>OY101443.1:91095178-91492178 GCA_956483585.1 Gymnocheta viridis | reverse complement strand
TTTATTTCCTAGTATTGTGTTTTGTTTTGTGTATGGGCTTGTGTTGTTGTCCTTTAAATGCAATGGTGGTGGTTTTTGTGATAATTTTATATTTGTTTTGTGTGTGTGTGTGTGTGTGTTGCTTGAATTTAATTTCAAATGTTGTCTTGTTTTGCTTGCATTCCTTCAAGCTGTGGGCCTTCGGCGTGTCGTGTGTTTGTTTTGTTGTTATAGGTTGTTTGTAGCATTTTAAGAGTTGTGTGTGTGTTGCGTGTGTGTGTGTTTTGTTCCTCCCCAGGCGCCTCTTTCCCAGTTATTGGTTCAGCTTGGTCGACGGCGCAGTCCCTTATGGATATGTAGACACACAGTCGCCAATGATCACGTTCTTACGTCGGTTCACGGGCATATGACTGCTCTTAGCGGACGTTTCAACTTTCATCGACTGGTTAAACAACGTGCGTTAATTTCTGCTATATATGCTAACAACATTAAAAAAAAGAATATGAGACTTACTACGTATGGTGTAATAATTTAAGATCTAAATTTTAAGTTACCACTACTAACCAAGGTGAAATGCAACCTTGTACACCGCTTCAGAGCTTCCGTGTGTTTTCAACTCTTATTCCTAACTTTCGTTTTCACATCATCAAAAATACCCTAATATGCGATTTTATCCATAACAAACTATTAATACAAAAACAACAACTCTCCATTTCACATTTCTTTATAACAAACTAATAATACAAAAACTATTTTAATACCATCAACTTACAATTCCATCATTTTTATGTGCTTTCAATATTTCCCATTACTCTACTTTTACTACTTACTACTTATAGTCTTTTTTACTATTAAATTAGTTTAATCGAGATTGCCTCGATATCTTTTTTCAAAGATTTTAAAAAAACTTTTGTGTGTTAAGGGTTTTTTTTAGCAAATCCTATATACACGCATTTCATTAGTGCTAAAGCCAAATCATCAGTAGACCTTAAACCATATTTTGAAATATTTCAAACATATTTTCAAACAAACACACAAGAGTTTTCTAAAGTCTTTATTAAATTTTGTTGATAAATAAGTTCGCTATCAACACAAAAAGTGGCAAAAAAATTATCTTCTGGTAGAAATAGTTTAACCCCAAAAGAAATATTCAATACCCGCAAAACTTTCATTCCTAACTGGATATGGCTACTCTAAGCTGAGAACGCTATTCAACACACCACTACATCGTTTATTAGCTCAGACAAACTCCAATCCTTGACACAAAAAACCTTGTATTCACCATTCATGTTATGAAGAAAATGTTCTGCGAATCACATACATACATATATTGTTATTTCAATTCGACCTTTTATTTACATACATACATCACTACAATTCATAACAAAAGAACTATTTTTAACTTTGTGAAAGCATCAGAAACTCGGCTAGTGCAATCGTCCTCTCCTTATCCTTTTTTAATAAAAATATTCTGAAAAGTTATTAGTTGATTAACTACATACATAAATAATTGTTTTACGAATTAAACAACCCACCTGCACTTTATCTTTCGCCATATTCCCCTACGTGTCTCACATTGATCGTCTTGAAATTTTTTTGTTGTAATGAAATTTAATCCTGCCATTTCTGTCCCTTGTAGCTATTCACATAACCCGTAACGTACTTTCTATTGGGTGGGTGATGGAAAACTCGTCTTAGGGTCCTATATTATATGAACAGCTTACTGCAAATTTATTTTAGACGGCAGCGCAGTGGCACCAATAGGAAGGGCACTGTTGTTCGTTGTCAAAAATAGTTGAGTCAGAAATACTAACTCTTGCTTTTGCATAAACAAAAAATTATTTTGAAAGCGAGCAAACACCAAATAAGAATAATGAAAATAATCAGCGGCCGTTATGCTGCCACCTGTTAAATAATTTCGCCTTGTGACCATTGACAAATAATTTATCAAGACGATGTTATGGTGTTGCTTAGTCACAAAACCGATCGCGCGCCGCTGACTAACCCCTATTAACACAAAGTTCAATTATGATTATTTCATTTTAAAGTTTACTAACCTTCAGTAAGTCTAAACTTAATTTTTAATTGGTAGTTAAAAATGTTCACTAACAATAAAAAAATTTAGTTAACTCAGAGTTATCAACTATTGTGAATCACACCAGGAATTAATTTTTGGGAAATGCAAAAAAAGAAAATAATACCATCACCCAAGGACATCTGAGCACGATTTTAAATCTTAACAGAGTTTTCATTAACCAAAGTTAAAGTTTTGAGTTTAGTGTTAAGCTCAAGTTAATTTTTTTATTGTTAATGACCCTAAGATTGTTTAGCCTTTGGGTCTCGGTCGCCTATTGCTCGACTCAACAAAAGTTGCCCTTTTTATTCGCTAGGAATTTATATTGTCCAATCTAGAGGTAATTACATATTTTCCACCGAGCCCAATGTTTTTCTATTACTCTTAAGCACAAACATAATAAAAAATTTCATTTGCCGCCGCCTGCTCAGTGAATGCCGATGAAAATTAGTTTCGGCTTGTTTCTCTGCTGTTATATGGATTAATTTGTCTGTCATTGAGTTTCAGATTCTTTTCACGGCGAAATTTTTTAGAAATTGAAAATCGCTTGTTTAATTAAAAGTAATATTTTAACATTTTATGCGATAGTTCAGTGATATTAAAATATACTATAAAAAGTTGATTAAATTGGAAGAAAAATGCTAAAATATAACATATGAATGTATTAAATATCTATGCGATGCATAGTAATATTACAAAACGTAACAAATGCTAATCAGAAGTTAAAACAAATAAAATATGGAAAATTTCAGTCCAACTGTGAATGTGTGTAAGCGTGTGAAGGAATGAAAATGGAAAAAATTACATATTGTTCATACATATACGAATAAATGTGATATATATATTGTTAAAAATAAGATTATTATGCTTTATTGTTGAAAGGTACTAGTGCTCAGGTAAATACATACTTATGTATGTATGTACAAATTTTCAAATAAAAAAATCTACACAACATTCAATACACATGCAAACAAATAGTATATGCATGCATACATATATATATATATACTATTATGAAAGAAAATGAAAATAGCAAATAATCGGATAATATAAAAATAAAGGTTTGTTTATTGGTAGCAAGGTATTTTAAACAAAGTAAGCCCATTTTTGCAACGAAGGCATTTCTGTTTTTCAACTGCGAAACGGACTAACTTTTTTATATTTTTGGTGTCGCTTGACAGTTGGGAAACTAAAGCAAGGCCGCAAAAAATTGTCACTTTATGAGTACCCTGCTTAATCGGTTACTTTGCGTGTTTTTCGCTTTACAAATATAAATTGGATGGTGCTGCCAAAACGGCGTTTCTTCCACTTAGTCTTGCCAGAAAAATAAATTATAGAATGCTAAAATAGATAAAAAATTATTAAATGTAGCAGAATAGCAAAACGAAATGGTCAAAATTTATCTTCATGTCACACCAGAGGGAAACATATTTTTACTTTTGTTATAATTTTTCATTTTATAAACATGTACCATATCTCCAAAGTTAGCTAATTTGTTAAAAAAAATGTTTTAATAAATAACTTAAAAATTCTTTAAATACATAAACTCGTAAATTTTATAAAAAAAACATTGAATTTTAGTTATTTATATAGCTACATAAGATTATGTATGTATACATTCATTTATATATTCTCACGTACATGTAATTTTTTGACATTTCATATAATGAGAATTTGTGATAAGATTTAGTGTAATAACTCTCATAATAGCTATTACAGTACTGCAACAACACTAATTTGAAGTCTATACGCAAGATAATTCTCTCTGCTATTGAATTTTATGTTTCTTGATAAAAAATATAAGCTATGTCAGATGTAGACTCTAAGTAAGGGCTTTTCGTGTATTTCTTAACGCCATTTTCTGCGGTCTTAGACTCTTCCCGTGTTAGTGTATTTTAGATTTTTGTGTGTCTAACTTAAAATTAATTTAAAACTTCAAGCTTCTGGTGGGTTTCCTAATTTGTATTAAGGTTTGTAAATAATTAGTCGAATTTATATTTAGTTTATATTCTTTGGCTCAAGTTCAAATCTGAGTTCACCCATTTCTTTTTAATTAAGATTTTTTGTTTTTTTTTTATTATTTTTATTTATTTATTTACTTAATCATCAGAGATGGGAATTTCGTAATAAATTTAATATATTTAAGTTATAAAAATGATTGCAATTTTCATATACTAATTCGTTAAATAATACGGTCAAATTGTAATATTTCTAGTCACTAGTATCCACCTTCAAAAGTAGTAAAATCGAACAAAGAACGCTGATGAGATGGTGTAGCGACCTCGAATTCAGTACTGATCCGTTCTGCTAGTCTGCTGAATAATAAATTGTTCCAAATAGTACTGTAAATAATGAATATATAAAAAAAAATTAAATTAAAAAAGAAATGTGTAAACTCGGATTTGAACGAAGTATTATTAATAAGACCTTTAAAGGAATATCTACTTCAAAGGAAATCTACGAAAAATTGTTTTAAGGGTTTTTACATTTTTTTAGGTGATCTTTGTTTTCTTTAAACTTTAGTTAATATAAATCATAAATAGTAAGACTACACAATCAGTTTTAAATTTCTTCTTCTCTTAAAAGTAATTTTATATACTAGAGAAAATTATAAGCTTTAAGAATTCTTTTTAAAATAGGTTAACTTATATTTTTTTAATTTACATTATTGAAGATATTCACCAAAAAAATTTATTCAAATAACAAAATAATAATTGCAACTTAAAAAAGATAGTTCTGTATGTCCTATATAAAATGAATGTTCTCAAAATTAAATTAAAATGTTTTATAAATTGATTTATATTTATTCAACGTTTTTATTAAATTTTATTAAATAATTTATTCAAGCTTTAGATCCAGAAAATAAATATAAATGGTTTATTTTATCCGATATTTCGCTTTCTCAATAATAATACGTTTTTTGGTTTGTGAAATATCAGATAAAATAAATAATTTATATTCATTTTCTGGACCTAAAGCTAGAATAAATTATTCAATAAAGTTTTATAAATTGTTTAAAAAAGATTTGTTGCTACAAGAACTTTCTGTGTTCACCATGAATGAAGCAGATTTGGTATCATATTCAACAGATGTTTTTTCACGCGGAACGGAGTAGTACTGATTTCGAGATCGCTACACCATCTCATCAGCAATCTTTATTCGATTGTACTACTTTTGACGTTGGATACTAGTGACTAGAAATGTTAACTAGTTAGTTTACCGTATTATTTAGCGAATTTGTATACGAAAATTGCAATTATTCATTTTTGCAAGTCAAATAAATTTCGGTTATTACGAAATTCCTATATCTGATTATCAATTAAAAAATAAATATATAAAATAAAATAAAAATTTTAATTAAAAAGAAATGGGTTTACTCAGATTTGAACTTGAGCCAAATCATATAAACCAAATATGAGTTCGACTAATTACTTAAAAACATTAATACAAATTACGAAACACACCAGATGGTTGCTACAGAGCATTCCGTTTATTTGACACCATTATTTAATATGAATTTTTTAAATAAGAAGTCTTGAAAATACTCAAGGCCCTTAAAAAGCTGTGGAAATGAGAGAATCAAGTATGCAGAGTAAATATGCCACAAGATTGAGAGATATATAGTAGTTTTTCTGCCAAAAAAAGGTAGGCCTTGGTGTGAAAGTTTAAGGATAATCTTAAAACGTGCATTGTTAATCTGTTGAGAATGATGAGATCCCTTATATAAGTATGGGGTGTGCGCTTATTCAAATTTGAGCCTATATCGCAAAGAAATAATTTTCCTAAGTACCCGGAAAGAAAAAGTTAAAAAATTTTCAAATAGGACATGTTTTGGCTCACCTGAAAAAGAGGACTAACACGGTTCTTTATTTATAATTCATAGTTTACAGCAAGTACATACGTAAGTACCAAAAATTCGTTTATATATTTACCATTTTAAATCAGATAGTGACATATTTTTAAATTTTTTTTTGTCATTCTAGAGAAACATTAATCCAGATTCCCGTTTGAATGCAAAAGTCCAATGCATCTCAATACGGCCATGAAAATTGGCCATGGAAATGAAAACAAATTTATCTTCAATACTAAACCAGCTAAACTTCTTTTTTTGCAAACATTTTACGAAGATATCACTATAGCATACGTACATATTACGTACGATAATAAAATTATTTGCTTGCTTGCCGATACTGCTGTGTATATGATTAATGTAAAACATGTTAATTCAGAAAGCAAATTCTCAAATGGCTAAGTATGTACGTATATAAGTAGGTATATATTGCATATGTATGAGGTATTATTTTTGTGGATAATTAATTTATATACGTATGTATGTACATACTATATCCTAAATAAAAAACTTTACTTCAGTGAAATTCAAAAAGAATTAATAAGATAACATAGCAACATACATCTATATGTATGTACATACTTATATGTATATTCATTCATAAATATATGTATGTGCGTACATGTATACAGATATAAAATGCCATGATTTTAATAAGAAAATTGGTCGCAATTACTAAAAGTTTAAAAAAAATTGCATCCCATATGAGAAGTTACAAATGAATACTGACAAAAGTAAGTACATATGTATGTATGTATAACTGCTAACGCTGTTATATTTAAAAGTCGAAAAATTTTCCGGTTCGCAGGCCGATTTGCAGAAGTCTAAATACCACCCATGTTTTTGAAATTTTACGAATGCAAAAGTTTAACTGAAAAAAGTTACAATGTTGCTTTGTTTGAAAACTATTTTTATTTGTATATCAAGAAAAAAATATTAATAAACACATAAAAAATAAGCATAGCTTAACGAAAAGAAATTCTTATTGATGTCGAAACTTAGTAATAAAATGCAGAAACGAAAAAACTCCGGGTATACATTTTCCAATTAAAAATTCGTTAGGATTTTTTTTATATAAAAGTTACCTCGAGATCGTTATTTGAGTTGTAAAATCAAATATATCGAGAAAGGGTTGAAAAACTAGTTATTAATAAAATCTCGTGTGAAATCGCAAAAGAATCAAGCATAAGTAAAGAAACGGTGCAAAATATATTTAAAAATACATGTACATGTAAAGTTAGTTATATTTTTAATATTTGAAATATGTGGGAGTGAACACAGATATAGATAGGTACCTACCCATAGGTTTGAATAAAAGTAAGTGGTCATATGGACAGGCATGATCAAGGTTCATCAATCATTATAATAGTATTTGTAAATTGTGTGGGTGGATGTCAAATCATTTTTTTTCATTCATCACCTCCGTTGCTGTCTTACTATTCTCCAATGCACCTATTTACAGTTTTCTGAAGTTTAGAACAGAATACTGTGCGTGTGCGGGAAATTTCATAACCCAGAATCAGAAAACATGGTGATGCGAAAAAATGAAGTAAAAAATTCTATAATGGGACTAACAAAAAATATCAGCTGCTCCATTGGACAATTTAGTTGCATCAATGCCTACCAAATAGTAAACTTAACAGAAATTCTACCTTTGAAAGCATAATTGATTTATTTTTGTTTCGATTTTATTTTAAACAAACTCATTACTTTTACTCATTATATTTTTGGACTCTTTTTAAATTGCATAAATATGGGTCGTATGTAGACTATTGTGGACCACTGTACATTTGCTAAATATATTAAGAGATAACATGTGAGCAGCCGCCAAGCAAAGGTTTGAAGTTTATATTATTGTCTAAAAGAAGGAAAACGCGGCCAATATGAGTAACTAAAAATTATGGGCCGCGCAAACTATTTATACTTATAATAACAGAAAATTATAAAATATACCAGTAAATGAAATCATATTGGAATCCTTATATTTGTACTTCGATGAGGTTCAACATCTTCAGTTGGCTCCAATAAATTCAAAGATTAACATTATACTTTTCGATATCATTCCACATTATAAACAACGAAGACTATTTGTGTATAATCTATACAATCACTTGCATTCGCCTATTAGCAAAATGGCATCATCGTCAGTAAAACAACACTATAAAGTTCCATCTAGCAATAAACTATCAGTGGATAAACTCTTACGTGTTGGATGCTACGATTTGGAAAAAACTATTGGCAAAGGAAATTTTGCTGTTGTCAAATTAGCTTCAAATACTATAACCAAATCTAAGGTAAGTGTATTTTTAAATATATGAAAAACGTATGTATGTCTTGCGTTGCTTTATAAAATTATAGTATACATTGAAATCTCCCGTTGGAGGACACCGACCGTCACAGTAGATTTGACTGTTAACAGGAGGTGTCCGTCTACGGGGGAGTTCCTTTCAAAATGTCTTCTAGTTTGTACTGAATATGTATTAAAGAAAGTTTTGTCTGAAAATGTAGTTTTGTCTTCAGGAATAACGTCCGCTGCCTCTCCTGATATGCATTTAAATGCAACATTATGTCGCTTACGCCATCCTTGGCCTTTGCCCTCACGTTTGGTCCTGAGATAGGTAAATTCTTGCTCCTGGCAATTGCAAACCAATCAAAGCACATCTGAAACTTTTGTAGACAGGCAACTTTTTTTGCAATTAATGTTAACTCCAGATTGCCACCTGACTTTAAGATCTTCCTTATGTTTTAGAAGGCTTGTAGACTGGGTTTGCCCAAACAATTAAGAAGCCTGTTTTCAAAATTTGTTTTGCTTGTTACCTTTTTGCAATTTCACGCACCGAAAGTTTTTTTTTTTTGTTGGACATTTATTATTTTTATTTTTTTTATGTTAAAGAATTTCGCCCAGCCATATTAGAACAAAATTCTTCAATAAATTGTTGTAACACCCTACTCAATCAATAGTTGCTCTTAAATGAACACGCTTAAATATCATCAAAAAACAACCACGAAGAAAAGAATAGAAGATAACGCATTCAACTTCTAAAAACTATTTCTGCCCATCTACTTCACAGTAGTAAATGAGCACAATGGTACACAAGAATCTTTCAATGATAGCAGAAAAGGGGAATCATACAACTTAATATGTATGTAGTATGTCCATATGTATAGAGTTGCTGTGTCTTAAGTGCAAATATTTTATATGCATGAATGTGTCAATCACTTTTTTGTTATTAGTTAAATTTTTTGTCCGTCTAATGGGGTATTTTACAGAAAAAGCTGTACGCGTCCGGACCACGGGAGTGGTCCGTCTAGCAGAGATAAATTTGACCTAAAAACACATTGAAAACAAAGAGACTTAGAAAATTGTCCGTTAAATAGAAGTGATCGCCTACGAGAGTGTCCGTTAGTAATTTTCACGAAATCTTAATTTTTCTGTAGTGCCCGGCGAATGTTGCTTTTTGGATCTGATAGACGCTTCGAATTTGTTGACGCATGAATTTGTTGCTGCATACGTTACAAACGAGTTATTGGGAAATGGGTGTTAAAAAAACTTGGAATGGCTCGAGAAGCGCCAAAAATATTCTCATACATCTTTTCTGTTTAAATTTTTTTGCAAAATGTAGATTTGTATGTCTGTTGGACGATCAAGCAATTATACAAGTCAGATGGCTCGATAGCGAACCTAAATATCAAAAAAATAAACAAGCGAGAATGTTCCACATCATATATTTTTGCCTTCGTCCACGAGCAAATTACTTGATCTAACATAAATATTCGACAGCATGTTCGATGTGTAAGAGCCACTTAATGAGGTTACCTGTTTTTTGTAAGTAGTTTTGAAATAATAATTGAAAAAGGGCTTCATGAAACAAGTCTCGCAAGTTGATCCAGTTGCATAAATGACAATTTAAAGTGTTTACATTAAAATTCTTATTAGGTTTTTATTCAAAAGCGTTTATTTATTAAAAATTATGATTCAGTAATAGTGACATTTCGTTGGAATTTTTCAATTTCAGTTTTAGAATTTCTGCATTCATACGTATAATGTGCTGTTGTAAATCTTCTAATTCAATTTGCTGTAAACTTCCCGGCTTTATGTCTTCCTTGATTTTCTCTATTTCTAAAAATATATCATTGACTTCAGCACGAGATAGTTGAAGAAAATTAGATATTTCTGTGCCAAGTTGTGTTCTTAAGAGTTGAATTTCATTTAAAGTATAAACTGCCGAATCGTTTTGATTAGGTACTACTGCTGGTGCGTCTGATGTATATTTGACAGTTTCAGAGTCGCGAAAACATTTCACATTTAAACTAGCGTGAGTGCATTCAATATATTTTTGTTGTACTTTAAGGCGAGTAATTTCGCAAAGAATATTTGTGGGTGATTTGAATTTTTTTATTCTTGATCCTGTGTCAACAGTTTCTTTGTATTTGTATTGCTCTTCCATATTTGTAATATGTTGAGTTTATAATTTTATTATTTAATTAAAATCCAAATTGAAGAAATCCCGTGACAGCATAGTCTTTCTTCCCAGTGCTTGCATTTTATCTAAAATTACGATTTTTAAATTTGTTTAATTAAGTTAGTGTTTTATTTTATTGATTATGCTATCTATATCTATGAATATGTAGTACGTATGGAATACACCTAGATGCAAAAAAAATAGATAAATATATTTAAAGTATAGTGCGGTTAAGGAAACCAGAAGGCTATGAAAATTTCACTAAATGGCAGTTATGGCCTACTTAGAATTTGATTACATAGTAGTAAAAAACTAAAATTAAATAAATCAATTGAACTAAATTGGATATACATATGTATGTATGTAGTATTTTTGGTTCTGTGTACGATTTAATTTCGCGATAAGGGTTCTTGACGGTATTATCTTTGTACATTTTTTTAAGTGTGAGCGGTTTGTAACGAATTTTAGGGCTTGGATTTTTGCTGAATTTTAACCTACATATACTAACCAAGACGTATTTAACCAGATGACAGCATTACAGCAGCTGATTATTCGTTGCGAATGTCAAAATACATACAAAATACTTTTACTTTTTTTCTGTATCTGTTTCCTTTGTTTTATGGGTTAGGTTTTTGACATACGCAATGAAACTAAACAAACAAAAATGCCTGTTCTTGTATTGTTGTAATTGTTTTCCTAATGCTGTCACCTAGTTAAGTACATCTTTATACCAACTTAATATATTAATAAAAAGAAATTATATCATTTCTACTTTGCGATACTCTTATTTTTTTTAATAAAAATAAGATTTCTAAAGAAAATTTCAATGCTATTTTTTACCGGTCGATTTTGCGTTTCATTTAAAAAAACTTATTCAAATGAAAACATCACTTGATATTATTAGTCAACATAACTTTCTCAGAAAGGAAACATTTTGCACCAGATTATAGTATAACAAAAAGGAATAAATTTTGTATAAATAAAATTATTCATATTGATCATAGTGCTATTATTTTTACCGGCACTGTATGTAATATTTAAAGGAAAATTATATTGCAATTACATACTTAACAAAAACTTATAAAAAATGTTCTTTAAAAATTAATGCTTTCACATCATTGAAAGCTTTCAGTTACATATATATTTCATAAATAATCTCTTGTTTTAATCTCAATGAACTCTAGAATCAATCTTGAGATCATCCATTACATTTCATTTGGTATCAATATGGGTTCTCACAATGGGTAGTGCAAATGAGCAAAAGCGCCCCAATTACATTTTCTTATTCTTCTTCTGTTATCATTTTTTCCCACTAGATTACAGGTCCTCAATCCCTATTACATCAGTAGATCTTGAAATATTTTCAATGTATATGTACATGTTTATATATAATACACAACACTTTTGTTTGAAAATATAGGGTTATATGGTTTTGTTTATTGCAATAACAATTTCAGAAAAAACCTGGGGGGCAAATTACGGCGTTCGATATCGAACGAAATTTCCATACAAATTAAAAAAAAATTTGTATGGGATTTCGTTCGATATCGAATGCCGTAATTTGCCCCCTGGCCTTATTTAATACAAAAGTTTTCATTCTGATATCGAGATCTCCTTAGAAATTGTTTCAATTGATTTATTAATTGTTCTGTATATTTTGATTTAATTAATTAATAGTTAATTGATCTGTATATATTATTTTATCTTAAGTTAAATACAACTGATATTGAATTGCTGAATAAAAGATATATACATGCTGTGTATTATTTTTAAACAAGATATTTTTGTTTCTTTTTAAAAGCATATTCCATTAAATTTTCAGATCATTTATTTACTATTTGACTTCTTTTTCTTTCCGCCTTCTCTTAGAGCTTTCGCTTAATTTTCCCTAAATGGGTCTAAAAACGGCTTATGTACACATATACACATACTTATATACAAAATTGTTTTTCTTTGGCATTAATTTTGTTGATGGAAGTTAAAAAAATTAATAAAAACTTCCGCTCCACCACTAAAAATTATTTAAAACTTAATTTTACATTTTTTTAGAATTTCATATTGAAAATAGTTGCTATGGAATTAATGTTCCCGGAAGTATCTATTTTTATTAAACAATTTTGTCATATTGAATGCAAATACATACATACATACATATGTATGTACATAATATTTATGTTTTCATGGTTACTAGTAACACTGCACAACAAAATCAATTTTTTTCAATTCCAATCTAAGGTTATAACAGCTGATTTTGGTAGAAGAGAAAAAAATCATACGTTTATCGGCGTTTTAAAAGATTATCTGCCTGTTTTTGAAAAATAAAAACAAAACTGTGAGTGAGAATTTATATTCAAAACAAAAACAAATTTTAGTATTTTATTGTTGTTTTCAATATATTTGCTCACTCACAAATTTTGCCTTCATTTTCTAAAAACAGGCAGTATTTCTGGCCCTTATTTTTTCGGGAGTTAAATTAGGGTTTTTTCTGCTAAGTTAGCCTGTTGTCTAAAAGTTAGATAATATCGGTTTATAGAAACGGACTAAAAAGTAAAATGAGGGAATTTTTATTCATAATAGGAGAAAAGGAAAAAGGGAAAAATTTCATGAGGAATTTTTGTTTATAATTGGGCTGATTATGTCCGAAATTTTAAATTAGATCGCAAAATTCAACATCTTTTTCTAAAAATATATATATATATAGAGAAAATTTATATTTTTCTTTTTATGTCAACATAAATTTAAAATTATGAGTATGAATTTCTAAAGAAAGATCTAAATCAAAGATAAAAGAAGAAAGGAGATATAAAACTAGTTTGGTAGCACGTTTTTAAAGCAAAATGTCATAATGGAAATAGAAAAGACTATTATTTTTTCTATAGTTTTTTCATGACATACTTCAATTACAATTTATGCTGCCATTTATCGGTCCGACAAAATCCTGCCTTTAACTAACGGCAAGTTGTAATAATAGCCCTTAGGATAATAAGCAAATTAAAAAAATTTTAACAATTCATTCGGTGTTGTGCTCGGACTAGGACAACAATATAGTATCAATATGGTTTGATATACTAGTGATTAACATATTTTGGAATTCATCCATACATACTTGTAACAATTCAATCAGAATTGGGACTTGAACGAAAAGTATATTTCAATACATAATTGATGATACAATCAATGATGGCTTATGAATTGGCAAACATTTTATTTAAAAAAACTGAAAATTGGTATTTGTAAAATGACTGCAATGTAAGCAATTAATTCATCGGATGAATTAAAATCATTAAAAGTACTTTGTGATCGAAGCAAATACTTATTGTAATAAATTTAATTTAAATTAAGTTAAGAAAAACGGAGAAAATTAACCTAAATTAAAATGTGAAAACTTCGTAGTCAGGTGATGCTGAAGAATCTCTTCAAGGTAACTATTACCTTGCTGAAGTAAGAGAATTCCAAATTTTTATGAAATGATATCATTCACTCATCAACAACAAAACACCTGAAACAAAACCTAAAAATACGAAGATATGTATTTTTTTAATAAAATTTCAAATATTGCTGCTTAGTTTGAAGTTGAATATTCCCGAATATTAGCGCGGGCTTTTGTATTCGCATTCTCGAATACTTTATTAATATTCTTTACATCACGAATACATATATGCACACCTACTTACATTAAGTGTGTTCGAGAACCCAAAAGTTTTTAAAAATTTTTACTGAACTTTACTGCATTTTACTAAATTGCGCTCGTTTTCTCAAATTACAGTAATTGAGAACAGAAATTGAGAGCGTAAAGTGACAGTTCATGGCTGAGAATTTAAAAAATTTTACTGCAGAAATTTCTTGTTGTAAAATTTAGTAAAACAGAAAAACATATGATTCAAAAGGTAAACAAACAAAAGTAGGAAATTAAAAAGTATACAATTCATGAAAATATTATTTAAAAAAAGAAAAACTGAAACAAAATAATAAGTGAACAATTATATTTAAACTAATCCTTTATTAAACATGTATAAATGCCTTTCAAAAGAAAAAAATGTTGGAGAAACTATTTACAGCCATTTTCGTTGTTATTTTGTTATTTCTTTGGAGTTGTGAAAATGCTAAGTACATGGTTACTTAGTACTGCACTTGCTTTTAAGCTAGTCAATAGCAAAAACAAATAATCACATACTTTTGAATAAATTTAATCAGACACAAATTAGGGAAATCAAATAAAATGAAAATAAACAATTTTGTTATATTTTCTCAAAATATTCGTATTAAAATTAATATTGCATCGAGTACCAACAAGAAAAAGAGTTGAGTAGTCCAAAGTGTGAATATATTTCAACACTTTATTGTTTACTGTTTCCATAATTTTACTAATTTTTAAATTTTTTCCGTTCGCGTACATTTTTAGAGAGTAAATTTTTCAGTTTACTCAGTAATTACTCATTTACTGCATTTTACTGCAAAAGTACTCGAACGCAGCTATTATTAAAATATTAGTTTAAAATTTACTCCACAGGTTGTTATGTATAAAAATAATTTATTAATGTTTACTCAACAGGTAGCAATAAAAATAATTGATAAAACATGCCTAAACGAGGAGTATCTTGCTAAAACCTTTCGTGAGATTTCAATTTTGAAAAAACTTCGACATAGACATATCACACGTTTATATGAAGTAATGCAATCGGAAACAATGATCTACTTAGTTACCGAATACGCATCAAACGGAGAGATATTCGATCACTTGGTAGAAAACGGTCGAATGAAGGAGCCGGAGGCTGCAAGAGTTTTTACCCAATTGGTATCTGCTGTAGACTATTGTCATTCTAAAGGTGTAGTGCATCGTGATTTAAAAGCCGAAAATGTACTCTTGGATAGAGATATGAACATAAAACTAGCTGATTTTGGATTTAGCAACCGTTTTGAAGAGGGAAATTTTTTAACAACGTGGTGCGGGTCGCCACCATATGCAGCTCCTGAGGTTTTCCAGGGATTAGAATATGATGGCCCCAAAGCTGACATATGGAGTTTAGGCGTGGTTCTCTATGCTTTGGTGTGTGGTGCTTTACCTTTTGACGGCAAAACTTTATTAGAGCTCAAAAGTCGTGTCGTTACAGGAAAATTTCGCATTCCTTACTTTATGTCACAAGGTAAGTATAGTATTCCAAGCATAAAGCGTATTAATTTAACTATTTTTTGTTTGTTTTACTTTAACACAAAGACTGCGAACACCTTATTCGCAATATGTTGGTAGTTGAACCAGAACGACGTTATACCTTAAAACAAATAACTAAACACCGATGGTTAGGTGAATGGATTGCTAAAGTTGAAAAGGAATGTCAATACATAGCGCAGCCATGTATTTCAGGGTCTAATGCATTACTTCATAGCAGGAGATCGAGCAGTTGCGATGAAAACCCATCAACTTCTCAAACTACAAAATCTGTACCTAATTTGGATTCTGTTGTAGTCTCCCATATGTTGCAGTTATCTGGTTTAACTGCTGACAAAATTGCTCAATCTGTACATGAAAATCGATTCGATAATATTTACGCTATTTATTATTTACTTTACGACAAGTTACAGCAAAAGCGTATAGAATATCAAACAATTAATCAACATGCTAATAAAGCAAGGTAAGAAAACAATATTAGTTAATACCCGAAGATAAATAAATTATATAAGGCACATTCGTCGTAATTTTTCTATTTGAATTTCTTTAGTAACTAGTAGTGACCATAATTCTAGCAAAAAAAAACCGACTGCAAAACTTTGAGTAGGCGTGGCACTGTCCACTTTTCGAATCAGAATGTAGTATGTGGACGAAAACTATATGCGGGTTGAATCGGCTAAGTAGAAGTACTAGAAAAATAAAATTAATTTCATTTGATCGTTCTTTTTTTTATCATAATGCTGTATTATGAGAATTAAATGTGCGTGCAAAGTTTTATAAGCATCGGTTAAGTTGAAGTAGTTGAAAAAGACTTTGCAACGGGTCCAATCTAGGAGCAAATCCTTTCAAATAAAAAACCAATTCAGTTTATAAATAAATGAGGGAGTTCTGAGGAAGTTGGTCAAAAATCCGAATGTTTTAAGGAACCATTTGTAGAGTTATTCAAAAAATAGCTTTGGTTTTTTACATTGAAAGAGAAATAACACCGGAGATGCCTGCCTTCGGGATCCTTTCAATAAATAATAAAAGCATGGGACTGGACTGTATGACTGTATGAGAGCAATATAAAAACAACTTTTTTTAAATTAATTTTTTACGAACATTACTTGAAAAAAAACTTTCAATAATATTAAAAATTAAACTTTTGTTTCAATAGCCGATAGGTTTACATTCATACATAAACGCACACATTCCTACAAACAGTCATACGGACCTCAAAACGTCGAGATCTAATTAGTACATTAGCGATATAGGAATATACATATGCGCAGTGACCATAAATACATATATGATGTAGACTTTCTTCGTTGAAATAAACCGATCTCTTATAGAATGGATGTAAAATCAAACAAGGCAACTATATATACCAAATTAAAGGGTAGACTCCATAGAATTGAAATATATAAAATTCTTTTTGAGAACTCTCTTAATAAATTTTCAATTATTTACGGAAAGAAAACAAACAACACTCCTTTAGGCCCATAGCGGGCACTCATTTACCACGGTTACGAAGTTTTTTTTCGGTTATTCAGGTTTACAACTCCTGAATATAACAACCAGGAATGCCATAAAAACGTTTATGCTTACAAACATTTTCTTTAAAATCTGCCAAAACCTATATCGGTGGTTTTTATTACATTACATTTCATTTTAAAAATATCAACGATTTACTTTGTTATCTTTAGTATTGTATTCGTAATGTATTCGTAATATATAATTTATTCTCTAGTCGACGTATTGAAGAAACATTATTAAAGGCATTTTTTTCAGAATAAAGATGTTAATATTTACAAAGATAAATGAATCACTTGTACTGAATAATGAAGGGAAAAATAAACTTTATGCATTTATTATAGAAGTGCACTGCCGTGCTTAGGAGAATATCAATGAACTTCACTTACAGCCTTTGTTCAAATTATAAAAGTAGTAAAATTCAAAATGTATTGCTCTTATTAATTGAAAAATATAAATGTTCCTTTTTTAATTCATTGAAAGATTAGAATCCTGCCTTTTTACTTTTTAATATTTATTTATTTACATTCTTGTACTTTGTAAAATAAATTTACGAAATACAATTCAAAGGCCCTGAGCAACTAGACCATATGCGCACGAAAAAACACACAATTAAGATTGTGAAATATGTACATATATACATGATATGGATGGTCAGGTAGGGGAACAAGCGAAAAAACATTTTAAAACAAACTCGAAAATACGAACTTCAAGCATATTGCAATTAGTCCATATGAATGATTTGGTTATTTTGCAACTTTCAAGTCAAATGATAGACATTGTTGAGCTTCAGTGACCCGACTATGTATTATTTAAATCGGTTCAGTATTAAAGGAATAAAAGGCTTTTGAAGTCGATACCACTACAAATTCTAAATTTTTTTCTCTTCAATTGAGTGAAGTTGAAAAAGAAAAGGAGATCAGAATTGAAAGAGATGGGAATTAAATATGGATGTACTTATCGTCATATGATTTCAATAAAGCCCTAAGTTACAAAAAATTCAAAAACGACTTCTTGGTAGATTTCGATCCACCATATCAAAATGCATGTCCCTGGAAATTTTTATTTATTAAAATTGTACTAATTCGTCAATAAGAAATAAACATAAACTAAAAAAATGTTGAAAAATATTGCTTAAATTTTCATATTAGAGAGTTTTTTGCTTGTCCTCTAAAATTTTTTCAATGTAACTTAGTGCTTTTATGAATTCATATGACGATATGTATATGGTCATTATGTATGGATGTGCTAGCTTAAAGCAAAAACTTAACAAAATAAATGTGCGTGTTTGTATGCAATTTTATTTTGTTTATTGTTTTTTCCATGGGAAAGGGAATGGGTAATTATGTAGTTTTTTCTATTTAAATGAATGCAACTAAAATAGGTATAAGTTTGAACTGGCGGTTAAATTTCGACCACTATGTGAACTCTAGTTTTTTTTATATATTGAAAATAATGGTACCGTCATGGTCTGAAGAATAAATTTTGTTTTCATAATTAGTGCAAAATCAAAAAAATATTTACCATAACTGATCTGAAATAAACAGCCATATTACCGTTGTCGTATTCGAGATGTAGTCGATTAAATTTGGCAACGCTTGCCGTATGTTTTATATTTGGTTCGTTTAATTTCGATTACGGCAATCATAACTAATGACAATAACAACTTAAACTTGAATGTGTATAAAGTGTATAAATAAATGTGTATAAATTTCAATTATTTTTTAGATCTCGAACCAGCATTACAACGGGTATTGTGGATCATTCAGAATCCTTCCAACAAGACATATTAGATCGATTAAGCCCTTTAAATAATACAGAAGTTACTCAAACATCCATGGAATTAGAATGGTCTGACGTTTACGTAAATTTGGAAAAGTATAGTGAAATTGACCTTGATTGTCTGCAAAGGTTTAGCGAGGTAAGATAAGATGGTTTAATAATCCGTATTCTACTTATAATTAAAAAATAAATACTTACGATAAAATACAAAAACAAACAACTAAGAGTGCTGTATTCCGTTGTGCCGAATCTTATATAAATAACCTTCATCAAAGTATGTAGTATGAAAGGTTTTAGTGCTGTGAATTAAATTATTTTATATTTTGTTGCTCTAATTTTAACCTTTTAATGTAACATGCGAGAATTTTTTCAGTAGAAGTTATATGAATTCCGCAACAAATTTGTAATCCCCTCTTCAGGTTATCGTGATAATTCAAATGCTGTTTTATGCCCACTGATGGGATAGGATAGGAAGCTGAAAATTGGCATGCATATAGTAAAACCCCTAACGTAGCCGGCTCTTTTTATTTTTCGCATGTGGGCGGAGAATCAAGATTGGATCTAAGGCTTTTGTAAATAAATTTTTTGTTTTTTTTTCTGCCAAGCAAATTTTCTTTTTCTTCCTGCCTGGAAGGGACAGGCTTAAAAGCTCTAAAAAATTCAACATAAAAACTCTCGAAATTCTGACAACGTAGTGAAAATCTGACTATGAATTTAAATTCAGCGCGGAAAAATACATCTAGAAATGCTTTATTCTTCTTTGAATTTGTAATCTTGTGTTATTAATAGGTAAACCGCAAACATGCTATTGCATGTTTTTTGCTGTGAAAGCTGTGGAGGCGCATATAAAAAATTTATACGTTTCAGAAATATTTTTATGAGTTGCATATTTCCCTTTGCATTTTTTTCCATATTTCTGTTATAACGGCATATTTGCAGCATTTTCGAATTTAAAAAAGCATATTCGACTCTCTCAAATCATATGTTCCTACTTTACCAATTTTTTTCTTAACGTCGCGACGTTAAAAAAGTTTTCGCAACCGAAAATTGTTTTTCGGGATGCTTTTCTGTAATGTATGTACATATATCTAGACGTTTTTTAACATATAATAATGTTTTTATATTAAATAATTCTTATTTACTTTTTGAGAGCTTTTATGTAAACATTCGAGGTTGGCAAGCTTTCTAAAATATGGTTAACGAACTAATGCTGAAATGCAGCTCATTGACTATCCGCAACAAAGAATACATTTTATTATTTATAAATTGGGAGAATATTTCGAATGATTTAATAAATTTTCTTAACTCTAATTTAAAGAATTACAATCAAAACCAATTATGCACTACTCCATCATCGGCTTCGCATATAACTGGAAATACTAGACGTCATACTGTTGGACCTGGAGATGTTGCACATGAACAAGCACTTCAAGATCCGAATGTAGTGCCTTTAGACTTCAAAAAAGGACCTCTACATAAACCACAATCTGGAAATTATCCGCCAATAAATTTACCAATGCTACAAAATCAGCCTCTACATTATCTCACTATCAAAGATCAACACTTATTGAAACCCCCCCTCGTAATGGGGGCAAGTATGTATCACGTAAATTGTAACTTAATGCCTGCGGTAATTTAATAAAACGTATTTTATTTTAGCTTGTGCATTCAACCGTCGTGCTTCAGATGGCGGAGCGAACCTACCATATTGCTTCACAGCAGGACAACAGCAAAATCAAACTAATCAGACCCATAACATTCCACCCGATACCTTTTATATCAAGTCTTCCGTTAATGAAATGGCAGACCCAAATGTTGACAAACATTATTCTTCAGATGTGGCGACAGTTAAAAGTTCAATGACTATTCAAGATGAAGGATCTGATGAAATACAAAGGTAGTTTTGTATCTTATATAATTTTAAAATATAAACTAAATATGTATGCTTTAAATTTATGCTTATAGGTACATGAAAAAACGTGGCGGCTCAAAACGTCATACTGTAGGATGTACCGAAGATCTTTCCACAACTCACAAAACATCCGAACAGCAGAACATGGCACTTATGTCTAAAAATTTAACTGCTCAAGCCACAACAGGTGTTGTTGCTCCAAATTCCAGCTGTCCTAGTGGTGGAATGCGTACTAGACGTACCGGCTTATTAACTGTAACAGAAAGACCCCCTGGTAAGTCATAATAAACTTAATAAGCACTAGGGATGGTAATCCGAACTGATTTTTAAAAATACCGCTTTTCTAAGGATCCCGAGATTTCACGATCTAATATTTCCCTCTAATATTTTCAATATTTCATTCAGTAGCGGTTTTCAAGCTTTGGGTTAAGTTTACAAGTACATTTGTTACATTTACTACGATTTTAACTGCAAATCGTGAGTTTCTTCTGTTTATAAAGAAAATATTACAAAAATATTTCATTAGCATAAGATTCGAATATCAAATAATTTTTTAATTTTTGTTTGAGTGAACCAAATATTCCAATTTAGAACAAAACAAAAATTGTATTATGAATAAAGAAGTAGAATACAAAATTTAGTCTACGCAAGTTTGATTGTGGCAAGTCCTTCACAAAAACACCATTTACAAAATATGAAATCTATTTATTATAAAACTTTTGACCTTACGTTTCCGACGAAATGTTCTCAGTTTTTATTAAATTCAAATAACGTATGTACAATATGTACGCGGCGAAGACGTGGTTAACAAAGTCTCATTTAAATTGTTTCATTTTTAATTTTCTACACTTTTTTATTACTTATAAATATTTTTTTTGTACAAAAATACCGAATTATGATTTTAAAATTTTTAAGAAATTTTTTTCAATCGAAATAAATGCAAAATCGTTGAAGCTCTAGTAGATTTCTTCGCGAATACGTTTTTATTTTTATATTTTTAGAACAGAAATGGCGAAACTAGTTTTGCTGAAAATATTAGTATTAAAGAGTTCAATATAAATATTTCTTTTTATTTCCATTTTTTTCATATTAATTTAATTATTTATATAAATATGTAAAAAATACATAAAATTGGGTTTTAAATAGTTTTTAATGTACGACATCGTAATGCTGTAAATCTTAAAGCTTTTTTATTTTTCATATTTATTTTGTTATTTTATGTTTCCTTATATCATCTTAATTTAATTATTTTTTATTTATTTATTTTTATGTTTTATTATTTACACTCGTTTGATTTCAATTCTTGGCTGTACTAAACAAATCGGCTTTAAAATTATAATTCAATTGTAAGTTATAAGTCCTGAGCTTATACGCGAGGTTGAATCTCGTATGAATCGAAATTATTTGCCGCCAGCTTTAAAATTACAAAATAATAACCCTATTAATTTAAATCAATCACCTACAAAATCCAGTGGTGGTCATTCTTATGTAGGCGGCACATTTTTAAATTCTCCAGCAAATGGTAGTTGTTCATACCCCATAGCTGGTTCGTCACCAAACTGTAATATGTCAACTGTGTCATTACCTTCGGCATCTTCTGCCACATCTTCAGTAAATTCGTACACAAGTAGAAGAATGTATGGCAAAGCTTGCAAATTGCCACCCGTTCAAGAAATTGGTAAGTGTTTTCTTTTTTAAGTTTTATCATTTCCATTATAATTATTTCTTTAATATTATTTGAAAAAAATATATATAAGTATGTACATACATTTGTATGTATGTATGTATGCATACTCATTTACTTACACAAAGTTATAACTAAAAAAGGCTCATTCTTCAGAAAACGAGTTTAGCGATCTTAATTTAGACACACTTCTATAGAAGACGTGATTAAACACGATATATGTACATATGTATGGTTGCATTTAATTAGGGTGCCGCGGGCTCAGCTCAAACTTTTCAGAGGGGAAACTAAATAAAACACTACAATGTTGAACACTTTCTTTAGCAATGTAATAGAAATATTTTATTTCTTTTGTGAAGAGAAATGTCCCTTTTCTATCACCCATACATCCGCGCCTGTAATACGGTGCTTTTTTGTTCTACCATTCTATTGGATGTAAAAACAATACTCACAAAAATCGAATGTTGTAGCCTCAATATTTTAAGTTTTCCACACATTTTCTTAGTGTTATTAAAAATTAAATTATATTAAAGTTTTTAGAAATCATTATGTTAAATGTAGAATACTTGAAAAAAATAAATTAAAAAAGCTACCAGCACCATAAATATCTATAATCCTGATTAGTTTCAGTTTTTTTCTTAATTTTACAACCATTTCAATTTTGTTAAACACTTAACTGGTTGTAAATAGTAGCCGTTATCGATTTTATCGATATTTTGTTCCCAAACTTTCAATAGAATTTAAATGGAAATGCCGCAATGCCTTGGCAGAAAATCGCTTCGTTATATAGTAACTTCATTATACGGAAATTATATTTTTTGCACTTTTATTTTAATGCCTTGTTTTTTTTTAAATATTTGATAAAGTGCTGGGAAGAATTCCAAACTCCTTTTTTTCCTCCATCTTCAACTTTATTAATTAATAATATTTTTTTTCAAAAGAAATGCTACTTCGCTTAGTCATTTTGGTTCACTGAACACGGACAACTACTGTCTAAATTGTTAGTGATGGGACTTTTTTTCTTTTCGTTGTTATGTTTTTTTCATCTTTTGGGAATCCCTTATTTATATTACTTTATCACACAGTGTTGTTAGTATCCTTAACGGAAACTTTTTTGAAAAAATTCATTATATGGAGACAAACGCGCAAGAAACTCAAACTTATATATGAAAAATTGCTTCACTGTAAAGAAAACTTCACTGTATAAAAATTCACTATAAGGAGATGAAAATACACTAACATTAGGACGAGAAAGCTGTGTTTTTGAAATGAGTTCATAGTAAAGAAGTTCACTATAGATAACGTTAACGTATTCGTTGCTCAAAAGTTAGTAATCGTCTGATACATATTTCTGGGGAAAATTCAAAGTTGACTAGATCAATTTCAAAACAGAACACAAAGTATAAATTCAAATAATTATTCAAAACAATAAATAAGAGTGTGCAAAAGTCGGCTATACTGCTTTTAAAGTGTCTTCATCGGAAGAATCGTAATTAGTATCATCATCAAAAGTTGGTGGTAATTTTCAACAAGGTTTCAATTTATCAAAGGCATAAACAGACGAGTAATGACGACACGTTCTTTTTGAATTTTAAGTATCTTCGATCATATATCTGTCATTTTCAATGACTTTAGTTATTTTTAAGGGTCCTTTGTATCGGGGCTCAAGTTTACGAGATATGCCCATACTTGAAGGTTCGTTTTCAGCAAATACAAGTTCATCCACTTCGTATTTATGTGGAGTTAAATGGGCATTATCAAATCGCTGCTTTGTTTGTTTGCGTTTCATATCTAATATATTATTAATAGGCAACACACATTTTTTTTAGATCCCTTTTACGACCGTAATACTGCACCGATATTGGAAAGATTTATATGTTTTTAAACGGATTTTTACATAGATATGCACAATCTTAATTTTATTTAAATCGGTTCGATATTTATAAAGCTATAAGCGTTGTTTTTATCGTATGTGTTTATGTAAATGTTTAATATTAATTTTTAGAATGCGAGCGATTGAGTCGACCGCTGGATACACTAGTTAAAATTATTGGAAGCTGTTTTTCTAATTTCCATCATTTCGTCTTCAGTAAGATTGTAGTTGTTGTGTAATGCCAGAAGAATCTTATTTTGAAGAATATCGCGTGGACAGTAGCAAAATAATAATTCATAAAGACTTCTTCCAGACGTTTTGTTCTTCATTGTATTTATAGACCATTGAATATTAATTAAATACTCATCCCAACGTTTGTCATTTTGAGTAATAGGTAAAAGTATTGATATTAACGTACGATTTGTATGGCCGTTAGCTCTTGGCGTTCTTATCGCATTAAGTACATGCTTAATATTGTTCTGAGAGCAATATTTCTCAAATTCGTTGGACGTAAATGACGTTCCTCTGTCTGTTACTATACGTGCTGATACTCCAAAGTAACTTGAAAATTCTTTTAAAATGTCCATAACATACATGGTTTTAGTACCTTTTACAGCTTTAATTATTGTAAATTTAGTAAACGAATCTACTAAAACCAAAATATGCTCGTTCCGCTTACTACTTCTTGGAAATGGTACAAATAAACTGAACTGGTACGGGTTGTATGTCATCCTTTGTTGTTGTTGTAAGCACACTCAACACAAGCTTTGACATACGACTTCACAAAATTTCGCATTCTCGAAAACCAAACGTAGCTTAAGAGTGTACCTATGGTCTTTTCAATACCGAGGTGTCCATTTTTGTCGTGACAGTCTTCAACTACTCTCCATCGTAGCGGTTTTGGAACAACCAACAATTGCTTACTTTCGAAATAATCTGCCATTTTCTGAACGATATTTTTTTAGCAATACCTTATCTTTATTTTGGAGTTTGATAACGATTTCCTTAATTGATTCATCTTGAGTTTGCATTGCGGATAACCAATCATCACTGTGGAGGTAAACTTTGTCGATTTAAAGAGTGGCAACATCTATATCAGTAGCAGGCTCATTAGGTGTACGACTCAGCGCGTCGACATGTTACATAAATGCACTTTTCCGGTGCTCTAAGCTTATGTCAACATCTTGAATTCTTAGCCACCATCCAGCTATACGAGGAATTAATTCACGTTTTGTCATAGCGGACTTTACAGCACTACAATACGTTATAACTTTTACTGATTTACCATAAATATAGTAACGAAACCTCTATAAAGTCTCTACCACTGCCAGAGTTTCCAGTTCATAACTGTAGAAATTTCTCTCTGTCGGACTCGTTGATCGGCTGTAATAAGCTACTGCTCTTAACTTTCCATCTTCTTTTTGCAACAATACTCCTGGCCAAACCTATAGAAATTGCATGTGTGTGAATTTCATGTTCTGCTTCTAGCCGAAAATTAGTCATTACAGGTTGAGACGTAAATTTTTCTTTTATTATATTAAATGCTGATTCTTGTTGATTACTCCATACAAACTGTTCATCTTTCCGTAATAATTTTCCTAATTGTTCTGCTACTATTGAAAATTTAAACATAGTTTGAATCAAACTCGAATAACAATCAGCAAGTAATTGAAAATTCTTCCTTTGGCTAATCTAAATTAACATAAAATTTTTTTGTTGCTTACGAAAACTATAAAAGTCCTATTAACTTTTACTAACCCATTTCAAATTTTTGTCAATATAACAATAGAGTGCACATTTCCTAATTATTAAGGAAACACCAAAATTTTTACTACCCTATGTTAACGGATTGTATATGGAGAGCTGAGATACAATATATTATACTATAGTATAGACACCGGAATAGGATTAGATAGAGACAAAAATTAAAAGTAATATTCTTGAAGATAATTCTTGAAAAACAATCGACTACAAATGGGTGCAGTGTTTCATTTAAATTTGTTAAGTAGAAGTAGTTTAAAAATAACATTTACTTTACATGGGCGTGCAACTGCCCAATTTTCTAAACAAAATGTTGAATTGCCCCGAGAACATATTGTGGGATAAGTAGAACTAGTTGGAAAATAATAATTATTTGGTTTGGGCGTGGCACTGTCACTTTTCTAGCCATCAAGTATTTTCGCGTTAACTAAATTTGTGTGCAAAGTTTCCTAAGATTCGGTTTAGCAGAAGTTCTTGAAAAATAATATGTACTTTGCAATTTCATAAATATCGCTTGTGTACAAGTATTTGAAAAAGAATATGTACACGTGTACATGACCGCTTTACAACGGGAACAATTTGGAAGCACATCATTTTAAATAAAGAAAATCCGAAATCGGTTCATAAATGCGAAGTTCTGAGGAACGCAAATGAGAAGTACAACCTAATTGGTAACCTGCTAGTTTTAAGTCGGTTAAAAATAACAAAATGGAAGTAAAATATTTGAATTTAATGACAAATTAGTATTTTTTTTCATACTGTTCACCCTTATCGGGCATAAAAGTTCACGTGAAATGTGGTGTCCCCTGGTCGCAACATGTTGTTTTCAATATGCAGACATTCTTTATTAAACGCATTCTGTATTCGAAATTTCTTTACGAAGAAAATAAAGTCGGCTTATCGCTTCACTGCAAACTAAGTCCCCAAAAATCGTTGTTGCCCTACATCTTCAAGCTTGGAGACGCCTTCGGACCTAATAATCGCATTCTTCGTGGCATATGTAATTTGATTTAAAGCTTTTTCAATTACACATGCTTTACATACGTACTTATATATAAATATATGTACTTACATACATACATAATTATGTTTTATTTTCTTCAACTTAATTATTTATTTAATTATATTAACATAAAAATCAATTTATCCAATTTTATAAAAAAACAATTATTCTGAATAGTGTAGATTGTAAATACACTATATATTTATAAAAATAAAACGAAACTCCTGAGACAAGATCTGTGTCTCCCGTGGAGATAATTATAGAAATTCAGCAAATGTATTGTAATTGCTATTTTTATATTTATTCAGGTCGCTATAGCCCCGTACGACGTGCTTCAGAAGGATCCAAAACTCAATTCCAAGGACCATTACAAGAATGTCAGTACCTGCAAAAGGGTATTGCACAAAGAAATTTTTTGGTAGCCCCAAGTCCACCAGTTTTGGAAAACTCGATCAGTTTGCCTGGTAATATATGTAAAAACTACTATTAAATAGTTATTTACTTTTGCAAATAAAAATATTAATTTTAAAATATTTATAAAACAATTTTATCAGGTTCCCCCATTCATGGAAAGCAATCCAGTGCGCATATTTTCCGTCGAATTGGTGGAAGCACATTATCTTCTGTTCACGACATAGAAGTACCAGAAGAAGTATTAAAATTAATTATACCTGTATTGGATCAATTAGTAAAAGATCAACGTATAGGTGTGGATTTAGTAAACAAGATCTTATCGACTAGAAAAGTACCAATGGATTTGGCTATACATTTAGGTCTACTTTCACACAGTTCGGCCGGCAGTAGTGGAAATCATATAGATCATGTGGGATCTTCTTTGCAGCAACAAATGTTCACTCTTAGTGTGTCTCCCTTATCTCTGCCAAGCTCTGCAAATTGTAGTTATTTACAAATGAGTGGAATAGGTCAATGTAGCAGTGAAAGTGGGCCCTTAGTACAGCTACAAAATACAGCTCAAAATGCATCCATTTTACAAGGCAGTGGAATAAGAGGCTTGCATTCAAAACAAGTACTTGGTATAGGTTATGCTCAACAGCAAGCTGGTGTAAATAGTAGTGAAGTACTCGGCACATACGCACGTAGCGGTTCCGGATCTCAATCCCCTTTGTATAATAGTTTCAGTGGAACAACTTCTCTTAATCCGTATATGCAAAGTGCGTCTTTTTTTTATGGTGGCAGCAACAGCAGCCAAGGCGTCGGCGGATCTTCACCCTTACACCAAATTACTAAAGGTATATCATATCTTACAACTGGTGGCGGTGGCTCGATAACACGAGGAACTTCAGCAGTATGTGAAACTGCGAATCAGCCTTTGGATTTATCAATGGATGTTTGCAGTCCTGAAGATTCTGAAACGCCGCAGGGGTCTTTAACTCCACAAAACTGGTTAAATTCGTCTTCGCAATACTATGATTTAAAACCTCTAAATTTATCTCCTATCCAGCCAGTTAGGCTTGCTTCTACTCCACCAACTTCGCCAAATCTCTGTATAATACAAGAAGAAAACGCTAACGCACAATTATGTCATACAATATCTACTGGAACCCCTTATGCCGGTTGTACTGGTGGTATTACGCCAGCTACATGTATTAATTTGGGAGATGACATAATATCTCCTAGCCAACAATTGTCTCATCCTCAAATATGCCTTACCGATGTACAAGGAGGTGAAACAACCCTAGTTGCGCTCTCATCAGAAAATAGTCGTGATAGCGACTGCGACTCATTGGATAATAACGCGGTGCCATTAATGTCATTGCAAGGTTTAATTATAACGGAACCACCCAGTGAAATGCCCTCCATAACAAGGGGTATTGGGCGGAAGACTAGTTTGGAATCGGATTTCAACTCTACTATACCTCAGCCTGCGAAATGTTCAAATAAGCCAACTGATAGAAGAGGTAGTGATAAATCTTTAGGATTTTCAGACGACTCATTAAGCAATGATTCGAACAACCTCTCGCCATGTCAAGAACCATCAGCTTCCTCTGGTTTTAAATCTGATACGCATTCGGAAATAGGGGATCAAACAGAGGGACATTTGACACCCGATTCAATGTGTGACTCTCGTCGAATGTCAGAAGAAATATGCTACGAAGTTCCACTACCACATGAATGTTCAAATTTAGATACAACACGAATATTACAAATTGTAAGACAGACTATTGAATTAACAATGCCACCAAAAGGAGTTACCATTCATACTACAGATGATTGTAATACAACATCGGGAACTTCATCAGCTACCAGCAAATACAATGCATCTACAGGTAGGACTGATTCTTCACTTTATTCCATGGATATTTCTACGGCTTCTACTACTACAAATCTAAACTTGGAATACTCTGGAGGCTTGCAAATTGAAGTGCAAGTTTGTGATGGTCGTACTAGAGACAATCAGACTGCTGGTAGAGGTATAAAACTGCGACGCATATCCGGAGATCAATTTGAATATGGAAAATTATGCCAAAAGTTAATTAACCAACTTACTATGCAACAAGTGACGGTCTAGGTATTAGAATCTATAAAAATATGTGTACATTAAAAAGGCTCAAATTCTTGCTTTGTCCCTTAGAATATGCCAATAGTAAACTGATACATATACCAACATATAAGTATTTAAAAAAAACTTAGATGGCTCAAATTGATCTAAGTCCATAAAAATGCCGATTTTTTTTAATTGTTCCCTTTTTAAAGGCAAATAATTTAAACCTAAATTAGTAAAATTCTATAATTTTTTACTCTTACAAAAACTTAAAAAATGAGAAAATCTAACGAACATTAACTTGCTTCGGCGTGTACAAATATGCATCTGTTTTAATAGCAGAACTGATTTTCTTTGAAAACACCTCGATAACCACCTTTCAAATAAAAAAATTAGTGAATAACGATTCAACCATTTGGCAACTGCGGTGAAACAGGCCTTTAAAACATACACAGTTACATACATCAAAGTTATAACAAAATTATTCTTCGTATCGTTCTTCAACTTTTGCAAAATCTAATACAAATGTCTTGTGCACTCACCTTTTGAGAGAAACATATTTTTTACTTTTCTATTGAGGTGCGAATAAATCAAAAACTTCAAACTCATTTTCTGAGCGTTATGTACACTCGTTGATAAGGCCGTCAGTATAATAACGTAAAATTATTAGCGGTTCTATAATATAGAATTGAAGTTGTCTGTTTACTAGTTAGTAGCATCCGATCGATCGCGATTTGTTGGACCCTTCCCGAACTTCGGTAGATGCTTCAAAGATCGGACGAGCCAAGACCCTTTGTTCATAAATATAAAGAGGTTAATTTTTATAGAATTAGAGGATAAAATAACGCATATGTAGCACTTGAAAGTATTGCCAAGTTAGCAGGTTGCCTAAAAATGAGATGAAATTATTCCTATCAAGAACTTATTCCTCACTTTCTTCTCGGTACTTTCAACGGCCGATAGGAACTTGACATTATTTTCACATTTATGTTTTTGTGAGGATAAAGTATACGCAATATAATGCAGAACGTAACATTTAATACAACGATATCAAAACTATTTGTCCGAATAATATTGTCCAGCAGCAGTAAGCGCTCGTTGGTAGCAGAGATTGCCAATAACAAATATCCGCGCTTCGTAAACAATCTCCAAAGTGGTTGAACGGAAAAAATTCAGCTGTATGCAGAATTTGTAGTGAATTTTCTGAAGCGTTTATAAGAAAGGAAACCAGTTTTTCACGACACTTGGATTTTTTTGATCTGTGCCTTCTGATATCGCGTTACACCGACGTTAGATTTATATGAGACTTTTGAGACAACTTATGCATCATCAAATATGTATACATGTCCCTAGCGAAAGTTAGTTTAAAATTATGTAGTTACGAAATTGAACCCGAAGAGACATTCACGGAAGTGAGTTAATAAAAATATGGTAAAAATCAATAAAAACTGATTTTTATCTTTTACTTTACTTTGGCTTTAATAAAAAATAACACTTCATTATTTGTAATATTTTTGGTTAATGTTTTTAATTACATAATTTTATATAAGTGCGAATGTTAAATAAAACCTCAATAATGTTTTTATTTCAAATTATTATTATATGTATATACAAACATATATTGTATATATATATATATGTGTACGTATGCAACTGTTAACTGAATTACATTAACAACAGACTTTCTTTTAAATTCATGTCATTCCAAAATATAATTAATAATGTACTATAAGCATAGTTGGTAATATTAAGAATTGTTATTATATATTATTACCCTTAATTCAGTTAAGTTTATTTTTATTTAAAAAGATTCTTGGTAAATTTAATATATATATATATATATATATATATATATATATATATATATATATATATGTGTGTGTGTGTGTGTATGTAGTTTCAAAAACAAATGGTAGTTTCCTTAAGATCTTTTTTAAGTCCCTATGTCGAAGCGAATAATGCCCAAATATGTAAATTAATTTCATAGCTATTACATATGGGCATATGCACATATGTTTAAGTACTAGGGTAAGAAAATCGGGAGTTCCCGGTAAAAGCACTCGTATTCTCTGGAAAATATAGGCAATTTTCTCAGAAAAATATTTGCTCTGTCAGAGTAAAATTTTCAGTAAAGGACTAGACATGAGTTTATATTAGAGTAAGGAAATAAACGAAACCAAACGATTGCTTTCGTTTTGAGAACGCTTGTGCCATTTAGTTTTGTATTGTTTTGCTCCTGAGCACAAAATATACATTCATTTAGCATGGTATAATTATTACCAGGTAGGTGCAGTAGAAAATAATTCTATATTGGTTGCTGGGAATTTTCGTGTAGACTGTCAAAGTTTTGTATTTGAACGAATCCTGTAACAAAACAAATTTCAAGAGTACATGCATGTGTGTACTTTTAATTCATCTCTCCACTCTTGCAAACAAACTAAAAACTGAAGCGACAAAAGTTGCATAATGTAAACTTGCACTATAGTAGATGTTTTGCCAGTTTAGTGTTCGATGAAAATGGTCTTGCAAAAGCGCCAATGTAAAATATCGTATTTTTTATGAAATACAATAACAGTTTTGCGTATTTTTTTGCTGGTTTTCACAAAAAGTAAATAAAATACTTATAAATACGCTTATGGATTTGTTTTGTTTGTAATTGTAGTACAATTGTACAATTTTAAAATGTTATCTTTGCAGGAAACGTTTGCGAAATGTTTTGTTTGTTTTTGCACTCTGTTTTTGATATCAAACGCTAACATAATTATCTCAAGATCAATTAACAACTGATATAATTTTATTTTATTTCTGATAGTTTTACTTTAAAGTAGTGATATACATATGTATTGAAAAATAAAGTTGATGAGGACAAAATTGGCGAAATTATTTTAATAAATGTTAACTATGAAATTCAAAGCGCCACAACTTCACCAGTCTCAGAATTTTTTGGGCGATTTTTGTTGCGATCTCCAGAATTTTTCTGTATCCAATGGAATTGAAAACACAAATTTTACCTCTGGCAAGATAAGGCCTCCTTCGCCACGTTTAATATTTTAAAGTGAAATTTTAAAAGACATTTGAGAAATTGATTCACATAAAGTTATTGAAAATCGTAAGAATCGTTAACATTTACTTATTCAAGACATTACAAAAGTGCATTTACTTGGTACGAGCAAGTTCAAAATCAATGAAATTTTGACAAGCTTATAAATTATTATTATTGATATACATATGTATATAACTTTTGTCTATCTATTTGGCAACAAAAATAAAAATCACATGCCATTTGAATTTGTTAAAATTTAATTCATTTTAAGAAAAAATTAATTGTTATTTTAATGATATAATAATATAAAGGTGCAACCAAGGTATATTTCCTAGGGTCCCACCGAACGTTCGGGTTCAATGTCGGAGCTCGGCAAAAATATACGTTCGGTTGATGTTTGGATATATTTTTTATACATGTTTGTATATCATCAAATATACGCAAATATTAAACACTGTAAAATATTAAAATACAACATCAACATAAAAGGTTTTTATGTGTGTTAAATTTGTTTTTATTAGATAAAATCGCCAAAACCAAAATAATTTCTATTTAATGAATAAGATGTTGGGTGTTCGGCTTCCGTCAGAAAAATGTACCGAAGTTGGGTTCAGGTTCCGTCATGAAAAGTGCGACACTAATATTTGCCCAATTCAAGCTAATTGTAGAGTTGTATCAACTTTAGTGGTAATTTCCACGTAAACATCTTAAAACTCTATTGTATGAATTGTATATGCTTTTTGGGGCATGTGGTTTATGATGAAAGTTGCTAAAATACATGCTAAATAAATGTTTTTTTCTGTTTTTGACACTGTGCCAACAAGTCGGTGTTTGTTGTAATATTAATACCACATGTAAAATGAATTCGCCGTGGTATATCTCAACAAGGGAAAAATAAAACGAAACAAATGATTGAAATAATTTGATTTGATATTTGAATTACGAATTCAGGAAAACCACCAATTGTGACTAGTGGTATAGAAACGAGTGTACTTGATTCAATAAATACTTTGGGTACAGCACCTTATGAATTAAGAAAAAATGGTGTAAATGATGATTATTTAATTGACTTTTTTGCAAATATGTATAGCGTTCCCACAAACAAAGCAAAGATATTTTTAGAAATGTTTTTAAGGCTAAAATTAATAACGATTAGCGGATTGATAATAGTTTTCAAATTCACAGTTGAATTGGAAAGTATCGGAAAATCGTCGGGTAACGAAAAGAGAGAATGGTTCTATATTTATATTATTGTATCATTGTTATTATATTTATTGTTATATAAAAGGATCGTTTATTTTAATAAAACGATGAATTTTTTTTGCTGATTTTCAGTTGATGAATTCCCGGGATATGAAAGGCCCTGGGAAATTCCAAACCCTAATAAGTACGTATGTATTTAATTTATGTGTATTAATTTTTAAGATATGAAAAAGACTGCTGTGATTAAATAAAATGTTTAAATTTTAAAAATATATAATTATATTATAAACTAAATGTCCTTTAATAAAAAATTATTCTAAGGTATACAAAATTTGTATTGCTTAGCGGGTGGTTCTGCCATTGATATATTTTTTCTGTCCAAAATATTTGTTCAATTCACAACCCGTTGTCCGGTTGTATGTCAATAGTTTTGAAATGTTGGTAATTTCTTTGAAAAATATGTATGTAAGTACATCTCTTTTCCTATGTTTTTCAAATGTTATATGTCAAAAAGGAAAATTGATATACATAGTACATACATATGTACATATGAAGTTTTGAGTATAAATAATTAATAAAAATTGAAAATCTAAAATCAATTATATTTAAGTAAGTTTAATATTAGAAACTATAATATCTCTTCCCTTTTTCTTCATCAAGAAGTTTGACGTTTTGGTGCATAATAATGTGAACATAAACTGGCTGTTCACAACTTTCATTTGATACAATGTTGTACATATATTACCACAGTTGTGAATTAAACAATTGAGTAGGAGTCAGTATCATACCTCCGCGTACCAACGTTGGGAAATATTGCGAACTTATCCAGTATCAAATTTGGTTAAATATCTTTTCTGACGAGGAGTGCTTTCATCTCTGCGGATATGTCAACATTTTTCTATTAGTAGAACATGGTGGGAAACGTTAATCTCCACTGATAGCGTAAGTGCAACAACAACTTTAATTAAAAATTCCAAGAGTATACGGTGATATGTTACGGGTGCAAGATGAAAAAACAGATCTTGTTACTTTGGTCCAACATTGGAATTCAAGGAAATGAAGGTGCAGACTATGGTGATAAATGGGTTTTGGAGTTACACCAAGATGCGGAAATCCCATGTTTCCATAAAGTCATAAGCTATCGCTTCAAAATGATTCAGAAACAACAAAATCCAGTTACCAACCGGTTAAAAGATAATGAAAATTTGGCTATGTCACAGGTAAATGCGTTTATAAGTCCAAGCAATACTTTGAAAAACTGGTCCCCCGAAATGAACCAACTGTGATGAAATCATAATTTTATCGCATTTGCCTATGGAAAATGTACTATTAAGATTAAGCTTAATTTTTTTTAACTTCACTTCCTTTTCATTTATCATACCGAAATTTGCATGAAAATGTTTTCACTACAATCTAAAGTCTAACCTAAATGATTCTAAATAAGTTTTAAAATTCGCTCATCAATTAAAACCCATATAAAATTACCCGAAAATCATTTTTTTTTTTGCTTAAAATAAAAGTTTTATATATGAATTTATGTTCACCTACACAGGACGACTGTTAACGAAACTACAGAAAGAGTGTAAGAATTTCATTCAGTTGTATGCATAATGAAGAAGTCGCTTTTGATTGATTGCTAATAGGAAAGGCCTTTTTATTTTGGATCGACCATGTAAGATATGTGCACTTACGGTTGCACCTGATGTAGAAATTTCTTCCGCTCTTTTTACAGCACCTTGTTGGTTTTTTCACGTCTATTGATCGGACTTATCATTTAAAATTTTCAGGCGACCTGCAACTGGGCAATTTTTTTAATTTTGCCACACGTTTGTATTTATCTATTATCTTCTTACGGTATTATGACTTCTTTTAATAATGGAACTGATTTGCCTCCTTTATGAAATTTGATCAAAAGTTCGCGATCTTTAATGGAAGTTTGTTTTTCCATTTTTAAAAAAGGTATTTACTTTACGTTTGCCAATTGCAACTAAAGTAAAGTGTGAGTAGAAATTAATTGATGGTAATTTTTCCTTTGTTCCTTTCGAATATTGTCTTATATCCAATTCACAAAAAATAAAATAAAAAATATGGTAAAATTTTAAAATAAAAATCGCAGCAAGCCTTAAGGTTGATTTACCTATTTTCGGGCAAAATTTTGTCGAACGGCAGTTCTCTGAATGACGATTCACACATTAAAAAAAATGTGGGATATCAACGATATCATATGAAATATGTATTTAGATACTTATGTAAATAAAAATCTGTGTAAATAAATTATTTCCAAAGTACATTTATAGAAAAAAAATTTATGTAAGGACCGTGTTTAAATGTGTATTATATGGAATTCGTTTAAGAATGGAAATACCAGGTAAAGGCCTTTGAAGGATAAGAAAATATGTTTTGTGGATTTTAGTCAAAATTATTTCGTTTGCAAGACAGACAATTTATGTACACATATTTTTTAGGTCAGATATTTGCTTGTTTTTCTCGTTATAGATATGTATGTAAATATGTATATATCTTAAAGTAATCATGTTTTAAAGTTATTTTTAAGCCTTAAAGTATGCGAAATTTGCACTCAATTTTACAACCTTACTAAAATCTGTCGATTAGACTGCTTTTCCACAGTGAAAATTTACTTTGCAAATTCTTAATTCAGTTGAGAGAAAGACAATAAGAAAATATTCGTCTCTCTGTCTTTCTCCCAACTGAATTAAGAATTTGCATTTAGCTGAATTAAACTTTGACTGTGGAAATGCCGTCTTAGTGCTGGTTCACACACAGCAAGTTTGACTCTTCAAGTCTTGATTCAGCTGGGAGAAAAACAAAGATCGCAAGTATTTCGCTCTCTTTCTTTCTCACAGCTGAATTAAGACTTGAGTCAAGCTTGATGTGGCTGAACTAGCACTTAAAAAGCGATTGCTAGACGACTTTTCCACAGTCAAAGTTTACTTTCACGGCTTTTCCACAGCCAACGTTTACTTCAGCTGGGAGAAAGACATGGAGATGTATATTTTCTTATTCTGTCTTTCTTCTAGCTGAATTAAACTTTTCGAAGTAAACTTTTTCTGTGGAAAAGTCGTCTTTGCAAAATTTAATTTAGCTGGGAGAAAGAGAATAATAAAATATTCGTCTCTCTGTCTTTCTCCCAGCTGAATTAAAACTTTGCAATGACGGCTTTTCCACAATCAAAGTTTAATTCAGCTGGAAGAAAGACAGAATAAGAAAATATTCGTCTCTCTGTCTTTCTCTCAACTGAATTAAGAATTTGCAAAGTAAACTTTCACTGTGGAAAAGCCGTCAATGTAAACTTTGTGGAAAAGCCGTCTAGTGTAAAACTTAGAGTTGCCAGATTCATAAGCATCTCTCCTTCTAGTTGTCAGTTCTATCAGGAACAAGACGTCAATTGTTGTAAACTCGGTGGTCCTGGGTGGTAACTAACATACATATGTACATATGTATGTTTATATAAATAAAAGTAAACAAAAATGGTGTGTCGAATATGCTTAAAAGAGTTGAGTAGTTTAATAAATATTTTTAACGAAATCAATAGTGAGCTGAAGATATCAGAAGTTGTTGGTAAACACTTTTGGTTTGAGGTAATTGCAAAATTTTCGTCTATATATGTACATACGTACATACTATGTATGTAAATGAAATAGATTCGATATATGTACATACATATTTATGCGTGAAAAAAAGTGCACCACTGCTTGCTATGAATAAGTTTTAATTTCAGTGATTTAAAATAAATTTAAACATTTTGTTTTTGAAAACTGTGAGGTATCGAATTTACTATGCTTTCTTTGCAAATTCGGGTGAGATTTTCTGTCATTCCTCTTTCAAAATGGATTTCAACATGTCCTGAGGATGATCAAGTTCCTTAGGAGTTCGATAGAGTCACCATTGTCCTGTTGAAAGTACCAAGATCCTTGTAGCTAATTGTTTTATTCAATATGTTTAAATGATATTTTTTTAATGCTTTGTGGTTACTGCATTCGAAGAATAGTAGGGGCGTTATGCATTTCGATTCGAAAGAAAACATTTTCGAAGCATAAAGTACCTATGTATGTATATACAAATTCGAATGATTTCAGATTTACTTGGCTGATCCAAGGGGATATATCGCCATCGGAATTTGATTTGAAGACTCCTTTGGGATCATTCGCCGACTTACACCCTCGTGTAGAAAGTTAAAATCGCAGATTTTCCTACCGTATTGAAATTAGTTTTCTTTGTTACTCCACCACTATAATATATTTAAATTTGTTTGCATGTGGTTGTTGGAAAACTGTACTCGGTACCGTTAAACGACGCACAGTGGTGCCAATTAGAAAAAAGGGTAATAAATCAGTATCTTTGAAACTTGCGATCCGATTACAAAACAATGTACAATGTAAGAATCATAGAGGAGGACCTAAGCTTTAAGGATTTCCTAATTTGAAGCCCCCTGTTGAAACATACGGTGGGCTACAGGGTGTCAAAGTTGATTACCTCGGGCATGTAAAACTTTGTTGGCTTCAGAGGTTTTACAAATATTATTTGATTTTAACAAATTTTTGTTTTTTGCAAAGCTTTTTAATATATAAAGAAAACACATTTTGTTTCATAAAAATTTCTTCGATATTTTCAAAGATATTTGGCTTTTAATTTTTAAATTTAGATTTTTCGCCTTGACTTTGCTCGCAATTTTGTCAATATCTCCCGTAATAGCAAAGATTAAATTAAAAAGAAAATATATGATATTTAATACATTCTCTGATAATATGCAGAAACAATTTTTAATTGATCTCAATTCATGTAATCGTGAAAAAAACAAAGTAAATTTTTTGAAATGAGAGTGAAAAATGGCTAAATTTTGACAAAAATATAGCTTGATTGTTCGACGTTTTCCTCAACATTTTTGCAAAACCAAAATTTTTCTTTTTCATTGTATTAAAAGATTAGACTTCAAAGAAGACTGCAGTAGAAATTTTAAGTAGATTAAAGCATGTACGCTATATCCAGCATTTAACGAAATTCAAAATTAATCGCTTAAGAAAAGATAACGCCCATTGAGTTTCAAATTTTTTTTTTATAAATTACATTAGATATATTTAATATTATGAATCTGACTTTAGAAAAAATTGCAGCGATATATTAAATGGAAATTTTTTATGATTTTTCAAATCCAAAAAAATATGTGAAGAAAATTCGAATGGCTATTTTTAGGTTTTTCCATCAAATGCCTTATTTATTTTTAAAAATTATCTAAATTCGTACAAAATATAAAAATACAGTTATCTTCCTGCCGATTGGTATATAATACATGTATATTTATGATTTAAAATATTAAATAAAACGGTCACAAAACAGGCATCTCGTGTGAAATTTAGCTAGTGTACTATTTGCAGGTGTTTTTACTACACACATATAGTACATAGAGAATGCTGTATATAGTATATTTTTGACTTATTTCTTCTTGGTAAAAAACCTTTAAAATTTTTTTTTGCTAAAAACTTTTATTTTTATTGTGAAATATAAAAATTATTTTTTTTGTTATAATATATTGTATAAGAATTATTTAAAAGTATATAATAAGTAATACTATAAATTTTTTTCAAAATATTCTAAAATGTCAAAAGTTAATAGATTTTTAATTTCTGCGGATTCAGAATCTTCTTTTTCAATTTCAAGACTAATTTTGGATAATCATTTTGTTCTTATAGAACATATGAATGGATCTGATGATATTAATAAATATTCCATTAGGTCCATTTTTTGTATTGAAGATTCAGATTTTTTAACATCCCGTTTCTAGCTTCTTGGGCTTCTTCTGTTAGTTCATCTAAAGCCAACATACTATTTATTATTATTTCTATACAATAAAGTTGGTGTCATTGATTTCCAGGGATAGATGTTTTTGAAGAGTTCTTTGGTTTCAGAAGCAAACCTTTTAAATTTATCTACATACGTATATGTATTTATTTGTCTTTTGCTATTGATCACTGCCAATATTATTTTGAAGCGCTTCAGAATATTTATATCAACACCAGTAATAGAAGCGTCTTGCCGTATTTCCATCATTTGAACTGCCATAACCAATTCGACCAATCTGAAGCCTTAATGATGAAACAGAACAAACTGCAACTTCAGGCAGATTAAGATTTCTCGAGATTTCTGTCGTGTCTAGAATAATTTACCATCAACTCTGAGACTATTTCCATATTCCATTTATACTGACAACAGAATGCTTTTGTACTTAACGTGTGGATAATACTATGCAACAAAATGGGTGGAAACTTAAATAGATGGTGAAAAAATATTTCCATATTATATTTTTTTTATCTATTAATAACTAAATTACATATGGACAAAATTATACGAGTACATAGTAAATTATTAGTTAGTAAAAAACAAACTTCTTTTGTTTTACATAGTTAAGTGTCCATAACTAAAGCAACGTATCAATACTTTGTATAAGAGCCCTTGCTCCTAATAACATTTGCACATCTACGAGACATGGACTTAACTACGTTGTCAATTGTATGTTGTGGAATTTGTTCCTACTCAGATTTTAACGTTTAAAATAGTTATATTCTTTAACCATTTTGCGACGACGCTTCTCTGTAGTATCCCAAACATGTTTTCAATGGGATTCAAGTAGGGAGATTGTGCCGGCCAATAAAGGGCTTGAGTCCCCCATTATCTCTTATGAGGTCCTTTACTAACTTCGATATGTGTTTCGCATCATTGTCGTGTTGAAACACCAATCGAAGTGGCATAATCTATTTGGCATACGGTTTCTAGTATGTGTATCACTATACTTGAAGCGATCCATTTTTCATGAATTTTATGAAAGGGACCAACTTTGCCCGCCGAGAAACAGGTCCACACTATTACAGAACCAACTCCATGCTTACAATTTACTTTGCAATTCCGTTGCTCGAGGCGTTTGCCAGGGTACCGTCGAACTGTGCACATACCATCTGTAGTGATTAAATTAAACTTGAAATCATGGCCATTGTACTGTCCAATTCAGATTTTTTTAGCAAAATTTAATGTAACACATTAAAAAAATCTAACATTTTAAATTAATGGTTTGTCTACCCGTTGTCAAAAACAACTGAATACTGTCATGTTATTTTCTAGACCTTAGAGAACAGAAATATAGCGTGAATAGCACAAAATTGTTATCGAGAGCGAGTTGACAAGCCTCAATTTTTTATTATGTAGTGACGTGATGTCGATGTTGACAACTGGAATAAGGGTGAATATATGACAATATTTAAAATTGTTTTTATTTTGAAGGATTTCCGTCGGAGGAAGAAATACATTATTCATTTAAAATTGTATAGAGACAGAATGAAAATCAATAATTTCTTTAAATTACAACAAGCAATGCTCAACGTTAAAAATGCGTTGATCGAACAAACGTATAAACCATTTGTGTGACGAACGTAAGAACTTTTCCGTACACTTACACATTTAGCACAGTTGATCATTTTTTATTTAAACAGCTGAATGGATAACTAATTCAATTACAAAATACATATTATTCCGCTGTTATTTTTTTAAATATATTTTTTCAAATAAAATACCCAATAAAATACAGTGGGGTTTTTGGGTTACCGAAATTGGGTTATCATAAATATTTAAGTTTAACGCTCTAATACCAAAAAATTTTATTTTTAAAAGTTACCGTTACTTTTTGGAAATTTCAATAATTTTAGAGAGCTTATGATTGTGGTCTCCATTCTAACGTACACCTCAAACTTACATTATCTAGCGACAGAAACGAATCCAGCTCAAGTTATTGTGAGAAAACATTTATTTCTTTTATGAACTCAATATAAAAGGATATTTTATTCGTTTTGGATCCGCGTGTGTCTAATGCTGTATGATAGTTTTCCTACGCATATTGGCTTTACTTTATATCCCGAGTAAACCATGTTTACTCCCATACGATAATATAATAAACCTCTTCCCTTGTTGGGAACAAGAATTTTGTACATAAATTTGACCTTCACCTCTTAAATGTTTTCTTTGGTTGCAGAGGTAAAAATAATGAATCTCTTCTCATCTGAACTAATTTGTAAACTCTCGACTCGACCCGATTTTTGTTTTTTGTACGCAGAACTTTTCCGCATTAACAGTATAACTTTTTTTGTCTGTTTATGTGAAATATTTCGTTGAATGTAGTCTGTTAGGTATTCTTTATATGTTACATGCTTTTTTAGTGTAGTTAAAATATCTCAAATATGGAATTATGAAGGTCTTGTAACAAATGTAATAATAATGACAATGTCATAATAATAATGATACAAAATAACAATAATAATGATACGTAATAATAATGATAATCGTAATAGCAATTCGTAAATGCAGTTACTGTGCAATAATGAAAGTGTAGCGTTCGAAAAATACCGCCAACATGTGAAAAATTTCTTTATGCAAATAATGCCACTCGTTTTTGCAACTACGATTCAATTTAATGTTGCAATAGTTTGCAGACAATTTGCACATTTACTGCATTTACAAATCCACCCATATTTTTGTATCGTCATAAACTGTTTATGTAAAACGACTTTTTATATTTTATTTTAGCCAAAAAGCGATGACCTAGTTTCGACAGTTATTTGCGAATACTGCTGGGAAAAAATACGTGATTTTCATGAGTTTTATAAAATGGTAGAGGCAGCACATAAATTACTTCAACATGGTTTTCCTGTTAAAACAGAAAATAAAAGGAATTCTGATGGTAATGAAATCAATTCCAAAACGGGAGAGATATATTTTGAATTATATACTAACAAAAGTAAAAAAAGAAATAATAACTAACAATATTACACATGTAAATGTTTTTTCACATCATGCCACTTGCGATGGTGCTTCGCGGGAAACAAACTTATTTTCTTACAACTTTGATATAGAAGACGAGAAAGAATGCCAGATACATATTGAGAATGAAATTTTACCGAAATCAATTACACGTAAAAATGCTATTTCGAAAACTAAAAACAATATAGTTGAGAATAAAAGGGGTCGACCAAGAAAAGGGAATGATCTATTAAAACCGAAAAAAAGCATAAAGAAACAAGATGTATATAAATCTAAGATAAGAGAATATGACGCAGAAATCGCCAAGTATATGGGATTGTATTGCGACATTTGCAGTAGGAAATCAGAAAATTTTCCTGCGTTAAGGGTTCATATGCGCGATGTTCATAATATTAAAGATGGATATGTGACTTGCTGCGATAAAAAGTTCAACAAAAGAGCTCTTCTCTTGTATCACATACGGCAACACCTAAATCCCAACTGTTATCGGTTAGTTTTGAGAAATATAGCACATTTTGTAAGATAAGTGAAAACAGAACAAATTACCTTAATTCTTTAAGCTATAACAAATTTACAACTTTCAATAACATACTAATTCAGAAAAGAGTGAGTGATTTGTTCGGATTGAAATTGTTGATCAAATCTTATAGTGTACATTAAGATTCTACATGAAGTTAAATTTAAAAAAAAAATGCAAATTCGAATTTTGCAAAGTAAAATCGTATTATGTATAATTTTAACGCCGTTTCTATTGCCTTCAGACTTTATCGGAAAACCTATTGTGATTACTTTTAAAGATATTCTTCGTAATCTTGTTTAGTTTATTTTTGTTAAATTTTTAATTCGTTTTTTCGCGATGCAGAGGGGATAGCGACTCAAAACTTTGTGCCAATATTAACTGTGTCCAAATGCTTCATTACAACCAAAATTTCATGATATTTTTTTTAATTCGGAGGATCGAAACTAATTTTGAAGTATGATGTGCTCGGTATTTTTCCTTGAAGTTTCAAATAGAATAAAAAAGGAATATTTCTTATTGTTTCTCTTTTCGATAGCATGTTAATAGCACCACGCAAAAGTGCAAAAGGTGGATTTTGCCGATTTTCAATATTTTAGCAATAAACACTAATTTATATCCACTAAATAAATGTATTTTTATTTTCTATTGGTTTTCTGAATTTATATAGGAAACGTAGACAAAATCGTTGTCTATTTGTTAGCAATTACTTCAAAACATTTGCGTGATCTTGAGGAACATATAAAATCGTAAATTGAAAACACATATTTCGTTTACAAAGAATGAAAGTAACTAGAAAGCTTAGGATATAGAATAAGCTTTTGAGAATCGAACAGTGGGTTAGACCACTTTCATTCTAACAACAAAAAAAAATCTACTTAAAAACTTACATTTAATATCAACGATATATGTATATTTTTTTAATAATAGAAACCTGTTTCTATTCTTTCTGAATCTTTCTTAATATTTTTTCTGAATCTTAAATTAAAATATTATCATTCTAACTTACACGACCTTACACCATACATCTTTGTACATAAGTATGTAATAATTGTGAGAAAAAATTTCATTGAAATTGATCTCTAGCAAATTTAAGAGGAGAATTGAATAAAATAGCATGAAACAATTGCATCACGTAATGTCAGTCTTATTTGAAATCAAGACCTGGTGTCACCAAAAATATTAAAAAAACAAAACATATACAAGTTACTTAATTTTTCTTTGCTAAAGATAAAAATGTGTTCACTCAACGACTATGAAATACAAACTGATCCACCAAACACATCATCTGATTCTTTTTTATGTAATCATTTTGATCTAAAAGGTTCGAAGATGAACAAGATAATACTTATTTATCGTGTATTTTAACTACTGGCTCTTGTTATCAAGTATTTAATGGATCTGCTACGTTTAGTTTTTATGTAGCTTGCTTGCATAGTTAATACTCAATCATGGTGCTAATGCTTGACAGCGCTATCCATAGATGTCGCACAGTTTTCTCGAACAATCTTCTAAGTTCTCGTCCATGTTTGTAGAACTTTCCTGAATGTACGGTTGATGTTATTTTGAATTTCAGGGTTTCTGTTTGACTAATTTAATGTGCTGTATTTTCTTGAATCTATATGATTTTCATAATAATATATAATTGTACGTAGATCTGGACATAACTGGTACAGGAAAATGCTTATTATGCAATAAAGTCCTCAAAGCACAACTGGTTATCGTGACCGCAACATGAAGCTAAATTGCAATTCTGAGCAACACGCAAGTTTCTAAGCGGCTGTGATGTCCAACAAATTATAATGGGAAAATTTGTCCTCTGATCATTTAATATCCCTAGTCGACTCATGACATCCATTATAAGTCGCTAATACCAAACAATAGCTTTGCCACAAATATCAGTTTAAAGAAAATTTCATAATAAGTATTATTCATTTAATTTAAATAACATTTTTAAAAATAAAAGCAATTAATGGTTTTATATTTATTAAATATACATTTATTTAAGGATCAATTTCTTTTTAATTTGTGTATGTATGTATGTATATGTAGTATGTACATATATCACAATAAAAATCAGTGGACTGTTTTGTTAGTTTTTGGTTTTCTTTGGTTAGAAAATTCGGCAACATCCCTCTTCACTGAGATGGGCTCTAGATCTTTTAGTCTGCGACATATGCAGCCGGCATATTTTTACGTTGTTTCCTCGTACAATTTAGTGTTTGGAATTGAAGACGGTGTTATTGATGGAATAGTTCCACGTTTTAATTAAAATTGTCTTTTTAGCGAATCCTTCGAACAATACAGATTTTTAAAATCATATTTTAGAATTCATGTTATGTACATACCCACTTCATACTGCAAGCAATTTTCAATATGTATGTATATCATCAGAACAAAAATGCAACATGCAAACCTACGAAGTTTTTGGGTTTATTTTGTTTCCTCGCCCACAAAATGTTACCCATTTCTTCTGAATTGTAGCATCACTTGTAAATAGGAAAAAAAACTAATTTCATATGCCTTGGAATTGTTGTTACTATTACAATTAGTTACAGCGCATTTCATTATGACATGTTTTATTATTTTTATATACTGTTTGGGGTATTCAAATAGTAGTCATAAAATTATATGTTTTAAAATATTAAAACGAAAAAATATAACGAGGAAGAACAAGCACTATGTAATTGCTCTCACACTTTTCGCAAATTTGTACTGTTTGGATATGTCAAAACAATAAACATATTTCTAAAAGTCATGACTTTTTTGTTTGAAGCACAACAACAATTTTTTACATTATTGTAAAATACTAAGACATTATGACAATATGACTTAATAGGACACCGTTTGAATTCCCCAATCATGTTTAGTCTTAAGTTTTTAATTGTAATTCACTTGTTTAGGTGCGAAGAATGTGATTTCACATTTTCTGATCGTCAATCCAGACATAATCATTTCTTGGTAAAACATCAAAAAGATGAAGATAAAGTTTTCGCATGTGATCGGTGCTCAAAAAAATTTGTAAGGAAATATCTTTTGGAGCAACATAAATCATTCTCTCATCGAGATTTTATACCCAAGTGCAAAAACTGTGGCAAAAGGTATTTTTGTATTTAATATTAAACTTATAATTAATAAACCCCAAACATAAATACATATTTTAATAGATTCAAAACTGTAAGAGAGTTATCTGAACACAACAAAGATGATTGTTATCGTGGTACAATGTGCGATATTTGTGCAAAATGCATTCGAGGAACAGCTGCTTTCAAACGACACCAGCTGGAACATCAGGGAGTTATTTTGCCGAAAGTACAATGTGATTTATGTGGATTTTGGTACAAAGATAAAAGGGGACTAAAACGGCACCAAAGAAAACATATAGAAGCAAAGGAATCTCACATTTGTGATATATGCCAAAAGATATCTCCTAGTCGCAGTGCCATGTTGAGCCATAAGCGGTATGCTCATGGAACAGATCGTATACATGAATGTAATGTATGTAAGAAAACATTTAAGAAACCAATATCATTGAAAGAACACATGACCACACACACTGGAGAAATTCTATATAATTGTCCACATTGTCCCAAAACATTTAATTCAAATGCAAATATGCATTCTCATCGGAAAAAAGTGCACCCAAAAGAATTTGAAGAAGCTCGAAAACAACGTAAACAACACGTCATTTCAATATGTGAATAAAAAAATTCAAGCAAATTTCGAATGCTTCTATAAAGGATTCTAAAACTTGGAACTTTAAAATCCTTTAACACTCATGTGCATGCATACATAAATACTTACATATGAATGTATGTATAATAGATGAGCCATTCCGTGATTTGTAAAGAAAGTTGCGACGCTTCGCACGTTCGGAAAAACAATAAAAAGCCTTGGATTGGAGATAAATCAAAAGTTGTGGGTGTAATTTTTGTTCTTTACTTTTGCAATCTACATACATATGTACATACATTCATAATATGCACATAGATATAAAGCATTTTTAGTTTAAATTAAACCTTTTTCATATTAAACGAAACCTTTTTCAAATTAATCGAACCATTTTTCAAATTAAACAAAACCTTTTTCAAATTAAACGAAAACTTTTTCAAATTAAACAAAAGAATATTCAAATAAATGAAACTTTATTCAAATTAAGTAAAACATTTTTCAAATTAAATTAAACAACCAAAAAAAACAGGAAATGATATCTATAGTAAAAAGGAAAATCGTACTAAGAAATATTATACATATTCATATACTCGCATATTAAATCATATTTAGTGAAATAGTTCTCGCAATCATTTTGACTAATTTGTGCGATGCGATGATCGGGCATGGAATTTTAACTTCGAAAATGCCTTCTGTATCGTGTTCAGCATAGGAGTGTAAGGTGGTAAAAACTTTAATGTCCGCTATTGTCCACCACCGTTATTAGTAACCAACAACAATTTGTAACAGCGAATTGACAGTATTGGCTCAAAAAATAATGCAAAGCAAAAAAATTCCTACAAAATTAAAAAAGGTTTAATTTAATTTAATTTGACAAATTGTTTACTTAACTTGAAGAAAGTTTCATTTAATTTGAACATAGTTTCGTTTAATTTAAACTGAAAATGCTATAGATACATATGTATGTATGTATATGATATAAAGATGCATGGGAAAGAAATTTGATATGACACCCATACTGATGTTAATGTGGAGTAAGTGACAGTTCACACGATATCTTAATGTGATTGCAAAACTCGAGTATTCTTAAATGTTGGCTAACATTGGCATAGTGTGAGCTTTCTAGACGGTACTTAGCTGCTAAACATCTTACCCACCGACGACTGTTGGTTATCAGAGTACAAAGCACGTAATTAAAACATATACATACCGCTCTTTGATTTCAACGTAGTCATATCTCAAAAAACCCCGTTCGTGAGAAAACGAGTTTAAAGTTTTTAATTTACACACACATCAATGGAAAAATAAAAAAAATATTCTGCCCTCAAGAGGTGAGTAAAGAGGATATTTTTATGATTTTTTCACAAATGATGAAGAACGATACGACGAATAATTCTGTATTATTAGCTCAAAAATCAGGTTTTTTAGATATGACTACGTTGCAATAAAGGAGCGATATGTACATACATACATATATCAGACTAATCTCTAAAGAATTCTGAGAAGAATGACAAATTTAATTTTAAATTTCTAAGTTATTGTATACATACATGCATACATTAATATAAAGGACAAAATACTAGAAAATAAAAATTAATTTTGAAATAAAAATTATTTGTCCCGCTCATTAATTTTCTTTGGTATTTGGAATTTTTTCTAATTAAATTAAATTTTTTATTGATGGCACTAAAATAATCGAAATGCTGGGTGAGAATGAGATAGGAACATATTTTGAAGATGTTGAGCTCTCAGCCCTGTACAATTCTTATGGGAAGATTTTAACATCTTGGCGAGATCATAAAAGATGTGATCAAGTGTAAAAAAGCTATACATGATATGTTTGAAATGTCAAACTTCAGTTATAGCTGCAACGTTCACCTGATAAAGTAAGTGCATAAATTTGAATACGAAAATTCGAACACCAAAATACTTACAAGGCAATGGAACCAGTTCGAAGCAATTTACTAAAACAAGTTATTTTAAAGTGAACTGAAACATCCCATAAGGCATTAACGTCCAATGATAAATTGGTATGATGCTGATTCCAGACTAACTTCCTGGATTTAGCAATACAATGGTCAACGGTTGACAACACGCAACCGATTTTTTTATTTGAAAACTAAATTCGTAAATAACATTCACTACTTAATGCATGGGTTATTTACTATTTTAAGGAATATTACGTTACGTATTGTCAACTCTTGTGTATCGAATATAAGATAAAGCAAAATTTTACCTGCTTGATAGAACGTTGTTTCAAAAATTAAAATAGATGAATCGGAAAATGACTAATTAAAATGAAATTGAGAAATTTATTTCTATCTAGCTTGTACAATTTAGTGCTAGCTTACACACTGTGTTTTGCCCCTGCCTTTTTTAAATTCTCGTTAGGTTTTGATATTCCCCTGAACGCTTTTTCAACCGATTCGTCCATGAACTCTAAAAAAAGTCCGGTCCAAAAGGCAACGAATAAACTAGTACCAAAATATATGTACGCGAAAAATTTGAATTGCCTTGCATAATAAGATTGCTTATTTGCCGTGGTAAGACTGCTGAGTGAGTCTTAATCAGTGATGGAAAATATAATGTTTAAAATGGTATTGAATTTCAGCTTAAAAAGTACTTTGTCCCGTTATAGGTTCTTTTTTCAATAATTAAAAAATACTTCTGGTGTTATTAGTAAACGTGAGCACAAAACGTTTTGCTTGCTTAATCGTCATAGTATTGAATTGTTCTCATTTTTTATTGCTCTTGATCAAGGCAGACCTACAATTAGCACTAGAAAAGTTAACTGACCTGATTACATGCCAATTACGTGAAATTTCGTCAAACACCAATACACATTCAGTTTTATGTGGTGTTTGACATTTTCTTAAAGATTCATCTTACCTGACAGAGTAATATGTGCATATTTTTTATCGTCAACCTTTATTCTACATTATTGATATGTGAATATTATTATTTATAGGCATGTCAGAGACGTATGTATATCAAATATAAGATAGGACCCTTGGCATATCTTGAGTTGGTGAACTCTGGCTTTAATCAGATATAGAGAGATCAGAGAATCACATTATTTAAAGATAAAATCAGCTAGATACTTTAATTAATAATGATGAATCAATCGTGCTAAGTTCGTGGCAAGTTAGGGTAAATTTGTACTATATTTTCAGTAAGTATGGTGATGTTTCTCGGGAGTTTTCATTAATGGTTAAGAAAGTTGTGAGTATAATTGCTCGTTGACATGTTCAAAATATAAACACAGAGATTAAATAAATATTGGCATCAAGCAATATATTCATTAGCATACCTAGCGGAACTATTGTGTAGATCTGTTAAGTACAACTTAAATTGTCACCTTATTTAACATCGATGTGTCATAGCTCATTAGATGATTGATGAACATTGTACCAATTTTTCCTGATAACTCTGGACAGTATTTCATTTAGCGTTGCCGATTGGAAAAAATACTTTTTATTTTTTTGGGGATAGTGCGATATATCGGAAATCGCAAAGTACTGAAAAGAGTACAATATTACTGAATTTCCCATCACTGGTTTGTTTAAAAGGTGTTTCGTAAACAAAGCTATTTTATGTGGGTTTTACACACGCAACATTTTGGTTGGATTGACTAATTCCAAGTCACCACTTGTATGTTGATCATAAAAAGTTGTGCGCTGCAGTTAGAGTATAGAATTCGATCTTACAACAGTACCACGCTATTATCGTTTTGAGATTTTAAATAAATACTTTATTAAATGTGAGTGTATGGTTCACACATGATTGTAGTAAATTTTTATAAAGAAAAGTATTAAATGTTTATTTAGAAGATTATTTTCTTCTAAAAATGAACAGATAGAAATTAGTGCAAGGGAAAGAGTTATTATTTATTTAAAAAAAACTAAAATAAATTGGGTACATGCAAAATGACAGTAACTGTTCTAATATTGTGGCTACTACACTTAACGCATTTGTTCTTGGAATCATCAATCCAATAAATAAAAGTTTTAAATAATTGGTAAGTATTTTATACTCCGCACTAAATCTTGACTAACTTGAAGATTTGTCTGCATCGGCCTAATAAAACTGTCTTTGTTGCGTTATTTCTGTGTAGTCATAGTGTCGCTCCCCATTTACATTTTTTTAACATTAGAAACAACCTACTCAGCTTTAAATAAAATTTACTCCCACGCTCTTCGTTAGCTAATTGCTAAAATTGAAAACAGTGTTAAGTTTAAAGTTTTGTGGGTTTATTTTATTTGTTTAAACGGAAATCAGAAATTGATGTTTTAAACATTTTCATACAGATTAATAAATTCCAAATAAAAACTAAGAGATACTGTGCCATTCTCGCTATTGATACTCCTCAGCAGTTTAATTTAAACTAAATACACCATTAGTTAATATTAATTTATAAATAAAATTCAGTATCCGTTAGAAATAACTGGCCTTATAAAATTGGAATAAAAATGTGACAGCATCAAAAATTTCAAAAAATTATTGAAAGGTTTCGGAAACGAAATATTTCAAATCTTGATTCTTCCTCATAAATGAAATAAGAATTGTGAAAAGTTCCTAGAATGTTTTAAAAGAATATAAACAGTTTAAAAAAGCTATTGAAGAAAAATACAGATAAAAGAAGTTCAAGTTTCACTCCAAAAAGATTCGATTTCTCAATCACCACAAATTTGTTTCACGAAACAAAAACAAGCTGTCAAAAACGTATCGTAATTTGTATAATTTAAATACTAAGCTAATATCAATCAACTTTTTACACGTACACATCAATGAAGCTAAAAACTCTTATTATTTTAAGAAGAAAACATTTTTTTATTAAAAGATTGATAAATTTTATTTAAAACTTAAACAAAAATAATAATCAAATTAATAGATACAATATTATTATTTGATGACTCTTTATACAAGAAGTCTAACGACACGTTCGTAAATGCAATAATTGTGCAATAGTGAAGATGACAGCGTTTCCACCAGGTGCGGATCCATATTAAGTTCTCGGGGTAGGAGTAATTTTATATGAAAGCAAACATTTTTAAAGCTATGCGATAGAACTAATAGATATTCCAATCGTATATGGAGAGTGCATTTACATTTACGAAACCGCGGTAAGTCTTATAATTACAGTGCAGGAACTTTTAGCCAATTTGGCAAATTTATATATTTTTGGATATGACTACGTTGCAATAAAGGATCAATGTACATATATATATACATACATATGTCACAAGACTTATATTAATTTTAATTGATATTGAGCAATGTATGTACATATTCAAAGATTTAAAAAACTTGTTTGTTGAGGGTTTTTAGCTAGTCTATATACATGCATTTCATTGGTGCTTAAGCCAAATCATCAGTAGACCTTAAACCTAATTTTTAAATGTTTCAAACCTCCTTACTTATACAAAAACCCTTAAAAACTCAATGAGAGTTATAAAAATTACAATAGTATAAGCACAGTATGCTTTAAAACTTATTCAAAAATCCCAACAAACAAAGCACCAATGAAATGCATGTATATAGACTAGCTAAAAACCATCAACAAACAAAAGTTTTTTAAATCTTTGAAAAAAGATATCGAGGCAATCTCGATTAATATAAATTTCATTATGTACATATTTTTCAAATAAATTTACCGAACATATTTATGTTTGTATGTACGTACAGGTAGATCTCGTTTAACACGTGCTTCCTTGAGCACGGCCTCGGTATAACACGGTTCATATTTTATTTCACGTTCTTGGTTGACACGGTAACCCTCTGTTTTTTACGCGGTTTCTATATACAGTTTTTCATTCGTGTATGTACTTTTTTAACGGCGAACAACATTTAAAAGAGAGCTTGAATACGTTTTCTACCAGTCAAAGAACTTAATACAAATTTTTCGAATGACCATACAAAAGTATTTTTTTTAAGAAAAACATATGTATGTGGTGATGAAGAATAAATTTTATGATGAACTTTTTTGTGATTTTATGTACATACAGTCGTGAAATATTTTTAAAGTTTTTCGTTAATTGTTAAGTTTATTGAAATAATTGAATGTTATATTTTAATCTTAATGTATAAATATATATATATATATATATATGTATATACATTTATGTACATATGTAAATATGTATATTTTCAAAATTAAAAAATAAAATATTAAATATATGGCTGAAATTGTTTTTTTTTTTTGGAAATAATGGAACGTAATCATTATTGCTGCTTTTGGTTTCTTGTATCGTTTAACATGGTCTTGTTAACACGGCATTTTCGTGGAACATAACCTCCGTGTTAAACGAAGAGTACCTGTGCATGCTTATATTCAATCAAAGCCTAATCTGTAAATTTATTGTCTTCCGCTGGCGCTCAAGGTGGAAATAAATCGAGATAACGGCGTTACCGTGTTAATATTGCAAGAAACACTTAAATTAGGTAAATTCTGAGTATTGCGGCAGTATGTAGTCCACGCATTCCAGTTTCGGAAACCTCTAATCTCAAATATTCTTTTAGCACATTGAACATCATCAGAAATATCGTCATTAAGAAAATCTGAAAATCCAAAAAACACACAATTTTTATTCGAAAATCGGAAAATTTTAATTATGGAAATCAAATAATGCATAAACATATATGTATAAATAAATTAAAATATACTCTACTATAGTGCAAACATACATTAAACCAACTCACAAACGTTTTTTTTCCAAAGATCTTCCAATGTTCGTGGAATGGTACCCATATAATTGAAATAATTTTATGGTCCCGGTTACTCATTTTTATACTCGGTTTTGTAACTTAAACTATTTCTTTGTAAGAATGTTTAGTTCATCGTATGTATGTCTGTTGCACGTAATTCTTTGATTTCCGATAACTTCTATACAAGAAATCGCATTATATGGCTAAAATTCCCTTTTGTTAGTTGGACACATAATTGAGATTTGAGATATTGTAGTTTTGAAATTTGTATAAGTTGTTTGTGTTTTTTTATTTTTATTAAAACATACAAATGTATATATTTTGTTTTATGAATGATACTTGTGTGCTAAAACTTTATCCTATAACAATATAGTGTGTATTTCATTCAACAACATTTTTATACAAAACTTTGCTAAAACTTTATCCTATAGAAAAATGTTTAAGAGGGGGGGTAAAGATATGTAAAAAGAACCAAATTCATTCGGGTAAGAAATAGTGGATTTGAAACAGTTAAGCAGTTACTGTAACACCAAAACCAAACTTATTACTATCTCAAGAAATAATTTATGATGCAATAAAAAAAATTCTGATTGAAATTAAAATTTTATAGACTTGTTCGTAGTTTAAAATTTAGAAAATCTTAAAATTGTTAACAGCGTTTAAATTTTTAGCTGTAAGATTTGATCGTAACCGAAAATGTATGTATGTAAAATACATACGGTGTAAGAGTTTGAAAAATCCATGTTCGTTTGTACATGTTTGTATATCCTCAAAGATAGTCAAATATATAATCGTGGGAAATATTGAAGTACAGAAAGTACAACGTTGTCTGAAAAATTTACCGAAGTTCGGGCGCTGTCGGAAAAAGTTCGTTCGTTCGGGCACTAAAAATAATATAAAACCCCCTTCCTGAAATAAATGAAATATTTGTGTTTTGCGCCTACGATCATTTGACGAAAAGGAGCCGATATTTGTGTATATCTATCTCCCTAAAGGTATTTGGTGACGCTGCTACTACTTATAAATATTTTTCCGTGAGCTGGTGTAATCGTTTACGCATATACATATGCATCCATCCTTATGTAAGTACATACCATCACATTTCATTTGGCAGCAGGGGTAAATTGTTGTATCGCAGGCTTGGAGCTTATGGCCAGTGCTGCACTCCTTGCTACTTATTTGAAAGAGGCCGTATTTCTTTTCTCCATTGGTTAACGTAGTCCTTTTTTTAGTATCTCTATCGCTTTCGTGTTCAACCAAGCAAATCCCTTTAAAATATTAATATTAGAGAATTATTTTGTAAAATGAAACGTATCTAAACGTTTCAAATTTGTATGAAAAATAATCGTATATTTTATTTTATTCATGAAAATTTCAAATGTTTAGAAACGGTTCGTTTTGGAAAATGTAGCCATTTGTTGGCTCTTCAGCCATTCGTATTTTGCTTATGAATACATAAGAAACTCGTTAATTTTTTTTTATTCGAATTCGTGCTGATACTATAGTATCAGTTTTAAAATTTTTTGACGTTCCTGATACTTTTTTTTATTATTAAAATGTTTTATTCACGAATCTTATAAGCTAAATAAATAAGGTACAATGTTATGAGATTTTACTTACGTACTACAGCAATTAAATCTTATAATTGAATAAGGAAACTATTGATAATACCGTCTTGAGGAAAATTTGTCACAAAAACCTTTTACTAACTTTGAAAATGTTATAATGAAATTTGGTAAAACAATCTCTAGTAAGATTCTTTTCAATAAAAGATTCTTCGCGACCGTTTAGTAAATTTCTTATTGTTTCAAAATTAGACAATCTGCAGTTTTCATTAAATGACAGCGTCAAATCATTGGCGAAAGCGTTTATCCTTTTGTATTTAAATCTATTGTGTAGTAAGTCCGTGGGAATATAGAAGGAAGATTATGAATTATTTTAAAATTTTTATTTTGAATAAACTGTAGCCTTTTTTATGGGTCTTAGCAGTTCTGTGAAACCAGACTGGGCAGCCGTAAGTCATTATCGGTCTAATACGCATATTATGCAACAATATCTTATTTTTAAGGTTGAGCTTAGACCTTCTATTAAGTATGAGATATAGAGCACGTCCACATTTTATAGCTTTATCACAGATGTAATTTACATGTTTGAATTTAAGTTTTTTATCTAAAGTGATACCTATATATTTAATATCATCACGTTTTCCCGACAGTACAAAAGTTTAGTAGGAATACGTTTTGGTGCCTTATTAAATGGAAATATTATTGCCTGCGTTTTATTATCATTTACTTTTATTTATCACTTATTAAAAAATTTTTGGCTTGTGGTGAGGCTCTCTTATATTCTCTTGATTAATGCATTTGAAAGTTTTCTACTGCATATAAAAGCACTGTCATCAGCATAAAATGCTGCTTCCTGATTTCTGTGCACCACAACAAGCTAACGAATTGAATTTATATAGCATTCCATCGTGCCAGATGGTATCGAAAGCATTTTCTATATCGAGAAAAACAGTGCCAGTACTCTTGCAATTCCTTTTGTTTACTTCGATATAATTCACAACTCGCTTTATTTGGTGTACGGTAGAGTGTTCCTTGCGGAATCCAAGCCTTTTACAAAGTGTAAAATTTTGCCCGTCTGTTCAAAAGATTATCAAATACCACATGGAACAGACCTCCGCATTGTTTGCTAACTAACGAAATCAGCCGTTAGCTAAGGATAACAACAGTCCTGATAAAACTTGAAAAGGTATGATAAGTTCACTTTTTTTGCTCTTTTCTTACTACGTTCATTAAAATATTCACGGACAGCAATACGTACTCTTCGCAGATGCATCTCATACATATTTTCTACTCAAGTCGATTGCTTGGATTCTATGAACAGCATATTATATTCCAACATATTTTTGAAAAACATTTTTTTTTCGAAAAATGTTGCATTTCCAGTTTATGTTTTTCGATAGTTTTAAATTTTATTTAAGAGATGATTCTCTTTCAGTTAAATTGATTATTCTCTATGTGAATAAATGAAAAACAAAAGTGTTCATCAATTCGGAAATGTCGTCTATCCTGATTAGGACTGGGTATCTGCAGTCAAATATCTGGACTAGTGATGTGTTACTGCATTAGTATAGATATATGTATGTATGAATGTATGTATGTAATATATAGATGAGTTTAACTTGTCAGGTGGCATATAAAAATTATTACAATATGAGGATACTATAAACATTTTTGAATTTAAAGTTCTGTTTTCATACTTACAATTTGATAGAAATGTTTTACTTATTTTGTATTTCTCCACCAATTCTCTGGACAATTCGCAGCGCATATACTTTTTACTTTCCACATTTACTATTGAGTTGCTAAATATGAATGCAGCAAGTAAGGAAGTTGTTGCAACAAATGCGTAAATATTAAAATTCATATTAATGTTTTTTTATTAGAATTTCTTTGCTTTTCTGTCTACTAATCACCTGAATATGACCATTCAAAAACAAGGATTTTATCTAATAAGAGTTTTTGATGTTTTATCGTCCCCTTTCTTCAATGATAATTAAATTTCTTAATTATATGTATGCACAAGTTTTTCCAAGCTTTAAAAAAACTTCTGGTTTTAAGAAAATTTTACGGTTTTTGAAGAGAGATTTCATCATAACTTGGAAACTATTGTTACCATTTTGTATTAAAAAATCCAAACGCTAATTTCCTCCCAACTATTTATGTTAATCTTTTTGAAAGCTTTATTCAGTGTTCTACAAGTGCACAAACGTTCTAACAGTACAGTACGCTATTGTACGACTACAACAACTTTCACCTAACGTGGCCTTTACTACAAGTGTATAAAAAATGTATTTACATTTTTGTTTCTTAATGTTTAAGTATTTTATGTAAATGTACCTAATATTTTAGGAATTTACTCCTCTGTAGATCTTCTGGATTCAAATAAAATTTATTTTACAACTTATGTTATTATCACCATCTTTTTTATCTGTGCTTTAGTAGTTTATAGTATTTTTTTTTTAAATTATATTTAACAAAATATATTTATTCAAGCACGCTCATTTCTAGAACAAAAAACGCAAGAGGCATTTTGTTTTGCTATTTCTCTATTTTTATTTTTTCACTTATTGAAAACTTTCTCACAGCACATACCACAACTTTTTTTTTTCAATTGTCAACAAAATTTAACAATTAAGGAGAGATCAGCTGTTGAAGTTTTACTTTTTTACACATTGACATATTGTTTAGATGTAAGACAATTGACACAAGTTGTTTACCCTTTAAAATATGTACATATGTATAAGTCTGTCATTCGTAACAAACTAGAATAATTTTTTTAAACTTTTACTTTTTTCACCAGAATTTCGTACATGTCCTACATACATATGTAAATATATTTTACGAAAGGGTTCCGTAGTCTGAAGTTACGAAATATTTCGTACAGTGCACCGTCAAATTTCGTTTATTCAATGTGTTTCAAGTATTTTTCTGTGTTGTAAAGATTACGAAATTATGATTTAGGGGATTGAGACCAAACATTTATTAAATATAATATAAAAACGTTGTTTATAATCGGAAGAGTTTGTAACTTTGTATGGAGAGTATTTCGATTTTATAAACCAAAATCAATAAAAACACGGTTTTGAATAATTTGTTAAATAGGGCGTTTTGCATTTTCCGTAACGATATGTGCATACATACATATTTGCATATAATATATTCCATTAAAACAAACGATTTTATGAAACACAAGTAAGTAAAATATATTTTAAAAATTAAGTGAATGCTGAGTTGAACGTTATACAAGTTTTATAAATTTGTACATCGCGTTCACGTAAATATACATGCATAACTATATAACTATATACATATGTATGTTTGTACACATAAATGTATGTGTGTATGTATGTATTCTGCGTATTTTGCTTAGTTATAGATAGTCAAATTACGAAAAGTGTTAATGATAGTTTATATTCGCAAAGCGATACGGTGATGGTGTTTAACGAACGGGAACTTTGATACTAAAAGTCGTATCATTCGTAAATGATATTGTCACTTCCGAATAACAATGGAAACCTACTGACAAGAACAACACTTCTTTCCCAACAAACAAAAATTCAAACGTTTAAGACACGATTGCAGCGTAGTCATATATCAAAAGTACTCGTTCTTCAGAGAACGAGTTTAAGGACTTTAATAACAAACACCTGGGGGCAAATTACGGCATTCAATATCGAATGAAATTTCCATACAAATTCAAAAATTTTTTTATGAGATTTCGATCGATATCGAATGCCGTAATTTGCCCCTTGAATGGAAAAATAAAAAAAATGTTCTTCAATCAAATTGTGAGTAAACAAGATATTTGTATGAACTGTAAATTAATTATGGTATCGAGTCTTCAACGTGGTGTGCAATTAATTCCCTTATATATGAGTGAGTGGTGAGAGATCATTTCGGTACTCTGAAAGAAGCACTAAACATTTTACAATTTTCAATGGAATCCAATTGTACTCTAACTCGAGCCCACCAGAAGTACATATGTTCATTTGATTTATCAATACAGTACGACTAAAAATATTAGTAATTAGTTTAATTTATGTATGACCTTAATCGTTTTTTGTTTTGTTTCTGAAAATTTAACTCTTTTGTCTTCTTAGGATGAAAATTATAAAATTTTTTTTAAATAAAATATTTAAGAACAAATTTTTTATTTATTTTATTTTCTTTTATCGAAGTACCATACATAAGATTAAGTTTCATTTAAGTACAAGTGCGTCCATACATACATATAATAAGTTCTAGAATACAATGAACCTAAAACATGCTTAGATAAAAAATATACATATAATGAAGGTTATGAAAAGTACTAACATATCAATTATAATTTGAGAACTGAACGGAATACTTTGTTAAAAACTTTAAAAATATTTACAAAAAAAATTAAAAATAGTTTATGAACGAAAACAGTAACAATTCCACCCTTTCGACAAAACGGGCACAATCGACCCAATGAGAAATTTCACAGCTTTAAATTTGCAATAAAAGTGTTGGAGGGCTTAAAAGTAATTGTTGCAGACTATAGATTAAATATAAAATTAATTCAAAATTGTTCCTACTAAACACGTTAAAAAATTGTTATAAGCCAATGACAAATCTACCAATTCTTAGATGAATGAAAAATTCTTCTGCTTTTGGTCTGATCAGACCGAAGATAAACTTTTTCAAATATTCGAGAATACGAATATACTCGTATGTTGCCAATATTCGTGAATACCACTTATGTATTTGTAGCAAGATTGTGACGTTTCCAAAATAAAATATTTAAAATTAAATTGTGACTTCCAGCAATATTTAGTCACGGCGCGCCGCTTGTTTACATTGCACATCGCAATAGGCTTCAATGAGAAACGGCTTCAACATTCCGCTACTGAGGTTTGATTGTTAATTCAACATGGCATGAAGAAAAATGGAATAACTTGTTTAATGTCAGTTATAAAGGAAGCATAATAGAGGAATATATTGGAGTTTACTCCTTAATAACCGTTTCCCATTTTATTCAGAGTGTAAAATCATGAATTCTATATTGATGGAAAACAATAAGAAACATTTTAGAAAAATTAATGGAATTAGATGTCGTCGGCATTCATATGAAAATCAGGGCTTACAAGTCTGGAAGCTCCATTTTTCACCAGGCTAGAATTTATACTTTTCAAATTTGTTTTTGACATTTTTCTACAGAATTTATGTTTTGGTATTACGGTATTTCATTTCACTGCCATTTTCTATTGAAATTCTAATGAAATGTCGACCGATATCAAATGCCATAATTTCACCTCTGTATTTATTATTCGATAAATACTTTTACAATCTATTTCCAAATACAGTACAATCTATTTTCAAATTGAATTATTTAATTAGGATAGACATCACCGTTTCCACCTTTATTTGAGGCTTCCCCAATGTCCAAATACTGCAAGTAATGTAAAAAAAACTTTTTCTGTTACTTTATTCGATACTTACACTTAATTTTAAAAATATATTGGTATTTCCGTAGAAAAGTTCACTTTTATTCAGTGCGCTACCTTCCTTAATTAGTGAAAAACACAGAAACAATTGAGCATTTTCTTACACCTTCATATGTTTCTGTAGAAAGTAAGTCAGTCTACATTTAATAAAAGAGAATAAAAAACCCAAAGGTTTTAAAATATAAGTTTCATTTATATGTTGCATGATTTTTTTCAGTGTACATATGTACTCGTATTTCAACTCAGTTATTGTCGGTAATTATTTCTAAATTTTTGCGGCAATAATAAAAAAGTCATTGTTCCCTACAAAGTAATGCGAACAAGAGAGAAATTGTGAGGCCCGGCGGATACTTCTAAGAAATACGAAAGGAATTCTTCTATAAGATAAGCCAAAAGTATTTCTAGATAATTATATAACTGAAATATATGTGGTATCGCCAGATTTCCTTTTGGGCTATAAATTAAATATATCACCATATTATCTTTTAAAATATATTTTTTAAATTTTGCTAAATTATCTGTAGGATATGTACAAGATATTTACATACTACATATGTATGTACATATATAAAATTTTCGCGTTCATTTTTTAAGAAGTTAAGTTATATTTATACACAATTATGGTTTCAAATAAAATTATTAATAATTAATTTTATTGAAATTACATATTTTTATATTGCCGAAATTTCTCAAGAACTTTAAAAGAAAGAAAATAAAAATGTTACATTAATAATCTTGTTCTAGGTGATAATTTGAGGATATTGAAAAGCTATTGCCGTTGGGGATATATTTCAACTGTTTGCAGATGAAAAAATATTGTACAAACTGTGCAAGTGGTATAAAAAATTTGTAGTACCGCACTCTAATATTTTTTAGAATTTTGAATTTAATAATAAATTTTATAAAATTTTTCTGAAAACACCACATTAGAGTCATATCATAAAAAAATCATTTATTTTTCATGGAATTGTTCACACGCAAAATAAAGTCTGAAATATTGTACTGTCCACTACAACTAATAGTTAAAAGTTGTTCACCTTAGTTCTGTTATAAATAAATAGTGCAACACAAAAACAAATAGTTATTAAATAATTTGCAAATCGTTCTCAAACGTTACATGATTAGAGTTCAAATCACTCCTAATTAATGATGAACCACGAGTGCTTACTGGGAATTATTAATAATAGTTAGGGAGAGGGAAAGGGGGTGAATATAAAGACTGCGTCCAATGTGACCGTTGACGAATTATAAAAAATGAAGAGTTTTGTAAAAAATTAGCAGCAAAAGGGGACTTTTTCACTCTAAAAGGGCAACTGTGAGCTCTGTGCTGCAAATCGGTTAATTTTAAATCGCGTGATTTTTGGAAACAAGATCTACCAAAAAAATAACTTACTGCTGTTCTTTAATTAGCTTTTGCTAAATTTTTTATTCTGTATTTTTTTTCGTTATATTCTTGTACAGAAACGGACACGTTAACATAGTAGTATTCTGCAACGAATATAACAATTTTATATTATATTTTTATTGTTTAATTTTTGAACCATTCTACAAAAAAATCGAAAACGGAATACCTTGCAGACGATCCCTGGGATTTCACACTGAGCTCATCCCCAAAAAGCAGTTTTATGCGAACAGTATTAAAAAGTAAATGTTTCGAAAATTTTCGACAACATTTGCGGCATTGGACACTGTTTTTCAATTAAAATGTAAAATGTAAAAAAATAAATAAATTCTGAAAATTGATTTGACAAGGACTTTTAGAGTTATTAAAAAATGGATTTTTAGAATTTTTGCGTCAGCGATATTTCTCGAACGCATCAATTTGAATCAAGTTCGCAGCAATCGACGTTGTTTTTTTGAGTTTAAGAGATGATCAAATTTTGGATTCGATCAGCTTAGTAATTTAAAATCGATTTAATTCTTTTTTTCGAATATTCGTAAACTCACTCAAACCAAATCGGTTCATTAATCACGAAAACCTATGTTTGGATAATATCTTTAGAATGCCACCAGTTTCGTTGCGATCGGTTAATCCATTCTTAATTTATATGAGGTTTACATACATGCACACACATAAACACACGGAGCACATCGCCAAAATATACCTCAAAACGTCGCTATCGGGGGAAAATCGAGTTTTGAAAGTTGAGGTGAAATCATTAACTTTCTATTTTTACTAATCAGCTGACGAACCTTTTCAAAACGTCAAAGAAATACATGTGACACAAATTACTATGTATATAGTTTGACGCTTTACATTCGCAGTAATCGTTAACGAAAATTGGTTAAAACTTTTACGACATATTTTTACGCAATAAATATGTACGTAATAGAGCAGTCTACGTAATAGAGCAGATAACATGAAATGATACAGAGTTTTAAGTTGTTTATTTCGAATGTTTTTTTTGTATTTTATCATATATATTTATTTAAATGTTTGATATTAATTTCTAGAATGCGGTCGATTGAGTCGGCCGCTTGATACATTAGTAAAATATTAAAGTGTCAAACTATTGTAAAAAAGGATTAAAAAATAGTTATTCTGCAAATATCTTTTACATTGTCGCGCGTTAAGTTTCGCACACATAATGCTACTATGTGACATCGTAACTGGGAGTCTCCATTAGTCATGAACTTGGTATGAAAATCATGTCGAACATCGAATATGGCTAATGTAGACCGCTCATGTCCACGTTTCATCCATGCTCTGACAACGATGTCCGAGCACATGGCTGAGCAACTATATTCACGATGAAATTTAATTTTTAAAGGAGAGTAAAAGAGAGAGCAAAAAATGAAATTTTATCTCTTTTGCACAACCTGAAAATTATATGGTTTTCGGAATATGAACATCTACACGCATTCGCCACATACAAAAACATGGACATTTTAATACCGTTGCTCTGCCGGCGTCATGTTCATGTCATGCTCAAGTCGTTGGCTCGTGAAGAAGAAGTGTAAGCAACGTTTGTTTTTGCCGATATTTTTCGGTGTGTGATTTTGAATTGCTATCTGTTTACACGCCTAGACCCTGTCGTACAATCTCACAGCTACATACATATGTATATGTATGTCGAAAATAATATACATATGTACTTACATACATATGTATATTGTCTATCCATACACCTCTTCATTTTTAGTTTTATCTTTATTATTTTTATTTTCATTTAATTTCAAGTATCTACTTATCACGGTTCATGAGATTGAAGCCTGTGACAGATATTTTACCAAAAACAATAGAGTTCCATTCTACACTTTGCGTATGGAATCCTAGAAATAAACATGTGTTTAAGGTTTAAATGTAAATCTCACTTACGAGTATGTTCTTATGCTACTAGATGACCCGCGTGAATACTTCATCACACCTTTAGTGTTCAGTTACGTCACATAATGACGTAAACACGAAAGACATTTACTTATTTTTCGACATTAGAAGGAAAAATACTTACATATACTCAAAATGGACTTTCAAACATTCATTTTGGAGCAGTATTAAGAAAGATAAGTATTTAATTTTACCGTTTCAGGTCTCAATTGGCGTTATGATAATGCAGCAAATAGTGAAGTTATTGGTTAAAGTTTTGGCGTTAGCTCAGCAATATGTATTTCTCTTCATTATACTGGAGTTGAAGAATTCAACAAACTGTCAAGTAATAGAAAGAAGCTACATATATAAACCGAACACTTCTTTATTGTTCAAGGATGCGTATGCATATGAAAATATTACAATGAAAACGTCACCTCCAGAATCCGTTAAGAAAAGTTTTAAATTTTATAACAAGGCTCCGCTAAAAAAGAAACATCAGGGTGCTGTTGACGTTTCGTCGGTCATTATAGGTGATGATTCTACAGAATGGAGATGTCCGAATATAACAGGTTCTCGATCTTTAGAATGTGCCTGTGACTTGCCCCATACAATGCGATGCAATGGTGATGTGCATGGGTTAACGGTGAGTATTTGATATATAACCTTTACTGGAATATATAAAATATGTGACAAAGTATGTACCAAATTTTTTTTATCAGAGACTATCTGAACACTTGCGTACCACGCCTTATTCTGTAGCTTTGTTGGACGTTTCATTAAGAAACGTAACGTTTCTCAGCGATGCTCGCATATTTGATAAAGTTTCCCTGAGATGTGTCATCATTTCATCTGGTGAAATAAAACGTGTTCATAAATCGGCATTTTTGGGAATCGATGGACCTCTTTTAGCTTTAGGTTTGCCAGAAAATGCTCTAATTAGCGTCCCTTGGAGATCTATTGCAACATTGTCACAGCTGGAACGATTAGATTTGTCAAATAACAAAATCAAAGCTTTAGGAACGTTCGACTTGGCAAACCTAGTAAATCTGGAATACTTGGATCTAAGCAACAATCAGTTATCAAGTATTTCACAAAGAACGTTCGTTAATGTAAAGAAGTTGGAAGTTCTTAAATTGGGAGGCAACCGATTAGGAGACTACGTTACGAGCTTAAAAGCCCTGTCACAGTGTTTCAATTTGAGGTGAGAATATATTAAACGACACAGATCTGTGCTTCAACCTGCCGCCGCAATAAGTCGGCATTCGTTTTTTTTCAAAATTTATCGATTTAATATTACACAATTTAAAGCTGATCATATACGATTATGTATGTACATATATATATTTTTCATTATTCTTTTGATTTTTCTACAGAGATCTTGACATAAGCGCTAATAACTTAAATGGTCCATTGACGAGTCTTTCTTTACCCAACTTGAAGAAGCTTTCCACCTTAAATTTAGACCGTAATCTTATAAAAAGCATACAAAACAAGGCTCTAGAAAACTTTTCGCGACTATTAAGTCTTTCTTTACGTCACAATCAAATAGATGTTTTGCAAGATCATGCTTTTTATGGTATGGGATCATTAAAAACCCTGGATCTAAGCTACAATGGTGTAGTGGCTATTTCAAGTGCTTCATTACAACATCTTACACATCTCACTACTTTGGATTTGACACACAATTTTTTAAGAGCTCTAACCTCAGATCTTATTACGCCCTTGCCTTCTCTAGTTGATTTGCGTTTATCTGGAAATGATATTTCAATTGTAGCAAGGAATGCATTAGATGGAGCGCTAGAATTAAGACGTATTTCTATGCAAGAAAATCCTTTATCTTGTGACTGCACCATTCGCGAGTTCGCCGAATGGCTACAAACGAAAAATTTAGTTTCACAAGATCTCCTCACTATAACGTGTGCCACACCCCCCAAGTTAGAAGGAGCACCATTAATTCAAGTACCGATGGAAATGCTAAACTGCGACATGGATAATGTAGAAAAGGATAATGCAAATATTATTGAACAATTAGAAGCTATTGCAAAGAAAAACCATTCTACACATCACATTAAGGATCTATCAGACGAAGTATGTACATACACAAATGTTTTGTTTAAAAATTAAAAGTAATTACTTATTATATACAATTTTAAACGTAAAAACTTAGCAGATACAGCAATTTTGCTTTGACTGCACGATTTTCTGTGCTGATAAGTACAAAAGGATGTTATCTTAAATGATTAGCTGAACTATTTAGGCTTATATTGAAATGAATTGTTTGGCTTGACTTCAAACCTGAGTTTACCCATCTCTTCTTAATTTAAGAAATTTTTTTATTAAATATCTACCTCAATGTGCACATGTAATCATTTATTTAATGAGTTTGAATATTTTTTTGTACAAAACAATAAAAAAAACAAAAACAGTGTATATGTATTTTAATAAACATTTTTCGACCTTTTCTTGATATATTTATATTATTTTCTTAATTGATTAACGAGATTGAAGTCACTTTTATATAAAAAAACGCCCAAATTTTTTATTCTCAATATTTCGTTACCCATTTGTGTAACTTCTTCTGGAGTAAAAAACGGTAAACAGTTCAAATAACAATTTGGGGAATTCAAAAGGTGTCCTATTAAGTCATATTGTCTTAAGGTCTTAATATCTTACAATAATTTTAAAAAATTGTTATTGTACTTCAAAAAAAGAAATCGTAAGATAATTTGACTTTTTGAACTAAGTTTATTGTTTTGACATATCCAAACAGTAGAAATTTGAGAGAAGTGTGAGAGAAATTACATTGTGCTTGTTCTTCCTCGTCATTTTTTTCGTGTTATTATTTTAAAACTTATGATTTTATGACTACCATTTGAATACCCTAAATAAATTAACAAATATTATAAATTAATAATTTCCGTTTTTTTTGTATCAAAAAATTTTTTTTTAATTTAAAAATGAGGAAATGAAAACTAATTATACAAATTTGAAAATATTAGATAATATTCTAATTATTAAATTTATTATTCGAGACAAGTATTGACTGATATCATTTTTTAAAGAATTCAAAAAAGTTTTGTTTGTTGAGGGTCTATATATTTGCATTTCATTGGCGCTAATGCCAAAAAATAATGACCTTAAACCCTATTTTTGAAAATTTTCAAACCTTTCAAGAATCATTTCACAAAACAAACATTTTGTTCAGTCAAACCAAAGCGAATCTAACATTAATTTGGGGTACGAAAATAATATGAAAATTACAAAAATTCTAATAAATTCTTTTCCCAATTGGTTGAAGCAATAACAATTCAATTAAAACTTGACTATTTATTCGATCACAAAACACAAAATTTTGCGTGGAACTTTAGGCATGGAACTTTTCACGTTTTTCAAAATGGCCTTAGCACAGTATGGTATTATGTTTCGCAGACGACGCGATGGAATTTGGATTTCCAAATTTTATACTAATTTGACGAAAAAATTCAATATTATTATTATTATATGCTGAACAACCTGACTTTTTGCTACTAATTGTCATGACTTTTTCACCAAAACGTTTATAGCTAATAGTTATTTTTCCGAAGTTATGTTACAAACTACAACTATTTATGAGTAAAATTTCAAAACTATCTCCGAAGTGCTTGCAAATGCTGGAAATCCAAATATACTTTGAGCGCCTGGCCAAAAAGAATCTCACCCATTATAGAATAACACCCGTTATTACTCATACATATGTACATATTTCGAATATTAAATTGCAATTATATAATCTTGCATATGTATTTATAGAATTACAATAACAGTCATAATAAATAAAATGTCATTATTTTAGCTTGCTTCAGTAGCAGAGAGCTCATAAGGACTCAATTTTTATTTGACTGATTTATTAGCCCTTAGACTAAAACTTATATGGTGCTATTTAGGACTGCATCGTGTTCATTTGAGGCAAATCAGCAGCTTTTGGAAAATTTACAAATTTATCTACAATTGTATGCATGTCTGTTTAAATTTAGTGAATTTCACAGGTGTGAAGCTTGACCTCAAAGGGGCGCAACGTAGAGTTCTCCGATACTGTTAAGATTTTCACGACATGAATCTTAGACACAATAATACGTACTAAATTAATCTTATACATTAATTTTATTTAACTGATTTGTAGATTGTCTTACAAGAAGTTTACTTTTCAACTGATTATGGACTATTTTTAACTTGGATATTAAATCCCAATACAAATGATTATATATGCGATGCAATATTCGTCTATAAGGAAGAAAATATAAGCGAAGTCCTCATTGATAATTCCCCAGTAAGCATAAATAAACAATATATGACCATATAAGTATGTATGCATGTGTATATGTACATACATACATACACTAACAATTTTACAAAAAGAGTACTAAAATTTATTTTAACTTTTGCAGATACATTGTGAGAGCAAAATGGTCGATGGCAAAAAATCTGTAAGTGTAGTTGTGCCGGATAGTTCATCTTTGGATATAAGGGAAAGGTAAACAACATTATTCATTGTTAATTTTTTTTCTATCATTTAAATAAAATACGACTCCTTTTGTAATACCAGCTATCGATTTTGTCTGGTTATGATTCAGGAATATGACCCACAGTCTGATATCTCAGTCGGATGCTCCAATATTACTCAGCTACAAAAAAAACAGCCGAGTAATCTACCAAACGCGAGGCTCTTTAAAAGACGTCCATATGCTGATTTTTCAAACGTTGACAGGACTATCGCAACTGATCACCAAAAGGAAAATGCCTTGGCTAAAGATTTTTCTGATAACGTACGAATATTTAATGCAAATCCCAGACAGCAGGAAGATAAGACTATTTCTTATTCACAAAACACGCATTATTTTTGGAACTCGTTAAACAAAAGTTTCTTACCAGGTATAGGATTGGGAGTTATGGTGACATCTCTAATAGTTTTGATATGGGGTGCAATACGTTTTCGGTATACAAGCAACGTTACCGACAGTCGTGCTGTCAATTGTAGAATATCGAATTCACCAGCAGCCACTACTTGCTACGCTGCTTCAGAACATATAGCTCGTTTCGCTGATTCCGAAAGTCGAACAAGATATTTAAAATTACAAGCCACTACAAGTGTTTAATAAGTCTTCTTCTCACTTTCCGTCATTAGCAAGACGCAAATACTTCAGTGTGGCTGATTGTTTTGACCTCAATGACTGAAGCATATGGTCAGCACAACGATTTCAGAACAGCTTCAGTTAAGAGATTCAGGAAATCAAAGTTCGTATAAAACATGAACATTACATTTTAAGGTATGCAGGTATATACTCGTACATATATAGAAACATACATGAATATCTACGTATCAGGCGCGAAAATATTCCGCATTTCTATTCCGTTGATAAAAGAAAATATTAAAAATAGTTTTTTATTTCAAATTTTCCTATCAGACAGAAGCTGAAGCTGTATCCGTTACAATTCTTTGATTTTCGAAGTTCAAAGTTCCTCTACTGCGATTTGATTATTAGTTTGAAATGATATGAAGAAAGAAGATCTATAACTCCATCATTCAGTCGGTTGATTTTCAAAACATGAAGTTTTCAATTTTCCTTCTCCATTTAAAATTCATTTACCAGAAAAACAATGTAAAACTGAAATAAACATATGTACATACACCAAAGTATGTACATACATATATTTATTCAAGTAGTGCATGCATCCATGGTAGAAAAATAGAATGTAGTGCCAAAGTATACACATTTAATAAACTACGCTTGTTTCTTCAACAACATGCATTTTGTTTTCACTATTTGTTTCTAAATTTTCAATTAATGGTGGGTGTTCTGTAATTCGCAATCACTAAGATACATTTTTTATACTGCACCTTCCTGGTAATAATTGTACCATGTTAATGATAAGCCAATCTTTTTAAATTCATGAAATGTTATAGAGCACTAAATTTTTATGATAACGTTTCCGTTGCTCTGCAAATTACATAAGGAAGAAAAAAATACATAAAAAGATAATTAAATAATAATTTATACACATTAAGTGATAAAAGAGTTCAAAGAGTTCTATCTGAAAAACAGTAAAGCTTCCAGGAGAGTAAAAAAAGACGGATTAATTTATGAAATATTTTTTACTCTCCCGGAAACTTTACCTTTTTGATTTATTACTTTTTAAATATAGGCAGACTCTAGATCTGTTTTATTGTATCATAATTTCAACAAAATAATACTAAGAATTAATACTCCTAATTTTATTGCTTATTGTAAGTAGGTTTTAAAAAAATCACACGATCCAGAGAATTGCAGAAAGTATTGAAATTTTTACCAACATTTTAAATTTTCCGAAATTCATTGGTTTTTATATGAAATTACGAGCACAATAAGTCATTAAATCATTTTTTATTTTAACTTAAAAGCATTTCACAAACAAAACCGTTTCTAACGAAACAAAGAGATTTAAAGAAAATTAATTTAAATAAGAACAATATATTAAAAAAAATCAGTTTTTATATTTACAATAAAACGTATTTAAAATAGTATTTATTAAAAAAATACAAAGTTTTTAAGAAAATATATAGTTTGCTTTATAAAATATACACACATGGACAAAAGTGATGGTCACTTGGTTTTTTTCGTGGTTGCAGCTGTGCAACGTCGAAAAAATGTCCACAGCACAAAAATTAACAATTATCGAAAATATTACGATGCATTTACTTCATTTTAATAAAAATTAAATTCAATGTATATATGAAAAGGTTATTTGAGCGGAGTTCAGTATTTGATGCAAAAGTTTAAATTCAAAATATCGCGTTTTTTTTTCTTCTAAAATCCAACAACAAAATACTCGAGACTTCTGTTGGATTTCATAAAAAATATTACCCATTATCAAGAAGATATCATTTTGAACGATATTCCTTTAGTATCATACTCAGAGGACTCCGTTGGGTCGTAACACTGTACTATTGCAATTTTTGCAATATTCGAGCTAAGCCGAGCCTTAATGATATTCACTCGGAGATAGCAGAACAACCTATAAGTAGGGGTATTCAGTGTTTGATGCGAATGGTCTTGCATAAGTGCAAATGCAAAATATCGTAGCTTTTCTTTGCAATCCAACAACAAAACATTAAAATTTGCATTTACCACGTTATTGGAATTCAGCAACACTGAAAATGGTATAGGTTTTTCTGCAATGTGCATTGCGTTGTCATCATTTTTAAAGCCGTCATTTGTAAAGAACAAAATTTATTTACTAAAAAAATTTAAAAGAAATTTAATCGACTGATGCAATAAAACAAACAAAAAGAGAAAAATCAAATAAAAAGTGGACCACAATTGAAATATCTTAAATTTTAAATTATTTGGAAGACTGCACAGTGAATTTAAAAAAATTTATTTTTTGATGGTTAAAATGATCCAATAATACAAGTCTGTTCGATAATCCAGCTGATTTTTTGTAGCGTTGTGTATTTAACGGTCGAAAATTGTGGATCTATGACTGCTTTTCCACGGTCAAAGTTTACTTTGCAAAGTCTTGTGTTTGTGGTGATAAGGGAAAGAAGAAAGGGGGTGAGTACACACTTTCCTGTACTCGCAAAGTTGTTTTCTGCTTCGTTTACACATACATGTATTTGTTTCCATATGTGTGTTTAGTTTGCATGTTCATCCAACAAACGAACACAAAATTTTTTAAAGTAAACTCTGCATGTGTAAAAAATTTAAAAGACGTTGTCAAAGTAAGCTTGGTAATGTTGTTTAAAAATAGCGCTCACTATCAATGAGAAAATAATTGCACTTGCAAGGAGTTGCAATGCAAAGCGCACTAAATACTGAATACCGCTAGTGTATCTCGTACTTTTCCATTCAGTAAAATGTCTACGCTGTGCGTGCGTTTTGTAAGGTAAGTGTTCAATTTCTTTTTCGCCTGATGGTGCCGTGCCATCGTTAAATTTAATTTTGGTAAACATAAGACTTGCAAAGAACTAAAATATTTATAAATAATTCTTATATCTTATTTGATCTTTTTTTATTGTTATTATTAATCTAATTTATTAAAGCTCCATGTCAATTTTTTTAAAAAACATTAACAAAGTTTTTTATTAATTAAGACACCGATATTTCGCCACTTCTTTGTGTGGCTTCTATAGAGATATATAAAATTGTGTAAATAAAATTTTTTAATAATAATAATAATCAAAAAACTAACACTTCAAAAATTGTCAAAATGAAAATATCAAAAAATGAACAACTTAAAAAATACGTACATGTGTACACAAACATAAAACATTACAATCCCCAACCATTCAATTTCCGTTTCCGTTCTTATATAAGAAAACCTACGAGTGTATGCATGAGCAACACTATCTGTATCTGCTTTTAAATTAATTCTCTTTTTTATTTGACCGACGTTTGTAGTTATTTTCCGTATTCAAAACCGTTACATTACTAAAATCAGGATTGTGATTAAAATTAACACAATGTGGTACTAATGCAGTCTTTTGCGAGGAAATGTTATTTCTGTATTTCTGATCTGATAATGACCTGCTAATCTATCTAACTTTTAATTTATTCTTAGTTGTTTGTACCTACAAATACTTTACTACAATTTTCTCTATAATTACCTCCACACGGTATCTGGTAAACTATATTAAATTCCTATGAATTATCAATCTAGAATTAATGATATAGTAGGTGATTGTTATTCATATAAAGTAATAAATAAGAATCCTTACACTAAATTACAGAAAATATATAATGAGATAGTGGAAAAACTTTTCAGATCGAAAATAATTAATATTGCAGAGAAAATTAGACTTAAAACTAGTGTAGCTATAGCTCCAAAATTATATGGATTACCAGAGATTCATAAGGAAAATTTTCTATTAAAACCAATTTGTTCCTTTATAAACTCACCTTCGTATGAAATTTGTAAATATATCACAAATATTTAAAAAAAATTAACCATTTATTAAAAATAGGATTAAACATTTAACAGTAGATTCTAATGAAAAATTATTCTCTCTCGATGTTGTATCACTATTTCCCAGTATTCCAGTAAATCTTGCTATAGAAATAATAGATGAAAAAAGGGTTTTGATAAAATTACAAACAAATATAGAAAAAGAGTTAGTTTTGCGTATAATTAGATTTTGTATAATTGATAATAGATATTTTCAATATAAAAATATAATATATTTACAACTGAATGAACTTCGAATATGTCCTCCAGCTTCACCAATTGTGGCTAATATTGTAATGGAGAAATTACTTAATGTAAATATTGAAGAATTGGCCATTAAGCCAAAAGTTTTGACAAAATATGTTGATGACTTATTTTGCATTATTTCAGAAAGCGAAATAGAGATACTGTTATCAAAATTTAATTAATTTCATCCTGACATTAAATTTACAATTGAGAAGGAATGTGATTTTAAACTTCCAAATTTAAGTACATTAGTAATAAGAAGAAATAATAGTTTATTTATAAATTGGTACCAAAGACCAACTTCTTCTGGCAGAATAATTAAATATATTAAACCTTATTGAAAGAATATTATCAGCAAGTGATATTGAATTTCATAAGAAAAATTCAAGGGTAATTAAAAATATATTAAATGAGAATAGTTTTCCTAATCACTTGCTTTGAAGATTAATAAGACAATAAATTCAACAAATTTTTTATGGGATTTCGTTCGATATCGATTCCCGTAATTTGCCCCCAGATGTTTTTTCTGAACCTAAAATTTATAAATCTTTAACATATGTACCTGAAATGTCGGAAAGATTATATTAAATCTAGTATTTACGATAATGAAAAATATAGAATTGCAAATAGGATGAATGAGAATTGCAAATAGATGAATTAATTAGAAAATTTTTTTTCAAAATCGGTTCCTGAATGAAAGAATTATGTGATATGCAATGTTTCGTTCGAGCTAATTGCCCTGCCCGTCTGATTTTTGAAAACTAACTATGAGATCAAACTGCAAGCAAACACTTTCACAATAAATAATAAAACTAATTTTTAAAATCGGTTCACAAATGATAAAATACACACGTATTGATAACCTCTTTCTTTTTTTAAGTCGGTTAAAAATATAGAATAGAGTTGCACTAATTAAGACTTTTTATTATTTTTTAAGTTGCAGTTGGAAATACTGTAATGTAATAAAATACCCTGTTGCAGAAATTGGAGTGTTGGTTGCAATAACAGGTGGCTGCTTAAATCGAGCTCGCACTGTATATCCTATTCACCCTTATACAACTCACTCAATGTATTCGGACATTCACCACATGAAACTGACCAAGAGCGAGAGCAATAGTCGGTAACAGCACTTTATATCCTTCTCGTAATATGTACATACAATATATTTATAAGTATAGTATACATACACATACCTACATGTACAGTTATATTAATATTTACATTCAACCATAATTTCGGAAAGTTAGTCTAACTAAACTGCTCACTCAGTCACTAACTAATACACTTACTTACATAGTCAGTCGTTTACTTGATATCCACTTTGCTAGAAATTTTAAATATATATGTAAATATAACGCCACAACAATGACTACTGCCTTCTGTTCCATCAGCACGCACATACAGAGTACAGAGTAAATGGCATTTTATCGATTTTCATTTTTTGGAAACTAAAATATCTACATGGGTGTAAGCTTAGTGTAAAAGTCTTCAAGTGAATTAAAGCAAAAAAATACAATTATTAGAAATAGATAGAATAGACGCAACACGATCGATCAAAAGCAAATTGGCTGATACAAATAAATTCTATTTTTTTTCTTATTTTACAAATAATAAGATACATACATACATATTTATGTACATAAGTGGCTACATTCATGAGTATGCTGGGATTTGTTTACTTAGTTCTAATATTGGGTTGGATATTAATTGTTTTATTTTTAAAGTGTAAAAAATCAATAACCCCCCACATTGGTTTATCTGATAATTACACAGATGCTATTGGATCGGGTATGTGCACTTTGCTTAAACAGTATACATATATTCATATACATACAAATGTATGTACATACATACATAAATCGTTAGCTTGAATGAGAAACAATATACTTACATAACTACGATTGAATAAATAAATAAATAAATATGTATATTTATTTTATTTTTAATTTTACAGAAACAAAAAATAATTTGGTGGTGGTTGATTGATTGTTTTCATTTTGGTTTATAAAATTAAATATCAATAATTTCATATATACATACATACATAAATATGTACATAAGAGTATTAATAATGTATAAATAACGCGATTTAGATTTTTTTGTCAGTTAAAAGGTTTTTCATTTAAACAAGCGATATGTAGAAACCTAATATTCATACAATTATTAAATTTAATCTTTCTTTCTAAGATCAACGCCAACCGTCTATTCATGTGATTCAACTTCATCGTGATGACTTAGAAAATGAAGATCGGTTAGTCGATGCCTGCCGCCAACGAAGTAGTAGTCTAGGGAGAAATTCTCAGAGCTTGGGTATATCAGCAATGGGCGATCACAATTTAACTTTTACGCCTGAAGCTATAGTTAATCACGCCTATGCCCACGATGAGGAATGCGTTATAAATGGTATGTATTAGTTTGAGATTTTCATCGCAGAAATATAAAATATACAGGAACATTTAAAAAATATGCATTAAAAATTAAAGAAAATATGCATTTATTACAAATTTATTTCAACATTTAACAATATTGACGAAAAAAAAACATGCCGAAAAGTTCAGTTTGACTGTTATCTTAACGATGCAGTATTTAATTAGAACTACGTCAACAAGCTGGTGCATATTTGAATGCTGCTATATAATTCATTTGTAAGATGTCTAGTTCCAAATTGCATCATGTTTTTGGCATCTTTTGAAGTTTTTGTTATAAAAAAGTAGTGTGTACTATAAAAAATATCATACTGAAAAAATCGCAAATACTATAAAAAATGGCAAATGTCATAAAAAATTTACCATGTTGATTATAAATATACCTTGAGGTTAAAGGGAATTGCAAAGTATTTACAATAGACGTTATTACATTGCACCATTGTTTCCGCTTTGCATATTTGTAAAAAAATTAAATTGGTTAAGTGAACTTCTCACGATTTCTAGTTTTTGTTTTATGGTTTCAATCAAACTACAGGATAATTTCACATTTGATCAACTCATAAATTAAGAGTTCATATCGTTACTTTAATATATAAAGGCTCTAACAATTTTTTTTTCCAATACGTATGTATATATTTCAATAGATTAAGGAATCATCCACCGAAATATGCAAAAAAATCGATTTCGAAAGAAATTAGTTAGAGAACGATCTTTTTTGCAGTTATGCATTTTAATTTTCTTGCAATTTAAAAAATTTACATTGAGCCATATTTTGTTTGGCGAATTCTTGGTCCTTTGGTGTTCTTACCTTTCGCCCTGTGGGGATGTTAGATGTGAAGACGTGGTGATTTTCAAACTTATTTGGCGTTAATGAATTTATCAGGCAAAATGATTAAATTTTAATTCCCCTTTCGGTCAAACCGGAAGGGATAGAATTGATTTAATGTTGAATATTATAACTACTTGCATATGAGTACTGTGGAAGGTACGAAAACAAAACATCACAAGAACTCTGATATCTGTTCGACCCTCCATGCAACCTAAAATCGTCTTTGTTTACTGGCTTACACCAACTGGTTTAGAATTACACAAACAAATGTGCAATTGGTTTTTGCAGGTAATACTTTGTAAAAGATATTTAAAAACAATGAAATCTCCAAACACCGGATGGCTCTATTTCATATGTGTATATACATGTGTAAATATATAAATATACTATCCCTGAAGGTAGCACGGTGTTAAGTGTATCCATGTCAATATTTTTGTCAACAATTATGGTGACACTGTCAACAATTTTTTTTGATAGACAGAGGAAATGTTTGTTTGACGGTTAAAAACAAATCATTAATATAAAACGAAATGAAGTTCCTTTTATGTTATTTAACAATAAGAAAATTATCCCTCAAAGAAGAATGTAAAATATTTTATTTTACTTTTAAATACTATTTTAAATAAATGTTTAAACTAAATTAAGAGTATCGTCAGTATAATTTTAATATTGACATTTCCTGCAGGTGGTGACAGCGTCTATAGTGAATCAGTACAGTTTTACTACAGACATTTCCCACAGTGTGGTGATATCGTCAATAGTAATTAAGTACAAGCTTACTATTGACATTTTCTCCATATGGTCCCACAAGAACTACCTAGTCAGTATTGACGAAGTCTACTGTAGATTTCGTAAGACAAGCCTGTGTTAAATGTCAGTAGTAAATAGCATTAGTTGGGATATAATTTGTCAGTAGTACTTGTGACATCGTCAATAAATAATCAGTATAATTTTACTATTGACATTTCCTGCAGGGATATTATAAATTGAATTTTTTACATGAACAAAACATCTATGTATATACATGTGTACACATTTGTATATATTATTTCTTTAAATTAATAAAAACAACATTTGGTTGTCGATTTTGAGCTAATAAGATCTATTCACCCGGCGCTTTTTGTATATTTTGTAAATTTATTTATAAGTTATATTATTATAAATATCCAACAGCACACGCTCCTGCATAGTGTTTTTTATTATGAATATATGTAACTCGCCTATAAACCAGTTAATTAATTATCAACTTTTAATAATCTAGCTCCTCCTCCATCATACGACGAAGTTATGAGGCAACCAGAGATTTATCCAAAAGTCAATAATAAAATTCACGATGCCAACACTTGATCCTATATTATTTATAAAATAATGCTGAAATTATAGTCTGTGATTCAACATAAAATAAATAAACCTGTGTAAGTGAAAATGAGAAACCAATGATACGATTACATACAGCTGAAACGAAAACGCGGAATTGAATACTAAGGAAACCCAATAATTCAAATAGTCTAAAAGTAGTTTTTCTATGAGTTATTTTATGCAACTAAAATAAAAATTTATATAAGGGCACGAGCTTTTTAAAAACGCATCTTTCTGAATTTTGTACAAGTTTTACGTTATTGTAACATTATATAAATGTTCAGAGGATTCCATTCATCTCCCTAGTTCTTGTTTTACCGAAAATAATTTATATTTTAAATAATATTTATTATTTTAAACCCATGAATTTAGTTCAAAAACTCAGAAACGTGCGTATTTGAAACGATCGTATGGCCCGGCCTAAGCTGTAAACTTAATATATGGGATTGGCTTTTAATTAAAGAAATTTTATTTCAAATCTTTCTTTTAAAGGCATTGATAAATATTCAAACAAAGGTATAAAAATAAATATACATATACATATATACAGATATACACATTAAAAATAAAAATGAATACAACTGAAAAGATGTGTCGCATTTATAAAATAAAATTATCATTACGCAAAAAACTTAAAACTTGTCTGCATTATGAATTTGAATATAAGCCTCCAGTACTGTGGGAACCAAGCCCTGATATCTTATTTTATTAATGGCAATACAACGGGAGGCAATGCATTTTAAAGATGTGAGCGAATTCTCATAGCCAAGTATAACGTTTTTTAACCCATCTGCAATATAGAAAATAAGATAAATTAATTACTTCTTATACGTAAATTTTCTTTAAATAAATAAATCTTGTTAGTTATTAAATATACGTAAATGTTTTATATAAGGTCTGTTTTATAATATCGACAAATAAAAATACAGCGAAAACGAAACTCTGGTGTACGTTTATAAAATATAAAATTTTAAATCTTTGTCTCAGCTAAGGTACAAACAAGTTCACAAGTTCATATTGAGAACCACTTAAGAGTGAAATATGATCAATATAAAAAATAAACTGTTTCTTAAGCAAAATCTCAACAACCTTAGAAAGATTTAGAAGTATCAATACTGGGCTTAAATTATTAATTTTAGTGGATAAACAACACGAATATAAATATTCACATCTCTGATACTGCCCTAGGAAGAAAATAATCTATATATCCATCCCCTTGACTCGGCATCAATACTATCTAATAAATAATCAGCAGTCAGCTACCAATTAGCAGAAACCACATTCAAAATCTGCTTAGGAGTCATATCACAAAACAATTCGAAATTCGAAGAATTTCATTAATTCAATTCAAAGTACAAGCCATAACATTACACAATAAATTTAAAAAAATTAGAACAATCTCAAAAGCGTTATAACAAATGAAACTAAAAAGAATAACACATAAACCAGCACTTTAAGTTACTTGCCCAGAAGAACAAATGCCATCCAGATCATTCACAAGACACGATGCATCACCAAGTAAATCAAGACATTGCTGATGTTCAAGAATTTATTCGTTTTATTTGGAAATAAAACTTTAGTCCTAGGCACATCAGAAGTTATAAAACTACTAATGTTCCCGGCAGACGTTGTTTTATCATAAAACTTATGTGCTGTTCATAGAATCCAAGCAATCGACTTCGAATAACTGAATGCTTTCATACAACAATTAATGAACAATTACTCAATTCCATTGCTTGGGTGCTATCAACAGCACATTAGAATGAATTATGGTATATAGGAATTTTAGGTACATGAGAAATAATGGTTCCACATAATGGCGATATTTTCAGAAACAGCACTTGTATCCTAATGCCATTGGGTAAACCTTTTGTGACGATATGTTCTCTATACATTCGCCTTAGTAGAATGGAATTTTGATTTTCTAGAGTTCAACTTTTTTAATAATATCATCATTATTGTGAGGCACGTCAGATTCTGAGTTATTAATAATTCCGTTTTATTCAGCACACAATTTCTTAAAGAGCTCTATCATTTTGATCTTAAAAGTTGTGATACTTGCATTCACTTAATGCTCAAATGACGACCACGTTCCTCAACTTGCTTCGAAAAGTCAATTGATAAATTGCATACATTTTTATATATGTAAATCGTCTTGAGAATTATCCGTCTTATGCTTAACAGGGCTGATATATTTTTTGACAAAGAAACGAAATAAATTTTATTTTTACAAAGTCGCCTGTGCTGGGTGCTCTTCAATAATATGAACGTACTCTATAATAAAAAAAAACTACATATAGCGCACCCAACACTTCGTTGTGTCTTTGTTACTTCTATTACAGGAACAACGACATATTTTCTACACTCTGGACATTTTAGTTAAAAGTAAAAAAAAACTTGCAACAAAAACAGTAACTATGGCAGCTCAATAACACCCAGCAATTAAAAATAAATGGAGTCTTGGCAACTGAAATGCCTTCATATGATTTAAAAACGAACACCAAATTAATTGTGATTAGATGTATTAATGATCTGTGATTATTATTAAATGTTGCAGAAATACAGTGAACTACGATACAGATGAAAATTCACCAGATTGCAATATTATATCGTTCATTTCTTAAAGCCAGAGATTTCATACCCAATAAAGTATGTTGTACATAAAAACACTTTTCCAATTCGGTAAAACAATTTATTTTTCAAGAAAATTTCACCTTTCATAATTATTTTATTTTGCTCAGCAAAATGGCGTTGAAAAAAATATAGAGTATTTGCAAAAATTAAAAACATATCGCTCTTTTATTGCAACATAGTCATATCTAAAAAAAATCTTGTTCTTCAGATAACGATTTTACAGTTTTGAATTTATTCATACAGCAATGGGAAAATGAAAATGTATTCTCCTTTTAAGAGGTGGGTAAACAAGATATTTGAATGAATTTTTCACACAAGATGACAAACGATACGATACGATTCTGCATTCTTAACTCAAAAATCAGTTTTTTTAGATATGACTACGTTGCAATAAAGGAGCGATACGAATGTATATGTATAATACTTTTTCAACACTGTAAATACCGATTAAAAAGACTGTTATAAAAAATATATTGTCTGTTTATTCAATTATCTGTAAGCTCAACTTTTTAAATTACCACTTTTTTAATATATTATCACGATATATCATATAATATATATATAATATTTTATGTACCTTTACTTCTATTTATCTTATTTATACATATATGTAATTTAAAAATCTTACCGAAATGACTGACTTGAGCAGGTGTTAGGCCCTGAGCGTTAACAGCATCTAAATGGGCTCCGGCATCCACTAGCAATTTAACGATTTTTTCAGCTTGTGGTAGCAATTGATCATCATCAGGAGGAAACTAGAAAACGGACCATATTAAATTTAATATTAAAGTTTTTAAACCATTTATAATTACACTAGCAACCAAAGTATGAAGTGGAGTGTTACGTAACTCATCCGTTGCAATTACAGATGCTCCAGCATGAACTAACAGAAGAGCGGTTCGAAGACATGGAAACCTTATATTAAAATTAATATCAATACAGATCATATTTAAATTTCAATGTACAATTTACCTGCATACATCACTGGTAAAAAAATCTTCAACAAGTGTCACACCATTTACGGCCATATGAAGTAATGTTTGCCCATCCGCAAGTCGAGTATCAGATTTAATAAATTTTTTAATTGTGTTATACAAGAGATCCAAGTGTTCTTTTTTTAAGTCAGCCTTTTGTGCCAAAATTTTTGTTATAATTTTTATGAGATACAAGGCAGATGCAACATTTTGTTCATTTTGTTCCTTGAAAAACAAATATACACACATATGCATGCATGTTTATTATTAATATATTAAAAATATGTTTCTTACTACGTTATTTTATTTATTTTAAATTATCTTTCAACTTACAGCAATCATTTGTGGCACATCTTTGGGGCCAGGATTGATAATTCTAAATTTGTTTCGTTCTATCTCTTGTTGACACTTCACTAACACAGACAGAACCTGTGATAAGTCCAAAAGTATATCTTCCATGCGTAAAATCTGAGAAAAAAGCTGAGCAAAACGTAACAAATCACGTTCTATTGATACATTATTTGTCATCCTCAAGTCCATGGCATAATTCCATAGTGTTTGGCATTGGGAAAAACGACCTTGATCTGCCATGACAGCACCCCTGTATACAATTGGTTGTGGTAAGTCAGGGTTACTGGGGCCCAGTATACGCTCCCGTATTGTCAATGATTCCATGTGAATGGAATGATGATTTAAACGTATAGCTTGTAGTTCTTGAATGTTTTCGGTTTCCATCCAGTGATCATAAGCTGGCACTGGCATAAAAACTCTTTTTCGAATCACATTGTCTGAATCAGAATATCGCATTTCCATTGCACGCATTAAATGTGTATAAGCTTTTTCAATGCTATAGTTGTCTTTATCATTTGCAAACGATGCACCCATTAACTCGAGTGCATTTATCACATCTTCTTTCCTCATAAGGCCGGGACGTTCAATAAATAAATGTACTACATTCTCGTGCGTGCGTTCAGCGGCATTTAGAACAGGACTCAAACCATGCTCATTTTCTTGTAAACGGCCTCCATGATCAAGCAATATACGACATACCTCCGAATGGCCACATTCAGCAGCATAGTGTAATGCAGTTGCTCCGCAAAGAGCTTGCTCATTTGGGTTAGCACCATTTTTCAATAGGGTATCAACCTAATATTAAAACAACTCCACAAACAAAATCTTCAACACAATGAACAGTAATGATAATTACTTACAATATGAGCGTGTCCCTTATAAGCCGCAATCATGATACAAGTATTGTTATATTTATTGCCCAAATTGACATCTGATCCATGTTCAATTAAATACTTTACAATATCCAAGCGCCCAGCATAACACGCAGCTCTCAATGGAGAAGATTGAGCTTTAGTATTGTGATTAACATTTGCGCCATTGTTTACTAAGAGTTTGACAACCTGTAAATGACCTAGTCCAGCAGCCACCCATAGAGCAGTTGCGCCATAAACCACTAATCCATCAAATATTACATCACACTCCCGCTCTAAGTCAACACTGTAGTGAGAAAGCAAAGTTTTTACATACATTGTATTACCCGCCATAGCAGCCATTGTGAGAGGAGTAATTGATTGTCCATCAATTTCGTCAAATTTCTAAAATTAAACATTTATCTTTTTAAACCTTTATTGTGTTTAAAGTATGCATATGTATATGTACATATGTATTTGCACACAAAGATGCAATAGTTGCAAAAATAAAAAATATCTTTTCTTTTACAAAACGAAAATGCTCTTAATGCACCGTTTCGGTCAAAATGGACTTGTTTCATTTTGCAGTGGCTCAAAGATGCAAAATTGTTTTTTATTATAAGCAAAAGACAATTAAATTTTTGCAAGACCATTTGCATCAAACTATAAGCTATATTTATACCTAAAATTATAAATCTGGCTGTGTATAAATTTAGTATAAATATAGTATCTACATTATCTTTACAAATCTTATAGGCAAGATAGCGAAGGAATCGCACAACAAAAATCTGTTTTGATTCTACAAATTTTCTAAAAATCACTTTTTCTATAATAAACACAATTAAAACTACCTCAAACAATAACAACCAAAATAACACAATTCTTTAAAGTAATGCAATTTTTCGCAGTGTCTCAACTTTAGCTTAAGTCCAGCTCAAAAAAAAATAATAATATTATGCCATATATACATACACATGTACGTCCAGAAATAGAGGATATGTACATATATATGGAAACTTAAGAGGTCCCTAAATCGAAAGCTATGTGTTTCCCCATTTTTGATTTATTTTCTTTTTTTTCCATTTTCTATCCCCCATGCAAGATTTTGAGTCCGGAACTTTTAAATTTATGTACATATGTATGTATATCAGAATGCATATTATATTCACAAACGGAATGACTAACCTATTTATCCACATTTTTTGGTGAAGGGTAACAAATTTAATGCGTAATTAAATTTCTGCAATCTCATCAATTTTAAATGAAATGTATTATTTATTAAGCCAACATGGTGTGCACTTACCACATTCAACAGATATTCTCTCAATTCCTGATTTTGTATTCCATTCATTGTTGTCACCAACTGTTTTGCATGATTTAATTTTGCTGTTGAATAGAGTACCGTCAAAAGGGAAAGAGAAACCTTTGCTTCATTTGGAAACAATTGCTGCACCTCTTCTGTGAGTTCTTCAATCATATTGTGTGCGTGATCACTAAATGTATAATTCCTGGAACACATAAGTATCTGATGAGATTGTTTCTTGATACCTTATATTTTAGTGATTAACAGTGACGCATTAAATTTAAAATAATAATTATCGTAACAGTCACTTAATAATAAATATTTACAAAATTTTCGAATTCTTAGTTCTGCAAAGGCGAATAAATACAATTGTAATGAATAAATTTTTCTATTTCCACTTTTTTCTTTATGCTTTGTTTCACAATTCAGTTTTCATGCAACAGACAAAAAAGTTAGATATTTACAGCTGTTTAATCTTTTCAAGGTCCACTAATAAGGTCGCAGCAAGAGACCATCTTATTTTTAATTGCGGCTCTGCAACTGAATACGAGTATGGTATTTGATCGTTTGAAATAAAGCATCAACCTCAAGGAAATTTGACGCAATGGGCATGTAGTGAGTTTATTATTTTTTTAGTAGGCACGCACCACATCAGAATGCACGCCAGGCGGTTCAACTTCATGTAAAAAACCTACCAACATTTCATGTACATACATACATACATATATGAAGTTTTCACATTTGAAATAAGTTAACGTTTGGGTTTTGGAGATGTATGTGCCTGCATTATTTCACCATGCCTTGAGCTATGATTTAGACTCGACAACTTTCAACATTACTACGTTTATATAAAGTAGAAAAATAACCCTAATTTCTCCAATTTAGCTATGTATGTTCTGTCATTGCGCATGAGAACGCACTTTTTAAACGTCAAAATTGGGAATTCTGTTAAATATTTTATGCTCGAAACAATATCATATGATTGATTGTGCATGCTGTTTTGTTGCTTGAGACACTTTGTTCGTTCTATCTGTGGTTGTAAATAGGGCACTTAACTTAAAACGGCGAAAATTGTCCACTATTGCAGCCGTTTAAAACTTTGTCTCGTCTTGGTTTTCTATTATTTGTTTATCAAAATAGTGTTTAATAGAATTAATACACCTTGGTTGAAAGTAATAATTATCTCAAAGCACAGGGTCTTCTTTGTGGCCCAAAGTTAAAACAGAAAAAATGTCTAACGACCGAAAACGGCAATTTAACAAACTATTGGTTATGTTAAGTATTTTCGTGGCTAGCTCCCTGCTTTTTCTAGATGGGTTCTTTCAAGTTTCTAACAATCAAATTGGAAAAACCGGAAAGGAATATGCCGATAACTTTCATGCTAACATATTGGATGGGCACATGTACGTACTAAGTTTAATTTGTATACCTCAGTATGTAGTATGTCGAAGACGAATTATCGAATCCGACAATTTTTCTAGATTAATAAATATATGCACATACCTATGTACATATGTTCATACTTGTTAATTTAGAAAATTTATTACTGAATTGCATTTGTTAACTTTTAAACATGAACCATACATGCAGTAACACTCCGTCTTTACCAGACATTAAAGATCAAATTAAGTTAAGCTACACTATTCAAAGAAAAAGTACGCTACCCGGTAAAAATTTAAATATAAAAGAATTGGAGGCGTGCATTAGTTTCTGCAGAAGTTCCAGTACATAATTTTGATTATAAGATACATATATATGTATGTATGTATATTTTCCATCAAATGCATTCAATGTTGATATCGTTTAAAAGCGTTTCAGAAGATCTTTAAGAAGTTCCTAAATTTTTTATTAAATTCTTTAACATATTAAAACCGATTTTACTGAAACTGCTAGACAACATATCCGACCGTTGGCTGGTATTAAGGATTTTCTCCACCATGGTATTTTCCTTACCCATCATATAACAACACCCACTTTTATTTTTTGAATATTAAACTGCAATCATAATTGCAAAAGCATTTAGTAATCATAAATGATAAATAGAATATCGTATTTGTTAAAACATTTTTTGTTACTTTTAGTCGCTATTAAATGCAGTAAGCTCAAAAGGACTCAGTTTCACTTGAGAATTTATTACGTTTATAATTGCGAATCTGTTTTGTTTGTATATTTTGAAACTTAAATTGCTATTTTAAATGGCGTTGTCGCAGATTAAAAATTTAATTTTATATACATAGTTTTGGTAGAATTTAAGGACATTTTTGGTAGGAAACAATTTTTCTCCGTTTCATCTCTGATTGTAACAGACGAAATGAAGCCGATGAGAGAGCGACGCTTTGATTCGCATTTGGTTGCGTTTGGCTTATCTTCTATATTTCTACTTCATTTATTGTGCTAACAAGAATTTGCTAACAAAAGAATGGCTCTTCAAAAAGCAGAGTAACGTTTACTCCACTTTATACTAAAATATTTTCGCTAATAATAAATACTTAATTTTATTTACATATTTATTAATAGCTTCCGTTAATACAAAAGCTAAATCATGTAATATACATAACTTAACAAATATGTACGCATGCACCTTAAAAAGAACACAAAAAATTTTATTATATCTGAAATAATTTTAGTTATGCATATTTTAGCTTCTGTAAACTTATGAAAAGCGATGATACGTTATTTCGCATTTTAGTTGACGATATCACATATCACTCTTTTATTCTAACAAATTCAAATTACAAAGAACAAATTTTGAAGTTACTGAAGCAAAAGTGTTCCTTAATACCTATTTCATATGTACATCAAATTTTAGAAGTATATATCTGACTCTAAACTGATGTTATACTTACTAACAAGCTTATACCAGTCATATACTTGCTAAAATTTTTAAAATGTAATCGCAGTTTGTTTTCCTTAGATATTTCTTACGTTTCAATAAAGGGGAAATAAATTTAGTAATTTTTCAGTCGATATTTTTTTTCTTTTTTAGGCTTCAACAACCTTCAGTTAAATATGATCAAATTATTTTAGTAGTTATTGATGCTTGGAGAGCAGATTATCCAAATGCTACCAATATGCCTTTTTCGAATGAACATGCATGTAATCATTTGCAAATTAAAGTTCATGTTCCAACAGTTACGATGCCTCGAATAAAAAGTTTAACTACAGGGTCAACATCAAATTTTATTGATATACTGTTAAATGTGGGCCATACCACAAAATTAGATGAGTCTATATTACATCGTTTAATTAACAGAAACAAGAAATCGGTATTCGCCGGTGATCGTACATGGATTCAGTTATTTCCCAATCAGTTTCTAAGAGAAGTCGTTAATACAGATTCATTTTTTGTAAATGATTTTTACGGGGTAAGTAAAAATAAAATCACATAAAATCCATCTCATTAGGATCAAACTACGGATACATTCGTAAATTCAATAACTGCGCAGTAATGGACGTTTGGCGTTCAAAAAGGAGCACTTCGCAGCACATTTTTTAGTCAAAGGTTTCTTAATGCACACAATTTACAGTGCTGCTACATTACTGCAATTTGTTGTTTAATGTTGCAATAGTTTGCAGACAGGTTGTACAAATTTACTACATTTACGAATCCACACGTAATCAATAGACATATTTGCAAACTTCTTTTTGTTGGAATGAAAAGAGTGTTCGAGCATGTATGTCATGACCGTCGAAACTTCGATTTTGAGATACCTAATCAGAGTGATTGTCTTAACACTATGTACATCACTGACATTAATTTTTGTTTACAATTATTTCGTTATTATGAATTTTGTGATATTTTGCATCACAAGGAGAAAATAAATACCAAAAACTAATGTCCTTATTCATAACCGATTAATAAAGTTATAGTGTGTTTGTAGTACGATTTTTATCCTCTTTCAATGCACACAATAATTTTATTAATCGTTTATGAACAAGTATGTAAGACTAATTTAAGGTGCAGAATAAATTCGTATGTGTTATATTAATGAAGAAATTTGAAGAGAAAATTAATTAGGTTCATGTAATACTTTTGCAGTAAATGAGTAATTACTGAGTAAACATAAAAATTTTCTCTCAAAAAAGCTGTTGCCCAAAAATGTACACAAATAAAAAAAGCTTGCAAATAAACCTAGTGTTGAAATATATTTGCACTTTTGACTACTCAACACTTTTTCGTGTTGGTACTCAATGCAATATTTATTATAACACTAATATTATATGGAAATATAAATAAATTAGGTGTACTTTTACAGTAAAATGCAGTAAATGAGTAATTACTGATTAAATTGAAGATTTTTCTCTCAAAAAAAGCTGTAGCACAAAAAAGTACGCGAACGGAGAAATTGTAAAAATTCGTAAGATTACGCAAACAGCTGCTTGGAAATCAATGTAGTGCTGAAATATATTTGCACTTTGGACTATTAAACTCTTTTTCTTGTTGGTACTCGATGCAATATTTTAATTATAACATAAATATTTTAAGAAAATATAAACAAATTATTTTCTATAATCGTTTCCATGTGTTTATTTTTATTTTATTTGATGTCCCTAATTTGTGTCTGATTAAATTTATTCAAAAGTATGTGACTATTTGGTTTTGCTATTGACTACCTTAAAAGCAAGTGCAGTACTAAGTAACCATGTACTTAGCATTTTCACAACTCCAAAGAAATAAAATAACAACGAAAATGGCTGTAAATGGTTTCTACAACATTCCTTTCCTTCACAAAGTAGTTTGTGCTTTCCTTTTAAAAGGCATATGCATACATGTTCAACGAAGGAATAGTTTAAAAATAATTTATTAAATTTAATTTTTATTATTTTGTCTCAGTTTTTTTTTAATAATTTCTTCACAAATTGTATACTTTTTAATTTCCTACTTTTGTTTGTTTACCTTTTGAATCATATGTTTTTTTGGTTTTATTAAATTTTACTACAAGAAATTTCTGCAGTTAAAATTTATTTTTTTTTATACTTTTTTTTTAAAGAACAAACAAAAACCGCGAAGCCATTTCGGCTTGTCTGCAGAAACACCCAGGGTCTAGGCAGGAATCGAACCTGCGACCCCCCGACTAATAGTCTAGTTCGCTATCTAATAGTCTACGGGCCTCCCCTTAGTAAATTCTCAGCCAAGAACTGTCACTTTACGCTCTCAATTTGTGTTCTCATTTACTTTAACTGGAGTAAACGAACGCAATTTCGTAAAATGCAGTAAAAATTTTTAAAAACTTTTGGGTACTCGAATACACTTATTATTTTATGTAATCTAATCCATGTTTATTTTTATTTTATTTGATTTTCCTAATTTGTGTCTCATTAAATTTATTCAAAAGTATGAGATTATTTCCTTAAAAGCAAGTGCAGTACCTAAGTAACCATATACCTAGCATATTCACAATTCCAAAGAATTAAAATAACACAACGAAAATGGCTGTAAATGGTTTCTACAACATTTATTTACTTTTAAAAGGCATATACATTCATGTTAAACGAACGAATAGTTTAAAAATAATTGTTCACTTATTATTTTTTATTATTTTATTTCAGTTTTTCTTTGTTTGGGGGTCGCAGGTTCGATTATTGCCTAAACCTGGGGCAAAATACGGCATTCGATATCGAACGAAAATTTAAAATACGATAATACAAAATTTTTTTAATTTGTATGGAAATTTCGTTCGATATCGAGTGCCGTAATTTTCCACCTAGTTTATTTATATACTACATATATGTGTATATATATTTTTTTAGAAATGACTATGTTACAATAAAGTAGTAATATGTAATTACATATTATTTATTAACTTTCGCAGGGAGATCTGAATGTTACCAAATTTTTGAAGGAAGAAGTTAAATATTCCGACTGGCATTTAATGATACTTCACTATTTAGGTCTTGATCATATAGGACATGTTGAAGGATCACACAGTGATAAAATTTTTGTTAAATTATTTGAAATGGACAACATTATTAAATATATTGAAGAAAATATGCATTTAAGAAGTTTGCTGATAGTCACTGGCGATCATGGTATGCGGAATGGTGGTAGCCATGGAGGTAGTGAAATGGAAGAATTGTATGTTCCTTTAATGGCGTTTCAAAAAAATTGTGCTAAAAAAAACCGGTAATTAGCTTATTTCATAATTATTATTTAATTTTTTACATTTTACATTGTTCATCACTCAAATTCATATATATATATATATATATATATATATATATATATATATATATATATATATATATATATATATATATATATATATATATATTAAATCGGAAAACCACATAGCTGACAAAGCATTCAAAATCGGGGTTTTTATTAATTATATTTTTTGGTAATGTAAGGAATATTCGTCAAAAAAGTTTATACGAGCCGGAACCACTATGAATTCGTACACTACTTTTTTATTGTGTAACATTTAACGCAATAGTTTGCTGGCAGGTTCCACAAGTTTACTGCATATTCGAATCCACATGACACCTGCCGTATCTAGTTCCCTCCCGTAGCACGTGTAACAAATTTTGGCTATAAATTCCGTAACAAATTTGCAACTCCCTTCTCACTACGTGTGTAACGTTGTTGTGAATAACCTTTAAGAAATATTTGCATATTTATGAAATTTTATAGATTTTTTCTATTTTGCTTTGGCTTAAATCTTTTACTTTTTTATCATATTTCTATCAGCTTTACTATATTTAATGAATTTTTAGCATTTACAGTGCTACTGTTTCAAATGAACACAATTTTGGTGAGCTTGAAGTTTGAATACCATCAAACTTCATTGGAGAATGAAAATTTTTTATGATTAGAAAGACAGAAAATTTTACTGGTTTAATTAAAATCTGCTTCAGTTTATGGGTTGGGTGGGTGCTGATAAGGTGTACTGCGGCACCGAAAAGGTGGGCATGTTCCCCAAATCAAATTAGTTTTTCCTGTCTATTCTAATAGAAAAACTGTAGCAATCATAAAGCGACCCAATTTGGCCAGCGGGGGTAGGGTACTGACTGATAGTCAATATTTCGGACAGGAAGATAATATCAGTGTCAAAATGGCATTTGATTTAAATAGATACTTGTATCTTTATATACATATAAGCTGTCTAAGTCCATTTAATTGCCGTATGTGCGTTTAATCTCGGAATCTATGCTGAAATTTTGTGGACACATTTGTTTTGGCATTGTATGAGCAAAGTGAATAACCTTATGCCATATTTGCACTGACCTAGACTCCCGGCGTTGAAGATTAAAAGAAATTGATGACGTCATAATCCTTTCTAAAATAAATAAAGTAACATATTTTTTATCGGTTCGTTTCATAGTTAATGGGTCCAAAATATTTTGTTTTTATGGTCATATCTTTCATAATCCGTAAACTAATTGTATTAACAAAAATGCTATTTCGGGATCGGAATTCAAAAATCAATTTTTTATTTTAAATATAAAAAGATTGTACTCTTTATAATGCTATGATTGTGTTATTATTAAAGGTCATTTAAAGAATATAATCAAATTGACATAGCTGCTACATTAGCCGTACTATTAGATGTTAAAATACCCCATACTTCTATAGGTTGTTTGATACCTGAGATGTTGGAATGCTTTTCTAAAGAAGAACAGTTGTACTTGTTTTATTACAATACATTACATTTAATGGAAAAATTAAAGGAACGATTCAGTATATCGGAAATAAAAAATGAAGGTAAAGTTGAATTCTCTTAAGGATTTCACTGTAATTTATTTATGTTAAAATGTTACAGATTATTTCACATGGTACAAAGATGCCAAAGCGAATCATAAAGAATTTGTTTCTGGCAAACCACCAAGCGTTTTATCATTTGAAAAATCCAAACAAAATTATATACGACTATCGAAAAAGATGTCACAAGTTCTATCCGAATCTTTAATTCAGTATAACATTCCACTGATATTTGTAGCTTTGTCCCTGGCAACATTGGTAAGTTCAAAGATTTTAAGCTTAATATTAATTTTTAATTTTTGTGCATTTCTATTCTTTAGTGTGCTGTGAAATTGTTAATGAGCGTCCTTTTTAAAATTGAACCAAATTCAATTGACTCTAATCACATTTTTTTGAAAAAATTTTTCATATGTTTGGTTTTTGCCGTTTGTATTAACTTCTTTTCTCATTACTTCAATATTTTAAACACACATAGTTTAGTCAAATCAATTATATTCATATATTCTATAGCAATGAGTATTTATTTTGCATTTGATTTATTTAAATTAGTTTTCGTCATAATTATAACTCCTTTAATTCACAGTCGAAGAGTAAAATTAAGATTGAGTATACCTTCAGTTTTACTTTCTTTGTTCCTGTGTCACACTTTATCATTGGCGTCATCATCCTTTATCGAGGAGGAGCATCAAACTTGGTATTTTTTTACACCATCGTTGTTGGTATTTTTAACGATTCAAAATTTCTACAATGATGTCAAAAGTGTTTGGAAAAGCAATAAACCAATAGACGATATATTAAACGAATTTTGGAAACTTCGTTTGGTTTTTATTGTCATGCTGTCTCTAATTGGATGCCGTCGTCTTAATCAAACCGGGGACAAATGGCGACATTTAGTCGATATTGGAGATCTTTTGTCAAAAAGTGAAAACCGTATTTATTTAACTCTAACTCTTCTAGTAGGTAAGATAAAATTAAATTAAATATGGGACATTCATAAAATCCTTTAAATATAGTTTTGTTTGCGTTCTCAATGATTAATGATTTATTTGTACAAGTTGTTAGTAAATTTTAGTGTCCGACCGGTAAAATTTTCTCCGAACACAGAACTTTGCATACATTTATTAAAATGTTTGTAACATCAAAGGTGCGAAAGCATATAAAACATTACGAGTTGTTTTTAATAAATAAGCCACAAAAATTAAAATTGTTTTCGTTCAATGAAAAAAAGTTCGGCTTCGGTTTCGGTCTGAATCTACCGCAGATCGAAAGTGGTGTGAAAAAGTTCATTCGGTTGGACACTTCTAAATTTTACTGAGTTGCGTTCGATTGCTTTTAACAGCCTTATCGTGTTTTCATGCGTAAAAATTGTCCAAATACTTTTTACTGCTTATTACTTACATAAATATGTACAATTATGAATTTAGTGAATATCGTATAAATATAAATTATAAGCTTCTCAGATCTTTTCGCACTGTTTGTGTGAAAAAAATCTATTATTTGGCGTTTTAAAGTACAGGATAAGGATTAAAAAAGATTTATGAACTTCCTTTTAAAAGTTATTGGATAATTATTAATGCTAAAATTCGCAAACAAACCTAATATAATTAAAGTTGTTTTCTATAAATGTTTCAGATATGTACATACATACATACTTATGTATGTATGAACAAAAATTGAAATCGTCCGAATTAACAAAAATGATTTCATAAAAAAGTTATATGTTGCTAAAAGAACTAAACATAAAAGTTTATAAGTAAAAACAATCTGAATTATGACGCGAATTGACAAAACATGAATTTATGTTAAAATTTCGTTTTGAATTTTGATACAAAGCACTGCTTATTTACATATTTGAAGTTCCATTAAAATTTTAAATTTAAAAAAATGTTTCACCTTGTTCAACGATTTGGGTAAAATTTTGTGAATAAGTGGGAGGTGGTACGCAAGCACGATAAATTGATTTTGTTCCTCTTAATGTTTAAAACTATGGCAGCCCAATAGCTTAGAAGGTGGGTTCAGATTTTATTAAAAAGGTCATAACTATTGTTTAGACCGATAATAAAATTGTTCTTCCTGAATATGTATTGTCTAAATTTAAGTTTAACTGCCTGTTTGTACGGATGAGTTGTTGCAACTAGTGCGTACCGCATTTATTATTGATATTGTTTTGAAACTACAAATTAATGAAAATGCGTATATTTTTATTAAAAATGTATTAGAAATGATTTGTTTTATTTCAGAAAGACTATAAAATACATATTTTGTTTCTTTTTTCTTTATTTGTGAATAGTTTATTCAATTAAATGGGTTTTATCCCGATGTTTACTCTTTGACAACTTTTTCCAACTGAGCTAAATTCACCATACAAAATACCACAAACTGACGCCATCAGCAAAATATCAAATTCTATTTGATATCGCTACAGCAAAGCGTAGAATCACACAAAATGCCCATACACGACCAAATCACTGGCACCAAAACTTGATTGCGCGTGCATGCTGAAGTAGTGTATGGGGCCCTTTATACTTTTGTAACTTTTGAAATTCTCATTAGGTTTTTAAAAGTTTTTGTACAAAATAAGAGGTTTGAAACTTTTCAAAAATATGGTTAAGGTCTACTTATGATTTGGCATTTGTATTTATATAGACTAGCTAAAAACCCTCAACAAAAAAAATCTTGAATTCTTTGAAAAAAATTAAAAGCAACAAAACTAATTTATCTTGCCGGCGTACCATCGCCAAATAAAAGTAATTGCTGCAATTAGTCTAAACTTAAAAAAAGTTGATTGGAAAATCAAATAGCTAGAACGACCTTCGTGGCATGACCTTTGTTGTCAACTTACATTCTTCAAATATCTTCTCAGGAATCCCATCCAAAGACTTTAAACTGCAGCCCAGAGTTGCTGATTGTTAACCGGGTTTTCCTAAAAAAAAGATTCTCGAAAAAATGTAGCTAATCACTTATATTAATTAAATTGTCTGCAAATCACTGAAAAGCATTTCTGCTTTTATATTTGAGGTGGTTGTCATTTCCGAAGATCCACAACAGACATTTCTTCTTTCACATAAGGTAACAACACATTTTGTTATATTTGAACGTAAATTTGTTTATAAATATTTGTTTTTTTTTAACTAGGAAATTGAACCCAGCCAGTGTTACGGGAAACATGTGCATAGATCTTGAACTTCGGAGTTTTGTGGCCATGGAGTGTTATTTTTCTAACATCCGTCTATAAAAATTACACCATTTTCTGACGAGCTAATTTAGATCTTGATGTGTAAACAATATTCGTTAACTCACGTCTCTCAGATAATATTGGAGCTATCGGTCTCTGCGTTGGCGGCCCTTGGTTTAGATAAATTCAACATCTTACCCCACCAATTAGGAATAAATTCATTGTTCATTATTGCCCTTTATGCTACTTGCTTGTAATCGATAATTGGTTGACTTTTATGTCGTTCAGGCTGACGAATTATATGTATGTATATTGATTACGTGGCAAGTCTTCCCTTTCATATGATTCATTTAATTCATCGTTATCTTCATAAAAACCATCTAATTCAGAACCACTTCATTACTTTTTCTTTACATTCTTGCTAATAATTTTATGACTTTTTTCAGATATATATATGTATATATATATATATATAATTTAGTTTTCAGTATAACGAGCTAATATACCTTCAGCTGATACATTATTGAGCTTATGTCATTTGCAGTTGGGCACTTGTGCTTACATGTTTTACTACCCTATACTTACATATATATTGCTCAAGTTGGGTTTTCTGTTAAACAAAATTTCATAAGGGGTTTACTAATACACTTGGAACGTAATCCGTTTTGTATATAATGAGCATCAATTGCACATTCCGCCCACAACTTTTTAAATGAGTTTATGACTCGTAATCATTTCCACTAACGTACGATTTTTTGGCCCCTGCAACAACATTCTGTTTGGGACTAGGGTACAGTGTAGTTTGCAATACTATACCATGCTTTTTTAATATTATTAATATAAAAAGTAGTTTTGTTAAAAAGTTAAATTTCAATCGATTAAATACGTGTAATTCCGAGCAGGGCCTATATTTGCGGCTTCGAAAATTATTAATTAATTTCTTATAATTGCAGGCCTGATTTTGCTATTTTTGCAACTCAAAAAATACAATTCTCCCTTGGAGATGCTGTTAAGCTTCATATCTTTAGCCTGCGTTTTTTTATATCGTCAAATGAAGCAAGATTCATTTTTAGTTTTATTTTGGACAAGCTTATTTTGCACACAGTTAAGACACTGCAGAAATATATTTTATAAGTATAAAAAATTTGGATATGCTACGGAAGGAAATCTAGTCGATTTGCTGAAGACAAATTTGTCCTGTTCTTTTTTAATATCAGCGCTTTTGCATAAACCACACAATGTGATTCTACTACCAGCCCTTATGTACACTTTGGAAATATTCCATGATCTCTGTGATAATTTGCATATAAAAGATAAACGAATATATAGTCGGTGTTATGTGCTGGTCTTTAAAACTGTGATGACTATTTTTATAGCTAATATGTTTTATTTTTTCCAAGTGAGTATAATGATAGAATTCTTAAAAATTTATACAAAACTTACTGCTGTTTTTTTAGGGAAACTCAAATAGTTTGGCAACCATTGATTTGAATCCTGGATATATTGGTTTGTCGTCATATAATCCATTTGTTGTTGGATTACTAATAACTTTAAACACCTATTGTGCTCCTATCATTGCATTCCAGTACCTTATGTGGCATATGTTTTCAACACAAAGAAATACTCTGCCTCTCCGCCAAGAGAAAGAACAAATTTCTAATGCGCAATTAATGGAGAGCACAGAAGATGATTTGTATCTTGTTTATAGTTTATTTACTGCTTCAACCATTACACCCGTAGCTGTTTATTGGTGCCTTCTTGTAGGATTTCGGCATCATTTGTTTATATATTCAGTTTTCGCTCCTAAAGCATTTTATGAATGTTTTCATCTTTTAGTATTTTATATCAACTTTATTGTAACAAATTTCTACTTCAGGCTATTTTTAAAATAACAAAAAAAAAACGTAAATTTAAAAATGTACATTGGATAAAATTTAATAAAAATATGAAATAAATTAAAAAAAGTAAGGTAAAATTAATATCAGTGCCTTCGTAATCAATCATTATTCATTTTCAAAGCATAATGTATATCATCCATGCTAACATTTAGTAAAATCTTTTGAAAAATATCATTACGTGAATGCTCACATATTATAAGACGTTCTGCTCCCAACTTAGAGCAAATACGTAAAGCACGACCTAAAAATATAATAAAAATTAAATGCGTACATTTTTTAAAGTATTTGTATCATTTCCATTTACCTGGGGTTGGTATTAAGACTCCCATGAATGCAGCTATGGTTTCTACCTGTAAATAAACATCCAGAAATGAAGTTTCTTCCACTCCGGTGCGGTTTACTTCAGAAACAATCCCTTGCAAAAAAATCTGCTCTAATCGCGAGCAATTTTTTATTGCCTGAACTTTGGCACTTGCAATCATCTCAGCCAGAGCCTGTTGAACATGTAACATGTTTACACATTGCACAGCATATTGTCCTGTGTTGATAGTACCAGTATCGGCGATTTCAGTTGCGCGTCGGCAAATGTCTAAAGCACGTCGCGCATCTCCCGAAACGGCAGCAACTTTTCTATATACATACATACATACATATTAGTGTTGTCATTCGAATAAAAACTGTTCGAATAAATTTTTTTCATAGTTCTTCAAAGTGAAAGTAATTAATTAGGCTAATAAAATTATTCTTTTTTTAAATAATTTTCGAAATTTGTTATATGCATGCTTATTGGTCACGTTAATCTTTGCTTACCTTGCTACCAACTGGACCGCGTCACTCTTAAAAGCATCAGTGCCGTTTAAACGTGTAGTAACAATTTCTTGCAACTGCTTATGTGTATATGGTTGAAAAGTTAGACGAGTTAAACCCAAACGAGAAGTAACTTTACCCATTAACAAACGTTCAGGTAAATCCATGGTATTAGCAATAGTAACCACTACTAAGCGAGATGCAGATTTTGTGGGCCAATCTAGTATATTGTAAACAACATCTTGTCTTCTATTGCATAAAATATCGAGCTCATCTACCAACAATACAGTCGTTACCCTCCTAGGTGCTGAAGTAGTAAAACGCTTCTGTAACAATGCGTGAGCGTGTTCCCATGATAGGGTTTTTCCAGTTAATTGTCTATATATATGCACATATGCTTGGCGGGGTTCAGTTAAGCGCATTCCATTAATTTCCAAAAAATCAAAAGATGGCAACTCGTCTTCGCATACTTTTTGTTGCAAACTTCTTATAACACCTGTAACAGTAGCTGTTTTACCAGTTCCTGGGACACCTGAAACGTATATACAACCGCCACATTGATCTTGTATTTTACTCTCTAAGAATGTGTAAATGTTTTCAAACTCCTTTTCACGGCACGGTAGTGACTTTGGCACAGCTGAAACATGTAAATTTTCGCGAGCTATTTGCAAATCTGTTTTGCCTGTATCTTCATCTCTTAAAATATTGCGTTTTCCAAATGTTGGTTTGATTTCACCAGAGCGAATCATTTTAAGTTTTTGAGTCGATGTTGGCGTACCGTGCTTTGCCGAATTTTCAGTGTCCGTAACGTTTCTTCTACAATTAGTTTGTGTTTTTTGTTTAGATTTTTTTGGTGTCGACTGTTCAGCAGATATACCTTTATCAACTTCCCCATTTACGATAGAAAATATAGAATTTCTGGAATTATTGCATTTAGTTATGCTTATGATTTCATTGTCATCGAATATACGCTTCTCCACAATGTTTGATAACTGAATGCATCTTTTCGGTGTACCTTCAGCTAATTTTGAAATAAATTATTCATAATCATAAACAATAAAATCCGAATGCGATTTTTACTTACCCAATTTTGAGGAGGCTGATTTCAATATACTTTTTCTACGATTCAGTGGCGTATCTTCATTTGTTTCTTTCGGTTTTTTTTGGGGTGTTTGGAAACTATCTGATGAATTGTGAATTTCTCTATAATCCGAACATTCACGTCCCTGCAGCTGTAAAGCCAAGGGGTCTTCATCCAAGGAAGCTAGTCGCGAAGACCGACGTCTTTTAAATTAGATAGAAATATAAATAGTAATTTAAATATACACTTTTAATAATATGTAAACGTGTCTGTGGACAAAAGTCATAACCTCTTAAGTCTGTTTTCCAAGTTACAAATCCTCATTGCAATTCAGAAACCTTTTTTTAACTTTCTTACATAAACTAGAGAAACGTATTTTTTATTTACTTAAAAAATTAGTTCATCTTTGTGTCAAAGGATATTTAAAAAAATGTAAACAACTTAATTTATGCTTAGCGAAAATCGATATTCTAATTCGGAATAAAAGCTTATTTGATTTTAGTAAGATAAAATATTTTTTTTTGTGTAATAATGATTTAAGAAATAATATAAAATAACGTTTTTAGTTACTGTAATATCAAATTGGAAAAGCCATTAGATCTTCTATTGGGTTTTTGGTATATAATTTTTCTCCTAAAAAATATAAAAACAAAAATTGGTTGCAAGTAAATTTAGGAACGCGTAAGTAAGACGGTGGCATTAAAATATAAATTTTTTACGCTAACTTGAGTTAAACCGTTATGATATGTGACCACAGCTGCGTACTAAAATGAAAATTTATTTTTTACCTCTCAGACAATCTTAGTTTGATTTTCATATCATTTAAAGGTTGATGCGGATCAGGTGAACTTTTAACAATTGAATAATTCAGGCAATCAGAATCTGCCGTATTATCAGGTTCACTGTTTTCCAAACTTAAGTTTAGATTTCTTCTAGCCGTTGCTGCTCTTGACCGAGGTGTTACTTTTGCGTTTTGTTCGCACAAAGGCGATACAGGCGTGTAATTTTGTTGGGATTTATTAGATGAAATTAATGTTTTTTTAGCCGATAAACGCACAACACTGCGTCCTCCAATAATTTTTATAGGCGATACCTTGCTTTCGCCGTTAAAGTAGTTTATATCAATAAATTCCACAGAATTTATTCCGCTGGTTGTACCACTTCGCTTATGTGTTGCATAATCCTCATTGGCTAGAACTGATGAACGTCTCGTTTTTTTTGAAGAGGAATAGTTTGGTTCCAAATTGACTGCCTCTGTAGTTGATCGTCTTCTTCCAGGCGCAGGCGCTACTTCATTCGTAAATTGTAGGGGTACAAGACGATACGAGTTCTTTACTTTTATAAATTTATAACGACAGACAAACATTGTGCAATATTCACTTTTAGCACTAAAGTTTTGCAATAAACCTGCTGCAGATATTTGAGTGGGACCACATATAACACTACACTTACGAAAAACTGTTTCTAAGGAAATGTCTGAGTCGTAGGGACGATGCTCTTCAATTAACTCTTTACCAAAATCAACGCAAATTTCGTCGCTGTCGAAATGTTTGTGAGGAATACACTCGGGACGTGAATACCACTGAACTATGGCTCGATATGGATCACGATCAGACATTTCTCTCAGCTCGTACAAATGCAAAACCTTTGCAATGTCACACCCTTCTACGGAATCTGGATCCGAAGCATCAGCGTTCGAAACCAACACAAAATCGCCAACACTTAACGTTAAAGGGCCAATAATGCACTTTGCGTAAAGCAATACGTTTTTATGTTGCAAATGCGGGATGCTTAGATGTGGATCGTGTGCTCCAATCCACTTAACTGTTGGTCCACTTGATTGTTCAATTTGTTTTAAAACCATTTTTTATTTATAAACGCTACTTTATTGTTTGTATCAGCACATTGGTTGCTTTAATGCAACCACGAACTAGTTCTATTTTCTGCAATTTCAGCAGATTTTATTTCTCACTTTTCATTTACTTTCATAAACAATATCTAGGTGCGTTGGCCTTTTTCGCGCCAAAAAAATGGTTACAGTCAGAGACCTACGCCGAATCTGTTAAACCGAACTACCGTCAATAATTAAAAACCGCCGCCGACTATTTTTCGGATTTCTTGTCGTCGATGAATTAACATTGTAGTGCAGCCGTCATTGAGGATGCTTTAAAGTACGCTCTGTAATGCTTTTTTCCCTTGTTTATTTCATCATGTTCGCATGTTACCAACCATATAAAACCAACAAAGATTTTTTCACAAAATCATTTCCTGTTGTAGTTTTTCTTCATACAAAAGAACCACTTTAAACAGAATTTCTTTAATTATATTGCAAAATGTGTTCTCCGCAACGATGTCACACAATAAAAATGACGACGAAGACAAATTTCTCATTAAATTTATTGAATATATCTTTTTGACTTCAAAACAGGAACTCGATTGTTTTATGGTTCTTGCACTCGAATTTCGTTATTTGTTTTTTTTAATGACATATCCAGATTGGTGTTCTTGTTTTAATTTTTATATTTCAGAATATGTAAAAAAATCATATATTTTTAGTATTGTAAAATGAAAGTTTCCGTTCATGGTAATAATTGTATCATCGTTTCCGTTTTAAAAAATAAAAGAGTGTTACCTTGATTGCTTATGTTTAATTTCCTTTTTAGTATTTTTTAAACAACTTCAAAAAGAAGATGATCAAATACCTTGTATTTTTTATGTTTATTCCCATAGAACTGTGTAATTTTTGAATCGATTTGAAAGATTTTCTTTACTTGAAAGAACTTACTTTCGGACTATTCCCGTGGTTTTACTTTATATAACGTATTAAATGTCAATTCCTCTATTTGGGAGACAGTTGTTTTTTGCCTGAATTATAATTAATTTGAAAGTTGCAGGGATGCTTTTAAGTGGGCAGTGAATATAAAGCAATTTTCAGTTTGATGAACAAATCAGACAACAAACTGATTCGTTAAATCCGAAAACTACTGTAATAATTTATACACATTCTTTTTTCTTTTGTGTATAAATGCTAAAACAAGGCACAGTCAATTGAATAGGTCTTGTGCAACTTCCACTTTTTTCAGTAGTTCGAGATGAAGTCAGCAAGTCAGCGCTCGATAGTATTTATTCGATAGTTTAGCTAGGAAGCCGCGTATTTTTTAAATGCATACACATACTTATACATACATACATATGAATAACAACTTAAGGTGATCGGGACAATAAAATTAAGTATTACAAAAATAAAAACGTTAAGTTTAATTGATATAATTATTGGAATGGAAGTGAAGGTTTTTAAGGAAAAACAAGTGAATTTCAAAATTTAATTCAGCAAAATCATCTGGTTGGTTTTAGAATTACACACATCCATCCATACATGTATGCACATTTGTTTTTTATTTTATTTTTCTTTTGAAAATACTGCATCTGTATTTCTACTGGGTGGTCGAAATACATGTATCTTTTAACATTATATTATTTTGACATACATATGTACATAGATTTTTTCTGTCCGAAATATTGACCAACATTGAATCGATTTATGTTTCAACAATGTTGTAAAATATTGCAAGCTTATCGAAATTTTGTTATCAGCCGTCTTCGCGATGTCAATTGGCCGCTTCGGAGCTGCAATTAGACCCCTTTAAAGGGGTCCGATGCTATGGTAATGAATCAGAAACGATCCACATACATACTTAAGGTCCAAGCCATTCGTTAGATAAAGCCAGAAACCTTAAAAAAATCATTGGAATACTGCGAAGCCAGCCGTAGCAGTTATATGAATGGAATCGTGTTTCAAAAATAATGAGAATATTAGTTATTTCTAATAAAATCATAATATAGACTTGCATTTTTTATTATAGGTATTATTTTTTATTGAGAAAGTGCGAGAGAGGAATAAAAAATGTATATATTTCTATTTCAACACTCTCCCACATATTCAAGAACTGCTGCAACAAAAGTTGCAAGTATGGACCGGGACTAAATAATTTCATTTTTAAAAAGATACTTGTATTTTGACTACCCGTTATATTGCAATCTATGCGTTAGATTGTTAGGTATATGTACATATGTGTTGACTTTATAAATTCCTGCTTTTTGATTTTTTGATTATGTAGCCGCACCCAAATCTATTCAAATTGTGTCTTTAAAGTTGTACGCTTATTCATGCGAATACACACTATAATTTTATTGTACAAAATTAAAACATGCACATTGTTTGTAGATATGTACATGTCCATATGCAAGTTTAAAAGTTAAACTTTCATCAAAGCATACGAAGTATGAGAGAGAATTGCTCAATATGCAAACGTGTAGATATGTATGTAAATAGGTATGAATGAATGTAGATAAAAATGGTACAATGAAAAAAAACAATGCAATATACTACCTATAAATGAAACCTAAAGATACCCACCCATAGACTACATAATATTAACTACTTTTTTTTGCTATTATTGGCGTTTTGCTCCACATCAGGTCCGATCTCGTACTTTTTGGGTATAGTTCTTGCTAGTGGGAGTAAGCAAGAATTGCTCTCACTAATAACCAAATATTTTAAAAATGTACGGGAACAGTAAAAACATATTTTTACCCCAAAGTAAAATGTCAAACATTGTAACATTTCAATGTAAAGCCTTTTAACAACGGAAAATTCAAATATGTATGTGTTTGTATGTACATATGTATGTGCTACGTTAATGCTTACATTTTTCATCATATTTTGAATGCTTAATTTAGTAATATGTAGGTACATATTTAAAAAAAAAACAGTTTTTGGTGAAAAATAATTGTTTTATAGTTTATTTTGGGAACAGCTGAGTGTTTGACAATCTGCCCGAAGAAAAAGTGCGGCCTGTTTTGGGCAAGAAGAATACTTTTCTCTCAAAGTTCCTCCCATTTACCCAATCTGTACTGGAAGTTTTCGTGGAAATAGGGATCCCGCAAAGTTCTAATGTTGAGTACAGGCTCGCATCTATTATTGCACAATATTGAAAAAATATACCAATATATGGCGCAAATTTAAATTTTTCTTGATATGTACATACGAGTGCATATGTACATATGTATGTAAAAACCTAAACGGATTAAACAATTTAGAATTAAATAATTTAAAAAATAGGAAGATATAGTGTATAGTGACATGAATGAAGAAGAAGACTATTATTGCACAATGTTGTCAACACACTACAAAATATGTACATATATATGTATTTCTTTTTACGCAATATAAATCAAGAGACTATCTTATCCAATATATTTTGTATTTATTTTTTTTTATCATAAGAACATTCAGAATATGATTCTTTTATAGTTCCAAAAAAAAAATCATAAAAATTAGAAAAACAGATAGATAGATGATAATTAATAACAGCTTTGTATGAAGTTACCCTTCCCCTGATCCTATCACGCCAGTTTTCTGCTTGGCTTCGCATTTTATCTTGATAAATAATCCTAGAAAAACGACTCACTATTTTAGTTCTCCAGATATAGGATAATTTATAGATACTTTGTATGGAAACTCATTTTCCCCCGCTCCTATCTCGCCAATTTTCTGAACTCTAATTGTTTCAGTTCTCGATACATATTTCTCAATAGAATATTTCAATAATTACTTTGTATGGAGGAAACCCTTCATCATGAAAAAATAGTCTGAAGGTTCCGAAATTTCAAAACGATCGGTCTAGCCATTTACCTTACTCTAAGGAACAAACAAACATAAACACAGATTCATTTTTACATATAGGTACATAATATGTACATATTATGTTCATATATGCATATTTGTATGTACATACATAGATATAAGCATACATTCCAAATGTAAAAAATAGTTGTCATTGACTGCTGTATATGTACATAGATAAAACCAGGTTACAGGTAAAACAGGTAATCCCATTAGCACCGCTGATTATTATTCTCCGTCAAGATCCATATAAAACAACATAAGAAAATCTATGGAGTTTGTTTTATAGTGATGAAACGGAAATGTTTTTGTTGTAGAATTGGGATTAGCTAGTTTAATCCATAATAAAAAATAGGATGCAATTCCATTCTCTCACGCGTCACAAAAGAGATTGACACTGAAAAATAATTTTGCATGTTTCTATATATAAAATATCGAGGTTTGAAACTTTTCAGAAATACGGTAAAAGGTCTACCACAACAAGCTTACCCACAATAATCCTATTCTACTAATATTACACAGTACACCTTTTTTCAGCTCATTGATTTGGGACTCAATTCTGAGAATTGTACGCGTAGCCCCAAAAATAGGAACTTCTGCATCATTAGTCTATATTATTATTCTTAAACATTTTACAAATTCCTACCAGAGGGATAGTTTTCGAAACATGATCGAATAGATTTTTAAGAAAATATTTTTAAGTATTTTGACATATGTACCCTAACCCATTACGGGCCATTAGCATAACGCTAAAAATGTTCCTTTTAAGGGATATTTAAGTGTTTGTTACTAAATTTCCCAAAAACGTCTGAACGGATTTGAATGCACACAGATAGCTTCTGGATTGGGATAACACATAATGTACTTCTTACCGCGGAAAAATACATACTTTTAGCCATTAAAGGTCCATAATAATATTATCATTAAGTATGTATTTAATTTAAGGGATATATTTTGTAACCTAATCAAGAAAGAAGATTTTTGATGTTTTTTAACTCATTCTGGGCCAATACCAAAATATTTTTAGGACTCAATCAAAAAGGTTTTTGAAAAAAATTTGATTCTTGACACGGATTAAAAACTTTATATGCATATTCCTTTTAATTAAAAATGCAAAACAAAAATGGCTGAATGGATGAAATTTAGCAAAAAAAAAATATTCTTTTAAGGAAATATTGTTAAAACCCTAATCACAAATAATTTAAAGCTTTTAGCCTAAGCTAACATAACGGTAAAGAATTTTATTAACTTCTTCAAATATTATAAATGTGAAAAATTTTATGTTTCTTACACTTTATAACAAAAAACCAACTTAAATTAAATTTCTCACACACATTGGGCGGCATGCCATATAGCCTTGTTTGAGATGTACTTCATATCGTGAAAAATATATCATTTAAACATAATTATTGATCTATATTATCATTCTTACAAATTTTCAAAGCGATATTGGGAGTTTTTTAGTTACTCACCGAAACAGTTAAGCAAATTTGAGTGTTATTTATTCTACGAGTATGTTAACACATAAGATACTGGAAAAGACATGATTTATTTCATTTCTCTCAGCTTGCGAACAAAGTCAAGGAGAGATGCTAGTAGATAAATATTATTAATCTCCTGTTAACAAAATTTGATCTTTAATATTATTTAAATTCGTTTCAGGTAAAAATCCTACACATAAACTTTAACTTTTTATTACAATGAAATAAAAAATTGCTTAATACTCAAATCAGAATCAAATCATGAATTGTTAATGGACTGGCCAAATTTTAAATTATAACAATGTGCTACTTGATAATAACTGGTGGAAGTCTGGTATGGTTTCTTTTAAGTCTTGTGGCTGATATGTTCGTGATATCAGCCATGGTTACTCCTAAATGGCTGGTTTCTCATGTTCCTCATTCATTTAATATTCCACGCATTTTATTGGATGTAAATCCAGAACAACAAAACGAAATTGCAGCTCCATCGGCTTTGCGTTATCCATCTGTTGGTATTTATACTAGATGTAAACCTATGAAGGATGTTGGGTTCCATTGTGGTCCCTTTGATTTGGATGGCTTTGCAACCGATAGTGAAATCTATCCTACGTTCTGGAAGGCTGCCATGTTCTTTATATCGTTGGGGTTAGTGGTATTGACACTGGCTGTTATATGCACCTTGATGTCTTGTTGCCGACAATCATTTTTTGGGAAAAGTATACATAATATAACTGCATGTGCGCAGATTATAGCAGGTGAGCAAAGGGTGGTACAAATACAAACACCTGTTTAAAAATTATATAAAATTAACTAAACTTAATTTCTTTTGGTATATTATGGCTTCATTAGAAATAACAAATATTCCCATTATTTATGGAACACGATTTCATTTGTGTAACTGCCGCGGCTGGCTTCGCAGTGATTATCCTAACAGTCCAATTTTCCAAAACTTTGTTAAAGGTTTCTGGCTCTATCTCACGAATGACTCGGAGGAGAATAGCCTTAAGGGTGTGCATCATTTCGATAACAAGTTTTCAATATTTTCTAACGTTGTTCAGACGTAAAGAGACTCATTTTGGTCCGCGGAGAAGATAGTAAAAATTTTGGACAACGCCCTTTTTTGCATAAAAACTAAGAGAAATAAGATATTAAAAGCAGATCATAAAACTAAAACAGAACAATGAAATTGTTTCTTTTAATTCTTAGTCGTTTTAAAATGATTACCAAATCAAGATCTATTATAGGATATTTTAGCCATTCCCCAAGCAGCACTAAAATTTTAAAAGAAATGAATCATCCTTATACAGAATCATGTCCTTATACAGGACATATCGACACGTTAGGATTCAACTCTTCAGGCTGTAAGGCGTTTGCTACAGCAAAGGGTTGCGGTACAAAATTATTTACCTCGTGTAAAATGCAAGGTAGAACTTACAACGGACGAATGGATAATGATGGAAGAGGTGATGAAACTTTTGGCTCACTTCGAAGAGGCTACAAGATCTATAAGCAAAGCCACTGCTACATTGTCTGATGCTATTCCGCTGGTTACCAGTCTTCGAACACTATTAGGAAATAAAATACATGAATCAACGGAGATAGAGAGTAGTTCAGAGTCCCAACAATTTTCGACTAACTCAGCATCAGCTCTTAATCAAAGATTTGAAGGTTAAGAGAATAATAAAACCTATTATTTGTTTAAAATTTTTGACCCTCGATACAAAGTTCGAATATTTCAAAGAAATTTATAAGAGATTCCAAAGAGGATGAGCCTCTATCAGTCCTAATAATAATAATTACATTTTACAACCAGAAGAACATTGAATATTTCATTATGGAAAATAAAAAGTATACTCGCACGTACTACGATATACCGAGATATAACAGTATTAAAATATAGAAAAAGTGATAAAAATCCACCTTGAACAAAAAAATTCGTATGACTATTAAATTATTAATGCAGCCAACTTGATCCCCAAAATCATGTGCTGTACTGTGCTAATAATCTCTTGCACTGTTATTTTATTTTTTGTTAATTTTAAATTTTAATAATCTCATACACTGTAATTTTGTATAATAAAAGTATTAGTCTACTTGAGTTTTGTTGATTTTAAATTCAGTTCAAATGCGTATCGGTAGCGTGTCGGCAAAAAGGCGTATCGTTACACCCTAATCAAAATAACAAGATTTAAAACACCACTTCCCTGTGTATATTATAATATACAATCTTATTAACTTAGCTTAGCTACAAACGGTGTTGATTTTTAAGATTTTTTTAAAATCAGAAACGTTTTAAAGCCAGGAATTTCAGGTAATATGTATCTCGGAACATGTTTCTTCGATGTTTGCAACTGCGGATATTGCAATACTTAACGCCTTGAAACCCGAAAAAATTTTATGAATACAGGCCTAAAAGTCTATAGGATTTCAATTTCAATAACTCGGAAAACGCGTCGTTTTCGCAAAAACTTAATAGACAACCTCCAATTTTTTGGTATTTATTGTATTTACGTGACGTCGATGTTGACAACTGGAATAAATACCGATATTCATTAATGGCACGTGGACCTATAACAAAATTTTATATTTCGGCTTCAAGAAAAATTGTTCCAATAAAAAATAAACCAAGATAAAAAATAAAAAGTTTTCTTTTGGGTCATTTTTTACAGATCGGTATTTGTTAATATACATAACTATATTATATATATAATCTCTTTATTATTTAAGGTATAAGTATAATGATGAGTTTATTTTTGCATCCGTTGGGTTGGTCATCGAGACGAGTTCAGCTATTATGTGGTCCCGACGCCGAGCCTTTCTACGCAGCTGGTTGCTCTATTGGTACAGACGAATTAAATTCGGCGCTGCGAAATATGGTCCCAAAGTATAAAACGATAAATAGACCAAAAATGAGACATATGTACATATGATCTAACCCAAGGCTTGAATGATGGCCCTTATGTCCAATAAAGCTTGATTTCTAGAGGTATCGCTTACAACATCTTATATGGAATTTTTTAAATTCTATGTGATTTTTTAAGAAAATTTTTAGCAGGTATGCTATTAAAATGTATTCTTCAATTCTGAACAAGAATGAGTCAACATAGTCAATAGTCTCTACGTTTCGTTTTATACATAAGGAATATATGTACGTACATATCGTCATATAAAATGTGGAAGAGGCCAAAAATATTTTTAATTGATTTTACAGCAGAGTTGAAGTAATTGTATGTTAGTATTAATATTTTCAAAAAGTTATTGTATGCCGTGGGCTATTATTTTCTATAAATATTTTACGAAAATATGAATGTACATACATCTAAGTTGATAAATATATTTTCATTTAAAAACGTGGAAGTTTATTCCATAGAGGAAAGAGCACGTGCCACAAAATAAGTCATGTGACCGGGTTAAAAATGGTAGCGACCGGTTCTAGTTCTGGAACCTTATATGAAACGAACCTATCACTTTTATATCGCTTTAATAAAAATTCTCTCAAGAGTTTCATGACTTTTGGGCAAAAGTTTGGTTGTTTTAAGGAACTTGGCTATTCTATATTCGTAATACCCGTGTTGAAAGAAAATTCTCAGTAATAAATTCCATTGCATTTCGTCAGCGAAGCAGAATGATATATAAAACATGACGTTTATTACGAGTTATAATTTATATCAATGTAAATATATTCCAGTAATTTTTTACTTTCTCAAAAATGTTTGAATAACTCCCAGACTTCCGAGTGTAATTTGAGATCCCCAATTTTTGTAATAAAAATCATATGTGGTTCGAATAAAAATCTCATTATTATTTTATAGTAAACATTTACCGTTTTTTTTGGTTCACTTAGTTTTTTTTTTGTCTTATTTTAAATAAAATAAAAAAAATATATAATTGGCGATTTTTTCTGATTTTGGCGAATTCCAACTGAAACGTCAAAATGATATATGGATCGCGATCGCATCAGTACTTGGGTCAATACTGCATGCTAGACGTTCAATAAGTATCGCAATACTGTTTCGCAGTCAATATATATATATATATATTGAACGTGTTTAGTTTATTAGAATTTTTTATGTTGTATTTAAAAATTTAATCTCAAATAAAAACCAAAAAATAATTAAAATTAAAAAGAGTTTGGCATGTTAAAAAAATAAGATTTAGTGCATTTTCAATTGCGAAAAAGAATCTCTTTCATATGTGTTGAATTCTCACAATACCTGTACGTGTGAAGAGATTTGTAATTTTTTATTATTTAATTTTCATACCGTTCTCATTATGATAATATACTATAAGAAAATTAATTTTCTTAGATGATGCAATTTTTCATGAAATTTGTGACATGAAACTTTTTATTTGCTAATGGGAATGGGCAGAGAAACAATTGGGATGAAAAAATTAAATTTGATGGGAAATTTTTATCAATCTTCTTTATCCCATCTGCTTTTCCATACTTTCTATCTAAAAATAAAATAAAATTAGCCAAGTGCGAGTCTGACTCGCATGATCCGTACTTCTTTGGTGAAGGATACCCTAAAATTTTTAATAATAATATACTCCCTAAATTAATTGAATAATTAATTATATTTGGTTATGGTTTTATTCTTTTGGCAGTTTTTATTAAAAAATATCTATGAAAATTAGTATTTCGTGACTTCATAAACATGCCTCGAAAAAAAATATATTTTTTTTGTGGGGATTTATTTTTTATTTTAGAAAAAATTAAAAATCGGCAAAATCAAGGTCAAAACAATCTAAGTAATACCAAACATTAATAAAAATTTCATTTACATTTTTGGAGCTTCATTTTATTTCGAGCATGGGGAAATCTCTACTCAGCCAGTATTCGACATTCTGAGAGGAGAAAGTCCTTAAGTCCGGTCGAAGGACGGCAAGACAAAAAATATTTACTCTGAAAACTTTACTGGATGTCATTTCACATTTTTGATGGCCATTATTGCACGCCACCGGGGCCATACTTCGCAGCAACTGAAAACACATTAATTGTTGATTATAACATTTATTTGTTTTTTTTTACCAAGCAGGTATCTCATTTTATTGTGCAGTAGTTGCTGTGGTTTTATGTTTTGTAAGTGCCGGCTTAAGCCTAAAAGCCGAATCATCTAATTTGCGGTCGCGCGTGAGAAGATGTGTAGAAAAAGGAGATCGCCTTGTATGTATTCCATAGAAATTAAGTCCTGATTAAAAAGTCATAAAATTAACATCACATACAAACAATGTTTATTTATGTATTTAAATACATACATAATATGTAGTTATGTATGCTTTTGTATAATAAAAATTTTATATTGATCCCTGTGCATTTTCTGACGAATGACCAATCTAGAAAGAAAATATTATGAAAGTAAATGCTCCTGGATCGTTTTGCTTTTTTATATTTTACACGTAACATATTAAAAATTAAACCAATACGAAATGGAAATGTTCCCGGCCGCCTGATCTCAATGATCATTTTATGATTTCTATGTTGCAGCTTCCAATTAATCGAAACTACGAACGGATTTGAAAAAGGTCTTCAGAATTTGAAAAGCTATTTGTTCTCCAACCGAACAGAAAGTGTTGTAAAGGCACTCCGTCAGAATGTCCTTTAAGTAGTAAGTGTGTCATTATTTCATTAAAGCTCGTTGGACAAGAAGTAGTGAATACTGCAAGTGTCGCCACCTTTAAATTTATTATTTTTTGTTTTAAAATTGTCACAATCAAATTATATTGGGGGCTATTGGGGAATACATATCCAAGACTGAAACTTTACATGGAAAACTAAATTTCAAATATTGCATTTTACCATTAAACTAAAAAAAATTATATACAGAATTCTACTCTGCGAATAAATGAAATTGAAGACGAAATTTGTGGTCACATATTGTGGGAAATGCATACACAAAGTTAATTATTAATCATTGTAACATCGAGCATAATTTTAAATAAATGTGCAAGGCGAATTCAGTACCGGATTATTGCTTTAGGACCCTCAAATGAAAATTTCTTAAAATTTAAAATAAAAATAACTACATTGCAAGTAATAGTTGCTTGATGAAGTGAATAGTGATTAAATCACCGGCACAAAAATATCGCCCACCTCTAGCAACAACCTACTGCGCTCGACTTTATTAACTTGAAATATGAAAAGACGTTCAAGAATATGTTATCAGCAAAGCTCTATCAAGCTCATCAGCATCTATTTGTCAGTTGCTTTTATTCTCTGTTGTACCATCCCAATTTCCTGAATGTATTTACAAATTTGCTCGGAGCACTCGGCTTCTTAAATGTTTAAGTTTATTTTTAATAATTTTAAAAAGAATTATTATAGAATTTTTTTATGTAAGTCATCTGAAAGCTTTATTACATCAAAATAAATAAAAAATAAAAAAAATCACAAAAATATACTTTTAGTTTTAATTTGCGTTGATGGAATACAACTTAATCACAAGCTATTAGGGCAAACTAAAAACTCGACTGATAAACCAAATACCGATCTTTATGTAATAAAAACTCTTTATGCCAAAAATTACCTTTAGTTTTAAAAAGGTAAAACCTAGCTATTTGTTTTACCTTTGACCTTTTTAGATTTTGTATTCTCACAATTTTCTTTTGTTTTAGGGATAAAAACGCCGTGATTTGTTAGCTTAATATGCGAAAACAATTTGTTTTTAGATTCAAATTTCGATTTACAAGTTGCGCATATATGCTCTGTAATTTCCGATTTCAATACAAACTTAGTTTTGCTTTTAGTTTTAGATACAGATTCTGATTCAAATTGGGGTTGAAAAGCTTTTTGGTCAAATAAATTAGTTTTACTTTTGCCTGCTTTATTTTTGTTTTTTAATTTCCTACTGGTTTTTTTGTTTGCTGTATCCCAATCTTCATCATCTTTTTCATTGTTATCCAAGATATCAAATCTTTCTGCAACTTCTCCATCATTTTCTTCAATTAAATTTAAACGATTTAGCTTTTTTATATTTTCTAAATCATTGTTCTTTGTTTTACTTGACTTATTTTTTGTGGCAACTGACTGATTTTTACTATCTTCCAAATTCTTTATTCCATGCGCCTCTTCCGAAACTTGTATTTCAATATCATCTATTCCCAAGAAGTTTTTTTCTTCTTGGTATAAACTTTCTTCGCCTTGCATTTCAATCTTAAGCCTTTCTATATTATCCCGATGTTTTCTACTTAATTCATGGTTTGCAAAGGATTTTTCAGTTTTAAAATCCTTATTGCAAGCTACACAATACAGCCCATCAATATAATTGTCGTTTCCAAGATTTTCTTCTTCTACTAACTTATCTTGGTTTTCATAACATTCATCATCACTGCTGTATTCTTGTTCCAACTGTTTTAGTTGTTCTTCATAATCATCATTAGCAGTTTGGCTATTCTGTTTCATCTCCTCCACTTCCTGTTGCCGACGTCTTATTTGATCCAAACGGTTTTGTTCTTGCTTTTGTCTGTTAAAAGCAGAACGCTGCTCCAATAATTTTTTGTAAGCCTGTACTCGCTTGTCACGTTTGCGTACGAATGAAACTAAATTACGTACCTAAAATTGTAATTTAATAATATGGAGCCTATTGTTTGTAAGTATTCATATCATTACCTCTTCATTTCTTTCCTTTTTGGCTTTTTGAGCAACCTTTTTCATGTCCTTTTCTATTTCACGCAATATTCTGCGATCTTTTATATCCTTTATATTATATGGACAAAGCCATGTATATGTACGTTTTGTACAATAAGCACTCCAGTGAGCATAAAAAGGACCAACAACATCTTCATAGCTACTCTTTGAGTCACCAAACTTTGGTATGTTTAGCATTTCTTCCTCACAATCCATGAACTCAATATCTTCTGCAGATATCTTTTCAAATACTTCTCTGTAGATTGCATAAAATCCTTTGTCATCATCCCCGTAACCCTTAAAGCATGAAACTGTGAAATATTGGAACACATCCAAGCAATTATCTTCATAATCAGAGTTTTTTCCCCTCAATATTTGTTCTCTATGGTTGTCGTACCAGGCCCTTTCTTGGGGGTCGCAGAGAACTTCATATGCCTGTTGTAAAAGTTGAAAACGCTCTTTGGCTGCCTCAATAGAATCAGGATTTTTATCCGGATGCCATTTAAGAGCTAATTTTCTGTAGGCAGATTTTATTTCACTTTCATTTGCGTCACGTCCAACACCAAGTTCTTCATAATAGCACCTCATTTTCACCACAGATTATAATAATATTTTTAACTTATTATTGTATCAGGGTACTGTGTACACATAATAATTCTTACAGAGCAAGGCGAATTCTTTTACATTAGAGTTGTAGAAGTATTGAGTATTTGGGTGCTGAGTACTCAGTACTGCTAGTTATTGTATTACTCAAAGTCACATCAAGCATTATGGTGAATGCAAGGTATTTAAATACACCTTTGCGGTATGTATGGTACCGACGATGCAGGATGGAAAATGAAATACATATTTGGATTTTTGGCATGATTGTTAAGGGTTTTTATGTATGTTTGCTTCTATGCTTTAAGCACGTACATTTTTAACAAGATTGCAAACAGACAGATGTTTTGTCCACAACAAAACAAAATTCAAAACGAATGCTTGACAAGTGTTTGCCTTAACGTCAAGCATATGTATATGCGCGAATAATCAGGTAATAGTGATAAAAAATTATATTCTGTATCTTATCTATAGACCACCTAAACGCAAACCAATCCTGTAGTCTGCCACAATATCTAAATCTCGCAAGATTTATCGCAGGTTACTCAATGAAGTAAGTAGGATAAAGTGGAGACTACAAGTCTTCTTTTGATCCAATGTACCAATTCGAATGTCTGAAAAGCTAGTATTGGAGAAAATTCTGCTGTACTATAGAACTTGTAAATTACGAAAGATACTAGCCAGGTAGCCATCAGCCATAAAGCGCTAGTGGCACAGAATCTAGATCCGAATGGACACCCACTTTTAATCGTGTCACCCTTGCACGGGAGTGCGGAGCGCACACCATACATTTATCCAATCTTCTGCATCCTTAAGTATAACTAAGGGTGGGTTTCACCGGGAAATAAAAACTGTTTATCCGCTTAAAGCACCTGAACCGTATGGCATTATCCTCGCAGATCTCCACCATAATAAAGATCCACCATAATAAAGATCTGGCTAATGATTATATATCCAACCTGTCTATCAGAAATACATATCTTCCACCAAAAGGGCAGCAAATCGTCTACGGTTTTTCGTACCGAGTTTTCCAAATTATAACCCTTAACGGGTTGACGACCCATTCAAGCAACACCCTTAAATGGGCGTGTGCATATGGGACCGTTCCGGACAATATTATCGCGGACGATCAAAGAAAGGGCCACGCTTCAAGATGTTGATATTGATAACCATTTTGCTGAAAGTGCATCTCCTGTCTGCTCAAGCCTATGATATTAATAGAACACAGCAAGTTTTCAAGAACACAATTCAGCAACCTCATGGCTGCTCACGAGGCACTGATCTTTTGTAACGTATACTAAACTAATATTTTTCCTTACAATCACCCTTATCGTGAGTAAAAGGTGAACAAAATGGTGAAACAATTCATGTGAACAAAAAAATGGTGAAAAATAACAACCATACAAAAATTGGCAATCGCAATTTTACTCCCATCCTCCAAATCTTTCCCTCTCTTAACCACATCTTCTAATCCCCTCGCACATGTACTCTTCTTACCATCCGTTTTTATTCTCCATTCTTTTTTCTTCAGGTTGGCAAAAAAGGACCATAATTTCTTGGTTCCAAGTAGACTGGTTTATCTAAATTTTCCTTTCGCCAGCGGTCTGCCAACCTAACCCAGCTTATCCTGTGGATATAGGGGAGTGTTATTTGTTTAGCGAATAAATTTACTTCCAGTGTTTTTAATTTCGAATTATTATTTTTTCATGTTATTTATTAGTATTTAAATAAAATCATAACTTCATATACATAAATATAAAAAATAAAAATCTTGTAAAATATTTAAAGATCATGTTTAAAAGTAATAATGGAAGATTGCGCTTTCAAAAAATCATTTAAAATTATGTTAATAAATTAATTTTTTGCTTTACAAGACAAAATAAATACTTGAAAACTTTAAAAACCCATCTCATTAGTTGCAAATTTGTTAAGAAAATATAGTGTTTCACTTATGTATATACATACATACATATATTATTAAAATGCACTGTGATCGTTCTGTTTTGGTTACTTTTCATTTGCATTACTGCCAATGCCAATGTGAAAATATTTCAATAAAATTTTATGCTGTTGTACATTATTAATTTCTCTACTTTTTACAAACAACGAAGAAGAATGTTTCTTATTTGAAAATTTAGTTTTAACACATTTTTACAGATCGCACTTGTAGTGTGTTAGCACAGGGTCTTTTTTGCGGTGTTAGCTAAAAATTTTCAGTAGAAACTGTGGATTGTACAGAGAAGGTATGTACACATATGAAAAATAGTTTTTAGATCATCCGTTTTATTAGGAAAAAGTAAAAACATGCGAAGTTTTTACAGTGGAAAAATAAATATGAATATAAGTCGATTTTTGGCAGAGAAAAAATATAAATTAAAGAAAAGCGATACAGTAAAACTCGTTTATAACGAATCATCGGTTGTAACGAACTAATTCCGAGTCCCGTTATTGCAGACTCATTTATAATGAGCTATCATTTGTAACGAACTACTTCTAACGGTTCCACGAAATAAATTAATTACATTTTTCCTTTAACTCATAGAAATATGTGACTAATTTACAATCGTATGTACTGTTTTAATTAAATATTTACATGTGCATGAATGCACATAGTGGGAGTATTCATTTAATCTACTTAATGGTCTTATACCTCTTAAATTTTTGTTGTGTATAAGGCCGTTAAAAATATTACAAACTTGCCGTCTTATAACGAACTGTTTGTGCTGATCTCACGGAGTTTTCTATATCAGGCATTAAGTGCATATGTGTATGTATATGCCAATTTAATTCGGCGCACTAAGATGCATCTTATTACATTTTTGAACTTACACAGCGTTGTTTCCACATACTTATTTTGGTTGTATCATATAGTAAATATAATTAATTCTGTAATAGGCCAGACAATATGAAGAAAATTGGAATTATAATTCGTTGTAATCTAATTTTTTAGCTTTCGAAAATTGATTTGAAATTTTTTTTACTACAACTTTTTTCATCTTATTTGCAAACTAAAAGAACACATCTTGTCAATGATCCGGCGTTTGTATTGTCACTGTTGTATTGTGATGAGAATGTTCTGCTACGTAGAATACGTAAACAAGAGGAATGACAAAACATAATGCTAATATTACGATAAATAGACAAATCCACGACATATCACAGTCAGAGCCAGACCAATCCATTGCACGCAATGATGGGCCTCTTATACGATGCAATTGAGGAAGAGTCGAATCATCCAGAATATCAGAAATAAGAGGTGCTGAAACATCATCGTGATAACTAGTTGGTATATCTTTAAAAAGAAACAGAGTATTAAAAACAAAAAAATAAATGCAGCCTGAAAGTATTACGTACCATCTTCTGTGTATTGATGCAGAGTACTACTTTTGAGTTTTGAATTTAATACAATATTGTTTATGCTATCTTCTCTTGTTGATGCTGCTTTCATTGTGGAAGGTTGGTCTAGACTTGATGAATTCACGGAAGCCACCATCAATTTTTCACTTAATATGGCTTCAGCATCTTCCAAAGGGTTTCGTATGATACTATTCAATCCACTATAACTGTCGCGACTGTCGTTGCTGCCAGATTTTTGTTCCGGCTTAGGACTATTGTTTCCGCTTTTATGAACGATTGGAAAATTATCCAAAAGTAAGTTATGAACCGTAACTGGAATTTTAAGAACTTTTCGAGCATGAATTTCATTGTCCTTATCAATTTTATTAAGTCTCCTAATATCAGCCACTGTACAGTGAAATCGTAAAGCCATTGCTTGTAACGTGTCACCAATTTCGACTTTCGCCTCTATAGTATTTTCGAAACGATATGTGTTATTATTGTTGCTGGAAGGTTCACTTGTGGATATGAAGTTCATCTTCAAATAATCTTCAGTTGATGCTTTATTATTGTGTGATATATTGTGAAACTGCACAGTAGAAACCGAGTTATCATCTTCATGTTGATTTGAACGTCTTAAATTTTAAATATTGTTAATAACTTGTAGTAAAATTTTGATGTCTAAATATTAGGACACAATTTAAGATGAACATTAAATCAAATATTTAATCATACTAGAGTTTGCCTAGTGGTCGACCGCCAGTATAAACGTACTCGTATATGTACCTATTTTAGTTGCTTTCGTTTAAAGAGAAAAAATACCTAATTTCCTGTTCCTTTGAACCAATGCTTACATAAGTGTATGTACGTGCGCATTTGTAGTGATGTCAACTTTATTCAACTTTTATTCCTTTAATACTACACCGATTTAAATAACATATAGTCGGGTCACTAAAGCTAAACAGTGTTTACCATTTGGTAAAAGGATGAAGAAAATCGGTTGGCAAACAAAGGTTGACCTATTTATGTAATAGAAGATAGATTACAGTTTTCAAGAAGATATTCATCACACCTTTCGATTGGCGGCAACAAAAAATTTAGCTGTTCACTAACTGCTGATCGCTATTTTACATCCATTCATTTAATAAGTAGCCGAATATGTAAATTTGTTGAGAACTATTAATAGAAATCATCACAAAGGGACCTATTTTTCCGGACCCAAGTGGGCCGGTTGCTTGCAATCGGCAGCCTGTGCAACCTAACCTATTAATAGAAATGATTTGCATCCAACCGAACGCACTTTTAAAGGCCAAAACCAAACTTCGATAAATTTTTCCGAAAATGTAACATCAACTGAACGTGTTTTTCTGCCGAGTTCCGAAAGTTTTGTTTTGGTTAAATAAGTTTACCACAGCACCTCCAAATAAAATAAAAAATACATATGGTGATAGAGAATTGAAAAGTAGGGAGAAAATAATCAGTCTCCGGAGTTTTCATATATATACATATGTATGTGCGATTTCCACTATATATCTGAACGTGTATGGCCGGCAAATATGCGAATCATCAGAAAGCTTTAGAATATATCTTTCTGGATATGCAAAATTTATTAAAAACTTTTTAGCCCATTAAGAAACGGAAATGAGATTGCGAAAATACAAGTTTTTAATAAGCTTAAACACAAATTAAATTATTTTTAAATTTTTATGTAGGCATATATGTATGTACATATTTAGGTATATACATACATATTTATACATACATACATATGTTTATTTAATAAAATTTTTATTACACTATTTATTGAATTGGGCCTAATGCTAATGTATGATGCATATGAAAGCTTCAGGCAACTGTGCGCTTTCGGGACTACATTTAATATTTTCTTATTTTTAAATTTTCTATCATCCTATGTAAGAAGATAAGTGACCACGCAATCGAAAAATGTGGCAAAATTTATATTTAGTATGAACATGGATATGTATTTCCATTTAAATTTACTAATTACTAAATGACATTTTATGGAAAGTTAGGCAGGCGTTCTTAAGAAATAATGAAAAAAAAACTTAATATTTTAACAGGACTTCCACATGACAAGACTAACAGAATAATGTTGGGGCAAAAGTTACGCATCACGAATGGTCAGCGCTGGAACAACAAAACTACATAAAATAAAACAATCTAGAGGGATAATTAATGTTTTTGGAACAAATCTAGTTTACGGAAGTAGCTCCAAATAAAAAAAAATTATTTTGGGTGATAGAAAATTGAATTTTAAGAGAAAAATATTAAGTAAAAAAATTGGCGGCGACGCTTATTTTCAGAGTTATGGACCTACAACATTTTTCACATCTTATACAATTTTCTTGATAAATTTTTAATTCAATATAACAATATGGGTATCATATGAAAACTTGTTAAAATTAATAAAGAATAATCATTTAAAAAATAAAATTAACCTATTTAGAGCCGGTATTTTTTACTTTTTTTTATGGTATAACAAATACTGGCTTCGCTTACTTAAGACTTTCTATATAGCCGGCCTTCGGCCGGGCTCAAGGATTTCATCCTCTTTGGTATAACAAACACCGGCTTCGCTTACTAAAGACTTTCTATATAGCCGGCCTTCGGCCGGGCTCAAGGATTTTATACTCTGTGGTATAACAAACACCGGCTTCGCTTACCAAAGATCACCATGTCATAGACATTTTTACAAGCTTTCCAATGATACCAATATCGACCACATTAATTCACAAATACTATCCACCATCACACTTATATATTAAAACTTTATGGGTCCGTAACTCCGAAAATATGGGTCGCCGCCAATTTTTTTATTTAATATTTTTTTCTTAAAATTCAATTTTCTATCTAGCTACTTCCGTAAACTAGATTTAAGCCATGTTTTTTTATAGTTACTAATTTCTATATAAAAAAATAACAGAAATATAAGTTTTAGCTACATACATACAAATGTACATACTAATTTAATTTTGATGAGGTGGAATTGATATACTTTTTGTGTTCTGTAATACTTACGCATTTCTTCTCATTTTCTTGTTTTAATAAAAAAATAAAGTTTTTGAGCACTATTTCCTTAATGTTGGTGATACGTTCTTTATTTTTGCTTCATATATTTCTAATCGTTATTTATTTATTATTTTACCAATTTTATATTTTACCAAAACAAAATATTAGTCTTAAAAAAAGTTGTAGATTTCAAAGCAAGGCAGATCAAACATGTAGTATCTCTAGAGCAGCTGACTAATCTAAGTACATTCCAAAGGCGTAAAAATTTGTTGAGGTTGATGAAATATTCATAACATAATGGCATGGTAGAATAATACAGGTAGTTTCGAAGCTACAACAACACTGCTTTTAGGTTCGAAGCTGTCAAAAAGCTCAAAAGAAAAATTGCAAAATGGTTGCATTTTCTGTTCTATAAAGAATTTTGTTTCTTTTCATTTTCTTATTTGCATTTGAAACAAATGTTAAAGTGTGCTTTTTTAGTAGTGTGGGTGTGTTTTAGTAATACATAATCAAATTTTGACAGACAGGAACCAAAAAAAATCCTTCGACACTACTTGTATTAATCTACCATGCATCATGGCTTATTTCAAACTATAAAACAACATATGCAGTTTAATATGGTGTTTGACATTTTCTTCAAATTCATGTAGTAAAGTATTTTCTAGAACAAATCTCGTATTGTTGTAGAACTGCTACCAAATGGTTGATATACCTTAGTTATTTTTTTAATTTTTGTATATTTTTTAAATAGTTGGCAAGCTTTTGCCAGAATTGTAATAAAATAACCATATCATGAAACAATAAAAAGGTAAACTATTTGAAGCAGCTGATCGCATATGAAAATTTCCAGAATGTCAAACTCAATACGAAAAAAACAATATTTTTTTATGTATGGAATTTCTGACAGTCAGAAAATATTTTTTTGTTATACCAATGGGCTTACCTTGTTATTATAAGATATAACACGTTAAAATTATTTTCAAACTATAGCCGTGTAAGTTGAGATTAATTGATGTTAAATTTTTCCTTGTTCCTTTAGAATATTGTCTCATGAGTTTCCTTAACTTTTACACAAATCAGATGGTTTTGTGTGACGTCACTTTAGTGATAAAATATATTGTATAAGAAAATATATTGCGGCTTGTGCTATTTAAATGAAAAACATTTGAAGTTCTAGATGTACTTTATATGCACTAGTTGTCCCAAAATTTTACTTAAAAATATGTACATTGAAATTGATTATGGAGGGCTACAATTAGTGCATAAAAAGTGCATCTCGAACACTAATTAAAGAAATTAAAAAAAATTCCCATAACAATACCATTTGAAGTTATTTAAAGTTTAATTATTCAAAAAATTATATTATTTAAAAATAAATATAAAAAGCCGGAAAGGGGATTAAAATTGTAAAAAAAAGGTGGCTGAGCTGGAAGAGTTTAATTGCAGCAATATAAAAAATCAGTAGAATGACAATAAGTAAAACAGTTAAAATAATACAGAAAAGTAATCCTTGGAAAAATAATCTTTGGAATGTATTCCAAAAATAATAGACTCCTTTGCATTTTATACGCTGATATGTATGTATTTTTAATTTAAAAGTGAGATATCAAACAACCCTCAATATACACAGGACATGCATAAATAATTTTAATGTATTAATAGTATTTTATGGCAGGCAATAAAATTTTTAAACTTTAAACTTTTGCGATTTCTACTGCAGAGTATTCAAATTTTATCACCTAAACATGATATTTTCCTTTTATTACACTTTCTCAATAATTACCTGATGTTCTGCAGTTACCACAAACTCAACGAGGCAAAAAATAAAGAATAAAAACGAAGTTAATTTTGATGATGTTCTTCAATCTAAACTCATTTACTCAAGCAATGTCATAACGTCATAACGTCATAAAGTCTTCATTTACTCATACTTTAACCAAAAAATATATTCTTCTATCAAGAGATGAACAAACCAGATGAAAAACGATATGAAGAACAATTCTACATTGTTAGCTCAAAAATCATGTTTTTGAGATGTGACGTTGTTTTCGTAAACGAGCCACATCAATGGTCAGGTACAAGAAAAACGAAATCAAAAGAAAACGTCGCTCCTATCATCATTATGAAAAAGCCTTTAATAGTTACATGTTATCAGAATGATTTTATGCAGATCACATTCACACTTAAGACCACTCGATTACTGCAGAAAAGATATTTCACTGCATAGATAACGGGTGTTCCATATACAAGTATCGTTTTTTTCAATTAAATTCAGTTAACCAAATGAATATCGGTATCGGTAGCAATATTGATTTTTTTATTTCAGTATCGGTATTTCAACTATATCGGTATCGGTATATACCTGAATTAATAATAAAATTACATACATAAGAAAGAATATGTATGTATATACATATGTATGTATTATACTGCCTCAAGTCGACACAACCTAACTTAAATACATAAATAATTGTAACTTTACAGGAGAAGGTAAAAACATTAAAAGAAACTGTACAACTGCTTGTACAACTGCTTCTATATAAATATTTGTATCATATATTTTTAGCTGCGAATTCTTCATCGTTCTAGTTGACGTTTCCCTTTATAAAAAAACAATGCTATTTCTGCGTTCCGAGTATTGCTTTTAAGAAAATTCGATCGAATCAGTTCGATTTTATAATTAAGATAAATTTTTTAATTTTATAACCGTTAAAGGACTATTACAATACCTTGAAAATGGCGCATAAATCATTTGTCTAGCTTAAATACATATTAAAAAAGTTATAAGCAATTACACCATACAACAGCATTTTTTTTTTGCAGAAAATCTACTAATTCATTAGTCTAAGGACAAAACATAGCAAACCAATTACGCACTGGTTACTTATCTGCTCCATCTGGTGTCCTTTTTAAAGGATACTACATTTTTTAAGAATGCTTATTTAAAATTATTGTTTATTTATAAATGTAGTCTTTTTTGGTATCAATATAAAAAGAAGGCTCTGTAGAATTTTATTAAAATATTTCCTTCAGTTCCCTGAGCAAAAAGAAATTTTTCTTTTAAAAATACAGCAATTTTGCTTTGGCTGCACAATCAACTTTGCACGATTTTTTGTGCAGATAAGTCCAAAATTCTGTTATCTTAAATGTATTTACGTACGTACATATAGATGAACTTTAATGATGACAACTTGCTATTTGTGTGACTTGTATGCGATATTTTATAACTATAAATGGCATAAATTGGATGTTTATGTGAAAATGTGACCTCCATGTTTTTTTAATGTGTGCTTATTTATATGAAAATATTTCAAAACTGCCCCAAAATATGGTAAATATGCAGGTATACAAAATGCACTTAAACAAGGTTTCGGAAGAATAGCTACAGAAAATATGTATTTTTGGGCAGTTAAGTAAAAATGCAGCTAACGTTGATTTTTTGTATGAAAATAATTTTAAAATTACAAAATTTTGGGCATTTATCTTAAATGTGCAGGTACAGAATGGGCATTAAAAAAATGAATTTGTATGGGACTTTGAAGAATAGTGACTGAAATGATTAATTTTGTGCATTTAAGTCGAAAGGCAGCTAAATCAAACCTAGTGTTTTAAATTTTAGCAATTTTTAAATCAATCTAATTCATTAAAATTAAATAAATAAAATAAATAAAATAAAGAACTCGAAATTTTATTATTTTCTTTTCTTAATTCTAAAGCTATGATTGATTGTTTTTATTTCGCGTCATAAATTGATATACATAGGAAATTTATGTGACCATTAATTCATAAAATAAGAACTCAAATTTTGAACCAAAAGCGATAAAATCATAATTTTTATAATAAAATATTTTTACGTATTTTATTTACAAAATATTCAAATGAAAATTTTGAAGGAAAAATATTTCAAATTCAGTAGGACTACATACATACACATTTAAGCAGCTTATTACTCCTTCCTCATCGTTAGTCCATTTGGTTGCACTTTACATACATACATATTTTAAGGACACACAATTTGAAATGTTTATTATAGTAATAATACTTATATTATTTTCAAAAAGTTTTGTATGTTGAGGGTTGAGCTAGTCTACATACATACATACATACATACATACATAGTATATGAATTACCAACATTTTTTATGTACATATGTATGTATGCAGTTATTTTTGACATTCTCAAGATGTTAAAGATTTTTGTGGAGATGCATGCATGTACCTGTATTATTATTCTGCCAAGAGCTAAAGAAAATATTGCACACGAACTTCAAAGCTATTGCGATTAAAAAAAGTTTATGTTTGAAGTAGCTTTTCGTGAAGTTTAAAAATGAAATTTATTTTAAATGTTATAAAATAACCACTCCACACACACATACTCGTATATACATACGAGGAGCATAAAAGGAGCATCTTAAAATATTTCATCGCTATTTATTATTTTTATTTTTTTTTTTGCAATATTTTTGTTGGAGCTGTTTTAGGATTCTACATCTCAGTTGCATTTATAAGTGCAAAATTAACAATTTTGTGTTAAAACACTAAATGAAGAATGAGTTTACTTTTCTAAAAATGGACATTTTGTAATCATACTGCGAGCGACGCCAACTAAAATATTAGAAAAATAAAGATAGAAGAAACCTTGAAGAGAAAGTAAAAAATACAAGACTGTTGCTGTGAAATGGTCGGAGGTGGGCGGGTATACATATATTTGTTATTTTTGCAAATGTTTTCATGGTGGACATGATATTTCCCAAAAATTACACTTCAACAAATTAAGATTTTTCACTCCGCAGCCACGAAATTCATTTTTGCAGATATACATACATACATACATACATACATGCATACAACACAGTGAGGACAGTTTCACGCCGAGTCACGATAAGACATGAAAAATATTTGCAGTTAAGTAAAACACTCTGGAATGAATAAATGCAAAGTTGCCACGACTTGAGTTTTGCAAAATTATTTATTTCCAAGTGTTTAATTTGTGTTTCTTGAATTTTTCACTTTTAAAAGGATTATTGAGAATAATATGTTGCGAAATTTCAAACTACACATAGTGTCTTTATTGTTTGGCTGTGATTTTGTTTAAACAAGTAAAATGTGTATAATATATAAATATATATATATAATATATAAATCATATGAAGATATTATCTTCATATGATTTAAAAGAAGACCTAAGTTACAAAAAATTCAAAAACCACTTCTTGATTTATTACGATCCACCATATCAAAATACATGTCCCTGGAAAATTTTATATATATTAAAATTGTACTAATCCTTAATAAGAAATAAGCTTAAACTGAAAAAATGTTGCTTAAATTTTCATATCAGAGTTTTTTGCTTGTCCTTTAAAATTTTTACAATGAATTCATATGACGATATGTATGTATGTATGTAAATCCATATCGCGCATTCACTCAAACAGCGTCACAACTCAAAAACATGATTTTTGATTTACGAATGCAGAATTTTTCGTCGTACCGCTCTTCATCTTCCTTACTCACCTCTTGAGAGAATAACATTTTTTAATTTTTCCATCGATCCTTTGCATTTGGTTTGCAGTTGATTACTCCAGGCACGAGTTCACTGTAGTTATCGAGGCGGGCTACTAGAGTGAAACGAAAGCAAGAGAAGTCATACGAACAAGTTCAAGAGTAGTTAGAGAATGTAAATGTTAATATTGTGAATCACAACACATTAAACATCTGGAATTTTTATTCAACAAACGAAGTATACCTTTGCGAAGAACCTGGAAGGGCTGAACGAACGCCGGCTTGGACAGAAAACTGCATTTTAGTAACTTTATTTTATTTTTTGTGGCCACATTAATACATTAATATCAATTCGTTACCTCTTCCGGTTCACAAAATACAGCTCTGTGTCAAAACAACCCTTTAATTTTTAGCTTTTTTTCATTTTAAGTATTAGTTGTGCATAGTGTCCATTGCGTCCATAGCGTCCACATCCGAAAGTTCAGTCAGAATCATACAGAATAATAATATTTCAATTATTAATTTGCTCCTCTTTTCTGGTTATTCAAATGATAGAATTTTTACGAAAACTTATAATCAGATGATTCCCTTCCCAGAACAAGTAATTAAAAAATATTTTCTACAGAAAAGAACGGTACAGAACGGCAACGAAAAGTAAAAACTAATGAGATATTAAGTGTCAACATCGACCGAAACTAATTCGAAAACCTTTTTATTCGCATGTATACAATGAAAATCTATTTACACAAATTGTCTAGAAAATTTCAAAAATATTTTTTTTCCAAAACTTCCATGCAAACGCCGGTTGAAACGTGTGATTTGATAAACTGGCCCTTGAGGATTATTTTATTTTCTTTAAAAATGCTCTAATATACACATGCCGAAAGGAGAACAACGTTAATTTGTTCGGCATGAGAAAACACTTGTCTTCAAAAGCAGAATAACGAATTTTAACGCAGATCACCTTTTTGCAACAAACACCTTGAGGCAAGAACAAATTTCTAAGCACTTAATGAAAGACTAGAGAACAGAGCATTTATTCACACGTTTTATTTTCACTATGTTTCTTTTTTTTAAATTCATTTTATAGACAAAATAAATGTGTATTATATATTTATATACGAGTACATTGCGGGTGGTCCAATTATAAGTATCTTTATTCAATCCAGTGTTTTTGGCACTGATTGGTTTTTCTGTCTGAAATTTTGAACTATCAGTCAGTATCATACCTCGGCGGACCGAAATGAGTTGCCTTACGCTTGAAAAACGTTGGGAAATATTACAAACTTATTATCTGACACCGAATTTGGCAAAAAAAAAAGAAAATTTATGTTATCCAATTGGCCGCTCTGAAGCTGCGATTTGACTCCTTAAGTCTTTTTCTGGTGAGGTGCCGGTCTCAGCACGAGACATTCGTGACATTAGGCCAGGCACCGTCAACAAAGTCTTCGAAAATTGGACTGACAGGATAAGCTATTGCCAAAATATACAAAAAGAAATTAAGTTTAGTTAATTTTAAAAAAGATACTTGTACCACCCGTTATACATTGCATACATATTTAAGAAAGTTAATACCCAGTGATGTTTTTTTGTCTAGAAATTTGATTTCAGAAAAAAACGAAAGTTAACCGAGTCATCGAGTTATCTAAAATTCCCTTAGACATTTATCAGAGTAGTTGAACCAGCTGAGAAAATTGCTTTCGCACCAACATGCTTCTGAAATAGTCCTTTTTCGACCCCGAATGTACTAAAATTTATATAAAATTCATCTCTTGCGTATAACAAAGAATTTAATCACACATTTTGAAAAACCTATCTGCTCTTATCTTGATTTTATCACGTTCAAGTTTTTCTTTTTTCGCTAAATTTTTCGAAACTGCTTCTTAAAACCTTTTATAAATTGTTAATCCAACCAAATAAGATTAAAATTTTTCATTTTCTTCTTTGAACTTCCTTTGGCTTTCACGCAATGCAAGTCTCAGTACTGAAATGTTTCTCTTTTATGTATAAATGTGTAGATAATATGTCGTAATTTCATGTACTCGTTCCTTTCCCCCTTGTCGCTCTCCCCTAAAAACTAAGTCATAAAACTTTCTGGCATTGAAATTATAAATTCACCAAAAAGATCTGATAAAACGATAAAAAATATCGGAATAAATGACAATAATCAACGAAAAACCACACTAATCATACCTAAGTGAGCCATTTAATTTCTTCTCTGAAATATTATCCGATTAATATCAGACCGGTCTGCAGATTGGCCTAATAGTTCTCCTATTCGATTTTTTTAAATTGGATAAATATATTTATTATGTTTCTCATTTGAAACTATTAAGAGTGATAAAATCAATCAATTGAAGGATCAAATGAAACCAAACACAAACTCCAATTAAGAACTGGACATTTAATCGGATTTCTAGAAGAAATCTATAGTAGAATTACGTCCGTCGTTCTTTCAGATATCTCACTTTAATGCCGCTTCTTCTACCAGACATCTGATGGCTGTCGGACAATTTTGTTGGCTGGGTACATACTTACATAGCATATCTATATATGTATGTATATATATGTATGTATGTATGTATGTATGTATGTATGTATGTATGTATGTATGTATGGATATGTATGTATGTATGTATGTATGTATGTATGTATGTATGTATGTATGTATGTATGTATGTATGTATGTATGTATGTATGTATGTATGTTGAGTCCGTACTGCAGTTTTATTTAAAAAGGTGACGAGAAAAGGAAAGCAAGGGCAAAAAGAAAAGAAAACACAAGGATAAGGGGTTGTTATAACAGCTTAACTTTTCAGTAAATACACTTAGGATTTTCTTCAAGTATCCTCTTCAATAAATGTTAAAGTTCAGCGCGAGAACAAGAGCTCCAAACAATGAGAACAAATTGAAATGGCTAAATTATGTTAAAAGATACGAATACAAATGTATAGAGTATCTAAATGTCTACATATCGCTAATATATTTCAAGCCCGCTATCTTTAAACAGATTTTGCAGAAAACGAAATCAAACATTTGAATTCACTAAAAACCTTAATGGTCATGAGCTGAGTATTCAAGAGTTAAGACAGTCTTGCAGTAAATATGTAAATTGAATGCTCTATAGTTAAATCTCAAATGCTTAAACATGAATGAACTTGATCTTTCTAGAATCTAGATAAATTGGATTTCAAATGGAAATTCATGAAATATCCCTAAAAGGAAATACGTAATACAAAACAAAAAAGTTTATTCGGAACTATATGTACGAGTATGTAAGTATATTTTAAAAAACTTTAAGCGGAGTTTTTCAAGATTCTTTTTGAGATATTACTATGTTACATTAAATGAAATATAAATATATGTATGTATGTATATTTATTTTGTGTATGTGTGTACATAACGGATTCGACTGATTCAAAAAGTTTTGAGAGCATCAGCTGTTCGATCATTAGATCATACTGTTGTCATGTGCTGGGCAAAAACGAACAATAAAAACAGTATAAATGGAAATTCATGGGTATCTGCATATGTAAGTATGTATCGGTCTACGACTGGCACAACTCTTAAAAAGCATGATTTTAGAGTTAATATTTATAAGATTAGTTGAGAATTTGAATTCACTAAAAACCTTAATGGTCATGAGCTGAGTATTCAAGAGTTAAGACAGTCTTGCAGTAAATATGTAAATTGAATGCTCTATAGTTAAATCTCAAATGCTTAAACATGAATGAACTTGATCTTTCTAGAATCTAGATAAATTGGATTTCAAATGGAAATTCATGAAATATCCCTAAAAGGAAATACGTAATACAAAACAAAAAAGTTTATTCGGAACTATATGTACGAGTATGTAAGTATATTTTAAAAAACTTTAAGCGGAGTTTTTCAAGATTCTTTTTGAGATATTACTATGTTACATTAAATGAAATATAAATATATGTATGTATGTATCTTTATTTTGTGTATGTGTGTACATAACGGATTCGACTGATTCAAAAAGTTTTGAGAGCATCAGCTGTTCGATCATTAGATCATACTGTTGTCATGTGCTGGGCAAAAACGAACAATAAAAACAGTATAAATGGAAATTCATGGGTATCTGCATATGTAAGTATGTATCGGTCTACGACTGGCACAACTCTTAAAAAGCATGATTTTAGAGTTAATATTTATAAGATTAGTTGAGAATTTGAATTCACTAAAAACCTTAATGGTCATGAGCTGAGTATTCAAGAGTTAAGACAGTCTTGCAGTAAATATGTAAATTGAATGCTCTATAGTTAAATCTCAAATGCTTAAACATGAATGAACTTGATCTTTCTAGAATCTAGATAAATTGGATTTCAAATGGAAATTCATGAAATATCCCTAAAAGGAAATACGTAATACAAAACAAAAAAGTTTATTCGGAACTATATGTACGAGTATGTAAGTATATTTTAAAAAACTTTAAGGGGAGTTTTTCACGATTCTTTTTGAGATATTACTATGTTACATTAAATGAAATATAAATATATGTATGTATGTATCTTTATTTTGTGTATGTGTGTACATAACGGATTCGACTGATTCAAAAAGTTTTGAGAGCATCAGCTGTTCGATCATTAGATCATACTGTTGTCATGTGCTGGGCAAAAACGAACAATAAAAACAGTATAAATGGAAATTCATGGGTATCTGCATATGTAAGTATGTATCGGTCTACGACTGGCACAACTCTTAAAAAGCATGATTTTAGAGTTAATATTTATAAGATTAGTTGAGAAGAATTATAATTAGGCCTTTGTAAATCGAATTTCGCCTTTGAAAGATTTGTGATTTTTTTAAATTCGGAGGCCTTAGACCGATTTTCGAGATCCATCTTGTTTGCAATTTTTCATACCAAATTTGATTTATTTATTTTTTTATTTATTTATTTTTAAATATTGAAAGGAATTGTTTTCAGTATATACAAATATAAGTTCGACTAATTACTTACAAACATTAATTATTTTTAAATTTAATTTAAAAAATCTTGTTTTTGAGCACATTTCCCTCAGCAGTCATGTTAATTACATAATTGCAAAAAGACATGCACAAAGCTGATAAGTACTTATTGATTTTGAGTGTTATTTCTGGGTATAAATTCCCAATAAAAGTTTCAATGTGTCAGGCCACAAAAATAAGGAATGTACGAACAACATTTTTATGCGAAATGCTGCCAAAAATTGTTTTATCAGGGATGGGAATTTCACTCAATTTAATTTTTTCAGCAATGGCCGACATACGAGTATATAAATAAAGTTAAGGTGAATCTGAATTATATCTATTTTAAATGACACTTTCCTTAAATTATACCTACCTTGAATTGTCCTTACCTGGAATTCGCTGTAATTATCCAAATGCTGTGTAAAGTTACCATCACCGTAATACAGATGTCAAACGGTCAAACCGTTTCAACTTCGGGTTTGTTACCGAGGTTTTCACTAAGCTTAAGACAAAGCCAACGATCACTCAAGATCTACATTTCGTGAAAACTTAAAGGCTTCCTATTATTATTCATCCCTAAAGAAACATCAACGAAGTCACCAAGAGGGGTTATTCAAAAATCATAAAGCTAAACTAATTTTAATGGTAATCAAACTTATTTGTTTGTGAGCGTGAGCTTTTCTGACAGCTATTCAGTTTAGTTTCCCTGACGTGATCGTAAGTTTAAGGTACAGGGAGGTCCGAATACAAATAATGAGCTAAACTTTACTTATTTTTGTATATCATGGCTTTATTAGAAACATCATTCATGTGACTGTCGCGGCCGGCTTTACAGTAGCTTATCCTGTCAATACAATTTTCCAATGGTCGCGGAGGTATGATACTGGCTGATAGCCAATATTTCGGATAGAAGAAAACTCCAGTTCAAGGTGGCGTATGGTCGTGAGCGTTCATGATTATGAGTGAAAATTATTTACCATCCCATCTCTAATTTACAAAAATAGTAAGTACCAGTACTGCGATTGTGTGAACGAAAATGTTTTGTTAGTATTTGCATTTTCTGCAATTAACTACTTTAAACGTCAACAGAAACCCACAAAAATAGTAGAAATTACAATAACAAATATGTACAAATACCTATTGATGTTGTTGTGTTGCTGCTGTAATCAGGAGGATGTTAATGATGTCTTCCGATTGTGATTTAATTGTTGTACATGTTGTTTTCCAAGTTGTGTGTTCGGTTGAGTGTGTGTGTCAATGTAAGTTTTTGTTGTTGTTATAATAATGCAGCATTTTCAATGATGAGTATAGAATATGCAATTGATTGAACTTAGTGCCTGCCATTGTGTGGCATTCAACTTTTGTGAATTAGATTTTTAAATTTTATGATTTTTGTTATTATGTTGAATTGTTGTTTCTGTGTGGCTGTTTATTGTCTTGAAAGTTAAGTTAAATTTACAAATCGAATAGTTATTACATCACCGATTATCTAAACACAGTTGTTAATTTGTCAAAAACTTTTTTGTTTTGTTTATGAAACGAATTGCACAAGCAAATACACTTTCTGTTGCGAATACCTACTCATAGATTAATTCTAAAAAAAGATCTTCAATATTTAAAGTTATAGTTCCCCGGTTTCTTTTCAATAATTAAAGGTGCAATTCTCAAGATCACAAGACGAAATTAGGTGTGTACTTAAGTTAATACTGTGTTGAGAAGATACCTAACTTAAATAGGGAAAAAATTGGTTCGTGTTGAAGTCTAGTCTACATGGAAGGATACGTAAAAATATCACACAAGCCCGTTAGTATCCCAGCAAAAGCTTGATAATGACTTCTATTAAGAACAACATACTTTTGCACACATACATACGTGCGGCTTTCCTTCATGTGGTCTGCTCAACCAACCCCTGCCAAAATCATGTGTTTTTTTCTAAGACCAGTGAGTCAAATACTTGACATCAATAGTCTTCAATAGTCTTTATTTGTAAGCGAATCTGGTAAGTAGTTGCTTCCAATGGCATCGCCTTGTTAAAGTATAAGTACTGAAGAATATGTACTTTATATGTTTGTTAGGATTTTAACTCATTGCTTCACCTGCAAAGCTTTTTCTTAGATGCGACAGATAAACTGTAATTGCTCATAAAAGCTGCCGGCTTAGAACTTTCATAAGACGTGAACAGAACTGCGAAACAAAATGCAAGACTACTACGACGAAGTGCAGCGATGAGGATGTGAGATTACATCTGATTTGAACTAATGTATATCTAATTCAGTATAATAAATATTATTGTGGCTGCGTTGAAGTGCCCTTAAATAGATTTCGAAATTTGTTTTAAAATTATGAGCTTGACAAGCGATATCCTGCTTTACACCTAATTTTAACCTAGACAAATAATATTGGTACTAATTAAATTTTTTTCTTACTGCCGGTTCGCCAATATCGAAAGAAAATTTTCTTTCGTATAATTACATTTAAAAAAAAAAACAAAATTTTAAAAGTTTTTTTTTGTTTCAAATGTAATTATTGGAAAGAAAATTTTCAGTTAGATCAAATTTTGACAAGTCTAATAATGTCCCTTTGAATGTATTTGTTTGTTAAAAAAAAACTACTTTAATTTGTCGTCGAAGACATGTTTAGTTAGTTTATTGTTTTATCGCAGCATCATCTCTTCCACTTCTATTGTTTGGTCAAACCTACTGGCCTGTATGATTATAATGAAGTAGTTCGCGTTTGCGGAGCAAACAATAAAACAAATAAGAAGCTTTTGTTACACACACACACACACAAAAGTTAAATAACATTTTGGCTCACACTCAGCACATTTATATCATGATGATAAAAATGACAACGATTGCTGCTGCCCTGCTGATCCTTTTTACTGAATGGGAACATAGAAAGAACAAGCTAAAAATTATTTGAATGGTCTGAAGTTGGCTGAATGAGCCAGCCAACTTAGTACGATTAGATGCATTGAATTCTTTTTTGTGGGTTAAAGTACATATATTTTTTCATTTATACATTTCATTTATTACACAGGCCATCAGAATAATTCAAGCGAAGAATAGAACTTATATTGGGAACCAGATTCAACCAAAAGAGATAATAAAAAGGCCAATTACTTCATAATCATATGTGTATAAAAGGGGGATTACACTACAAAAGCATGGACGCTCAGTCAAGCGTTGGTAACAGTCTGTGTGATTGTAGCGTTGCTGTAGCGACATCAAGCATTTACAATTTTTTTGCACCACTCATAATTAAATATTATAGTCATTAAATAGTTTTTAATAGTTTTTCAGTTGGTATTAAGATAGTCACTTTCAAAATAAATCCTTGCAAACATATGCATGTCTCATGCGTATGTATGCAGGTATGTATGTATGTGTCTGGATCTACAACGTACATATAATGATAAAACAATCGCTGAAACATAATTTTGTCAATATCTATTGGTCCAATTGAAAGTTATTAAATCTTTGAATTTGAATTAAATTTGTTATTCCATCCAAGAATTTTTAAAATTTGTTTTTGTTAATAGAGGAATTAGGATGGTCTAATTTCACTAGCAACACGAAAAAGTACTGCTTTCGATGGTCGCTATAAAATAACCATCAGCGTTCGTGTGTTTGTTTCTATCACTTTGTATGTAGATGATAGAATTTAGAATAAAAATAATTTTAGCATAAAATAGTCAAAAATAGACAATGGGAAATAAAACTTTAATTCATGCTTGTGAAATCAAAATAAATTTACATAAAAAGCGAAAACCACTCCGCGAAATAAGTGAAATTGTCGAAAAAAACCACTGTTCTATAAAATAAATTAAAAAAAAATTAGTCAAATACAAAACAGTGAAGAATTCGCTACGTGGCAGACAACCGAATACTAATCGTTTTCTGTACTTTTACATAATACTAGAGATGAGATCACGCTCATACACGCTCACTATAAAAAAGTTTTTTACGATCACGTGAGTGGGAAAAAAAGTATGTCATAGTGAAGAAAACTCACGCTCACGAAATACTTACAAAAGAGGAAAATAAAATATTTTTTTTATATTAAATTTATTAATCGAGATTGCCTCGATATCTTCTTTCAAAGATTTTCAAAAACTTTTGTTTGTTGAGGGTTTTTTCATTGGTGCTAATGCCAAATCATCATAACTAAAAAAAAATTAAAAATTATATGAAAAAAATTACAATTATTTCGCATGAATTTTCTTATGGCTTTCGCAGGAAATGTTGAACAGAGTATCATGCTACGAGTATAGAAGTTATGTGTGCTTATATAACTAATACATGAATACCCCTAATGTAACTTGTTTCATTATATTAAAATATAATAAAACATAGCCGCCTACACAACACTTTGATCATGAACTCTTGGTCGCGCTTCGCTTACGTCAAAATTGTAACTTTGTTGCTACGTCATATATTTTTCGTAAATACAACGATCATAATCGAACATGCACAATCGCGTCTATTTACTTACTTACATACATATAATATGTATATAAGAAAAGTGGTCACGTTTCTGCATGCGTAAACCTGTTTTGATGTTGATTGTATGTGTTTGTGTTGCTAAGAAGAAATCATGATTCTGCATGCCCAGTTCTCTTTATAATACTATATAAAGACATGCACAATCATGATCATTGCTATTAATTATTCCTAAGTAAAAGCCAATGACTGAAAAGTAGGTATAAAAGGCAGATATGGTTAAGCTTTGTAAGTTGTCACATAAAATATAAAAGTAATAAATAAAATTTAAATTTGAAAATAAATTTGTTTTTATTTTACTTGAAAACAAGCACGAAACTTATAGACGCTAACTCCAAAACTCGCGTCGAAATATTTAAAAACGCTGCTTTTAAAGCAGTGCATTCGATATTTCAGAATTTTTCTTATCTAGTTACAACTACGAGTATTAACATGACTGTTCCGAAACGCAACTACTTGGAAATTTTGCTGCAGGGTATTTATGTACATACATATGTATATGCATATACTCGTATGTACATACATATGTTCATATCGCTCATTTATTGCAACGTAGTTATATCTAAAAAAAAAACTCATTCGTCAGAAAACGAGTTTAAAGTTTTTAATTTACACACATCAATGGAAAAATAAATAAGTATTCTCCCGTCAAGAGGAGAGTAAACAGGATATTCGTATGCACTTCATGCACAAGAGGAAGAAAGATACGACGAATAATTTTGCATTCTTAACTCAAAAATCACGTTTTTTGAGATATGACTTCGTTGCAATAAAGGAACGATATGTATAAATATATGTATATCTGTTTGGTGTTTGTTTTGTGTGTGTGTGTTTGTGTGTGAAATGTCGTCGCGTTAAAAAAATTCAAATTTATTTTTATCGCATATTCATTCCATCACGGCCGATGATGATAATAAATGTAAATTAAAATATTTAATTAAATATTTATGTAATAAATATGTACATATAAAAATAAAAAAAATATGTACTTCAGTTGTAATTAAATTAAATAGTGAATGTCAGTGGGATTCTACATATTATGCATTTAAAATTTTGATGCATTTTTATATCAATCAGACAATTTTGTGTGTTACATTTCCCTTATTTGCTTCAGGCTTTGCTGATGAATATCAGATGTATTAAATGTGCAGGATGCATGAATCTGTGGCTTAATTCACACGTGACAAATATTTGACGAAATATCTTACATTTGCATGATATTTATTAGTTAAATAATATAGAATTGTTTTTAAATTGTTTATTATTTTTCTTAGAAATTTTTTCAACTTCACGAATATTTGTGGCGAAAGGAATTATGTACATATATTAATATTTAGTGATTACACTTATTTCGTCAAATATTTTCCTATTCAGAGCTAAGCCTTTTTGAAATGCATTTCATTTTCTATAATTTGGAACGTAAATCTACAAAATATTAATAAATAATACAAAATATCTGAATTTTCATCATCATTTCCAATCGTTGTTCGATTAATCAAAGATTTCTTTATTATTTGATTGAATAATATAAAAAGCTAATTTCTATTAACATATAATTTTAACCGTTTACATCAATTAATTAAAATCTCCTCAATACTATTATTTGCTTAATATGTTAAAAGTTAATAATTAAAAATATTTTCATTCTTTCACATTCTGACATTCTGCCTCCACTCACCTAACATTCTAAATGCAACTTAGCTTTTTTGAGTAGTTAAACCAAATAATTTACTTGTAATTTCACTTTCAAATGAAAAAGAAAGTTGTGTGCCAAAGAAATACACAACAAACAAATATATTTTCTCAATAAAATTCATTAACCTGAAATTAATTTTTAATATGCGTATATTTACAGAATTTTGATACAATAATAATAATTGTAGATTTAAATTAAATAACTCAAATTACATAAATGAACTCATGAAAAAATTAATAAAAATAATCAAAATCCAAAGGCATTGCACAGTGCTACTCGAATAAAAAATTAACGAAAACGCGTAATACCAGAGTTGTAAAAGAATTAATTGAGCTTTCTAACTTTTAGCATATGCTCTTCCAACACTCTGCACTTTCCAAAGAGGGGCAGCTGTTAATAAAATGATTTTGATTTTTCCTGAAACTCTCTCATATTAAAAGTGATTTTTCTCGAAAGTATATTCTCCGACTCATCCTGCATTTGCTTGTGATTACTGATATAGTCATTGTGAGTATGAAATAATTAAAAACGTTGATTCAGTTTCATTGAGGACCCGTGACAATATAAATCTTACTGTCAAGTTGCTAAAACGTGCGAAAAGTACACACACGCACACACATATATTTAAATTTTATAATTATTTTAATTAAGCCAATTGCTGGATTTCTTTTACATTTCGATAGTGACTTTAACTCCGTGCTGGTACTTAGCTTCTTGTATAATTTCAAACATACTCCACTCCAAACCAATCCTGTATCGTGTTCTTTTGTTTCTGAATTTGATCACCCATTTCTTGAGTCATTCGAAATTGTATTAAAATGAAAAGGTAATTAAAGATTTCTGAATAGATCTAAAAAAGGAAAGAATTAAAAGAAAAAATGTTAATACATGAATTCATGTGATCGGGAATGAAGAAAGGAATCAAGTCGAGAACAGATCTAAAAAAATTATTCTTTTAACTGAAATAACTAATAACTACTTCAATTGCTTTCCGTCTTTTAGTTAATGAGTTATAATCAATTGAAAATAAAAACTTTATATTTTTCGGAAGAATTTTATATAATTGTAGTTTTAAGTTTTTATTTGACACGACAAGTATGATTGATACAAATTCGACTCGAGTAATTAGAGTAAATTTAAAAATGCATTTAAGAAATTTTAATAGAAGAGAAAATTTGAAATTTCTAGAAAACAAACTGAATATTCCAAAACAATAATGAAATTTTGAAATGCATTTCTATATATGTATGTATGTATGTACATAAGTAGTTTAACACACAAGTAGAATTATAAATTCTTTTTGCGGTTATTTCTTAATCAAAATTTAACTACATAAACCATTTACACTCATGCCAGCGTATACAAGCCTGTTGTGCACTTATGAAATCTCAAAGTTGGGATTAACCAAATTTTAGTTTTACTGTCTCTTCATTCTAGACAAATCCTTTTCAATGCAAATGCAAATACTTAAAACAAATTAATTATTTAGCAATTCTTCTTACCACAACAATAATTTTTTTGTTGAAAATCATAGCGCCACACAGAAACTCAGTTTTATTATCAATTCGCCACAACATAAAAGACGAAACCATTTGTTGAACATCAGCGTTGCGCGGAAACCAACATTCAGAGTTCATAATAATTTTAAAACATTTTTCACACTGCAAACAATCCAGAATAAATGTAAGATCCCTTTAACAAATTTAATGTTTTATTGGAACATACTCACCTCATGTACGGCTCTGTCACAGTACAGTGGGGCTAAGGCCATCTTGTAGAGTGTCACTATCATGCACACGGATACATACCAAAACAATGAGTTTTCTTTAAAAACATTCTTTGATCCAAGATTTATATAAAGTCCACTTGTTGTCAGAGTAAAGTCATGTAGAAGTGTCACTGCTAAGCACACAGAATACACTTGATTTATTTGTCTTATGCAGTTGTAATACTCTTGCACCAGGGAGATGAGACTTCGCAGACAATTTACCTGCTGCGATATATTTAACTTCGAAGAACACACAACTTCTGTTGTCAGGAGTTTTTGTAAAAGCCGGAAACGTATACTCAGTAGTTCAGCCATATTCATTTGGGCATAGCAATTCAGATGGGGACCACCTGTCATTGCCGCGTATGCCAGACCAGCAAAAAGATGCACCAAATACTCCTGACCAATGGATGCTTGGGACACTGCAGCTATTATCACCACTATATAAATGACACTCATAATGGAACATATTAAAACCTGTTTCCGCACTAATTTCTCATAATTCAATTTGCAGTAAAATGCCTTCAAGAGTTTTTCGTCAAGATCCTGAAGGCGCGCATAGAGTTTTAAATTATTTTTCATGTTCGATAACATGGAGCAGAAGGTCGTAAGGTACATGAATGCCGACATACATAACTCCAAATAAAATATCGACTTGATAAGACTTTCGAGATTTTCAACTTGAGGATCTTGCGACTTTATGTACACACAGACTACAAGGCTCCCCACATACCAACATGCAGCCATACATGTGAAGAGCAGAGTTTTACGATTGTAATCGAATTGATCTTGTTGCTTCGTAAACCCACTACATCCTAAAATGAACAAAATACCGCAAATAATTTTGCAGCAGTCGTAAACTGTATTTGGATACGAAAAAAATCTTCTTAATACCGTCATAATTCTCTCAAGCAGAACAAAACAAAACATAACACGTTGCATGAACGGACGAGGAATGAATGAATAAATGAATATCCGTAATTTTAAGCTTTCAAAATGTTGCAAATGTCATCTTGTATGTGCGACTGTGTGCTTGTTTGTGAGAATGTTTTAAATCAGAGTGTTTGTGTTCAATTAGAGATTAGAATATGATTAAGTTGGCATTACATTATTTGATGGTGTCTAATATATTAAATAATTATTATAATACTCGCAGTTAAGCTCCTGTTATTTTAATTTTGTTTATTAAAAACACGCAGTGACACGAAACGTGCGGTATGCCGCACTGGGCCCCAAAGTTTAATTTCTAATCTTTCTATTCAAATATAATTTTATTACTTTCTCTTATATTTTGTTTTTCTTTGAAATATTTATAAAAATGTTTGTATGTTAAGTTTTAAAAACTATTTAGGCAAAACACTTTATTATTATTGTGGACCGAAATGTCAAAATTTTTGTTTTGCTCCCAATAAAATTTACTGCGAAGCTTTTTTCAGAAACTCTTTGATGAGAATCGCACCCGAAGATCAATACATATAACGCACTACCAACAGAAATTTAGAAAGCGTTCCATTCTGAAATTTTTCATATTTTAAAATAATATCGACAATGTGTATGTCGCACTAGAAGGTCTCACAAATATTGTCCAAAATCAAAACCCTTTTGGTTTTGAATGCACAAACACTCAAAGTACGATTCACTGTGTAATGTGTTGGCGACATTGTTCAATGTTATGTTTACTTTTTCAAACTCAGAATAGTTGGACCATATTTTATTGGACATTATCCTGCCATTTATCGAATACTATGGGACAACACGAAATTAATATTTACAATAAAATATTCAATCAAATTTTACAAATGATATATGGGTCGTTTAAAGACTGATTATGCTTGAAAAACTTCAGAAACTGAGATTTATTTTATAGCCAACTATTTTCTTAAAATCGTGTGATTTTCATTGGTGCAATTTTGGCAATACGGCATTTCATAAAATTCTCTCTTTCAAAGTTCTCCTCCTCAAAATAGACGGGATTTCAAAGAAATAAACAATTTCAGTAAACGATCATATTGTAAAATGTTTGCGAATTACAATCGTCAAATTTATTGCAAACTCCAACTCCTTGTGAGAAATAGAGGAGGCATCGCTGAGTAAAGATTTTCAGCCGCTGAACTCGTATGAGGTACTCGAAGAATTTGAATAGTTATTTAACACATATTTTGTATACATACATACATACAAACATGTTTATGTATATATATGTGTGATTGTATGCTGAAATGGAAAGCAGAATTATAATTTATTTATTTTTTTTCCTTTTAATACAAGAACTTTCATAAAAGTTATTACATATTGTCTACGAAGCGTCAATAAGAATCTATAAAGGGACAACAGGTTGGCTAATGCCGGCTCTAAATGCACATTATGTTAATTGCGTAAGTGGTTAATTATGATTGTATCAATCATCAGCGTGTTTCTCAAATTGACACATTTTGTAATTTCTCAATGTACTCAGAATATTAGCGGAATGGGAAACCTTTTACACAAATTTAATGCGATATGGGGAAAATTATAAAGTGTAGATAGAATACAACTAAAAGGTACATCGATGTGTAATGACTGCACAAGTTGTAAATAATTATTTATATTTAAATATTTCTAAAATGGTGCGACGAATTATAATAATATTTAATGTCGATATTAAGAAATTTTCATTTAAAGTCTATTACAACATCAATCGATAGAAAATGAATAAAACTAAAATATAAGTTATTTTTCTTTATTTTCTTGGTGTACATGAGAGCAAAACTAGTTTTAAATCTTTTTACTTAATATTATTAAGCTAAAGATCGCAATGTTTTTAAGTCAGAAAGAATTGAATAATAATCCAAAGGAGCAGGGGAAAATTTGACATTAATTAATTTCAATCCACTAGACAGACAGAGCAGAAACAATGTTAATTATTTATTTATTATTTTTTCAGTTTGAATAAAAAAATTAAGTTCAAATTTGAGTTTACCAATTTTTCTTTTAATTTAATAAAAATATTTAGATAAATAAAATTATTTTCAGAAAGAGAATTGGACATGAGACAATATTCCAAAGGAACAAGGGAAAATTTTAACACTAATTAATTTCAACTTACACGGCAGAACAGTCATATCAGTTCCAATCTTTGCTGATTTCGAGGTCTCTACACCATCTCATCAGTGTTCTTTGTTCGATTTTGCCACTTTTGATGGTGGATACTAGCGACTAGGAATAGCAACTGTTCTGCTAGTCTGATGAATAAATTGTTCCAATATTACTTTCTTAATAAAATAATATGAATTTACTAAATTTAACAAAAAAAATTGGTAAACTCGGATTTGAACTTAAACCAAACAATTCCTTTCAACATAAACTCAAAATAGTTAAAATAATTACGTCCAAATATTAATTGAAATTTTATGAAAAACTTCAAATTATACTGGAAGAAGGATTTCGAGTAGATAGTTTTCATTTTTTTGCGGTGTAGTCTACTCTGACTTATAGAAATGTTTAGTTTCCGAAATTCCTGGAAGCTGATGTACAAAATTAAATATTCATGTTTATGGAGCATCATAAATAAAAATTGATAAAGGTTTTGAAAAGTGTCATAAGTTTCCGCTCATTTCTTTTCAATTTATGCATATTATAAAATTGCGAATAAAAATTTCTATTCAATTTAGAACTCATAGAAGTCCTTCTTCTTAAATTTAATACGTCTTATTTCGTTTGCTTTATTCAATTCCTTATATTTTCATTAGACTATTCGAATTGCTTTATACAGTTTACAGTCACTTGTGTAATGTTTCTTGGTGACAATTTTAATTAATGTGCTCCGGCATATCCTATAGAATGTGGTTTCTTTACTTGTCCTGTGAATAGTATTGAACTGAGCTAAATGTGTTGTTTTCGGTTGAGTTCTTTGAAGCTGATAAAATAAAAGGCAGCCCTGCTGCGCTGCTGCATTTTCTTCGTTCTTCTTAAACATCTCACTCACTATTATCTATTTACTATTTAACTTATCATTATTGTTGCTGTTGTTTCTTTCGGGTTTGTCTAAAGTTCAGAGAAAACTGCTTCTGTCCACGTAGTACACATTCTGGTTTGTTTGATTTGATTTTCATTATGTTTTCTTCGTTCTGCCTGTTATTAGCATGAATTAATGAGCGAAATCATTTTTCTTGGTCATAAAATTGTTGTAAAAAGAATAATAAATACATACAACTAATAGATAAAAAAATAAAAAACATTAACAAGAAAAAAAAATTATAGAAAAACAGTGTTAATATGGAAACAGATAAATTTTAACAAAGTTTGTCTTATAGTTTGTATTTTTTTTCATATTATTCTCTGTTTCTGTTTTCCTTTTCTCTCTGCTGACTCACTCTCCTTGTTTCCAGAGTGCTACAAAAGGAAGTGATAATTTTAATTAGCGGATACATTAGCGTTTATATTATTTCTTATGAAATGTACGTACATATGCATGTTCATGCCAACACAAGATTCATTTTACAAAGTAACCGCAGTTCCAAAACTACAACAAGCGTCATGCATTTTGATGTTGGGAGAGAAAAATGCTGTGTGTCAAACTCAGCTGATGCAAACAATGCAAATATAAAGTGAATCCTTATAAATAGCGGACTGAGTTTGTTGTGATCTTTTCTTGTCATGTGTGTTCGAATTACTCAATCGATTATCGATGGCTTAAATCAAGATAATCATATAAAAGAGATATTTTATGAAGCCATGATAAAATTTTTATTTTGTATACATACAAATTTTTAAAATTTTATAAACTTTGGTTTTTTACATGCACTTCTTAAATTCAATCAGTTTTAAACAAATGCGATGAAAGATGCTGAATTATATAAAATGTAAACAAACAATTTGACGGAGTCAGTATTCACAGCCATAGAAAAAAGAATATATATCAGCTGACGTTCGGAGGACACCTTGTAGGAAGATGTTTTGGTATGTATGTCCAACTAATCACAAACTATTAGATTTAGTGCTGATAATTCTGTGTTGGATTATGATGGGCTTGTAGTATGGCACATTACTCCTCTCGATTTCAAACGATTTAACTAAATATTTAACTGAATGGTCACAAAAGGTTATTGGGGGATAAATAAAGACCTGTGGATCAAATAGTTGTTAAATTGTCATACTCGTAGAATTGATAAATTAGAGCCCTTTCATTTCCTGTTGCATGACGAAAAAAAAAATGTTGCAAAGTAATAAGACTTAAAACTGCTGGGTTATGAATTCATAGGAAAAATTTTTAATGCGATTATATCGTAAACGAATTAAAAATAAAATTATTCTAGAAAGAGAAGGTAAAGGTTATTTTCCAGTAAAAGTTTTTTTGTTGCAATTTTTCTTTATCATCTTTTGCTTTAATTTAATTGGATAGCAAAATATAAAATCATGTTTTCTTCTTCAGACATCATTTGGTATCAAAGTTATATTTTCAATTATTTCTATTAAAATGTGTCAATTATAAACATTTTTTCTTGATTACAGTTTTTTCTGCTGCAAAAGTACGCATCTATAGCGTTTTCTTTTTAATTAACCATTTTTCAAACTATAATTATGTTACAATCAATTAAAAGTGCTTAACGTCTCCTTTCCTATTGACGGCTGCGAAAGCAAAAACTTGGGAAAAACTCATACAATAATAATATAAAGGAGTCACGGAATTTCTCATTGGAATGATAATTATCCTTCAGTTTGGCCATAATGATTTTCAAATAATAATTTTAAATTATTTTAATTTATTAATGTTTTAATAATTAGAGAACATCAAACTTTTTAATATTGAACAAGTTGGGAACAAAACAATGTGACTAATGGAATTAAGATTTATTTATTTCACTTTAGGCAACTGTCTGTCATTTGATTGATTGTTCTTATCAGAGTCAAAGCGCAATTTAAACAAATATAAATTAATTAAAATTACGTTCGAAAAATATAAAATTATTTAGATATCAGGGAAAAGAAGAGATGAAAAGAAAAGTTCAGTCTGCGAAGCCTTTTTGGTTTGTCTGCAGAAACATCCAAGGCCATGGCTGTACACAAACCTGCAACTCACATATTAATAGTCTGGCACACTATCCACTAAGTGACAGTCGCATTACATACATACACATATACATACATATCGCTTCCTTAATGCAACACACTCATATCTGAAAAGCTTGATTTGATTTATCTTGTGTAAGAAATTCATAAAAATATCTTGTATACTCACTTCTTGAGGGGAGAATTCTTTTTGTTTTTCCATTGAGGTTTGAGTAAATTAGAAGTTTTGAACTTGTTTTATTGAAGAACGAACTTATTTGAGATATGACTACGTTGCACTAAAGGAATGATATGCTTATTCAATTACAAATGTACGTTCGAAGGACAAAGTTTATTCCTTCCTTCTTCCGCTTTATTTGGGAAATTTGAAGAGACCAATAAATACTTTTACAAAGTTTTCCTTACTAACTTGTTTTTATTAATTTCACGTCATATTGTGTCAACTTTTAAATTTCGAAAAATTTTTTTTAATTGCAAAGACTAAAAATTAAAAAAAATAATTATATGGACTAAAAGTAGAAATTTAAAAAAAAGTTGAACATGAATTTTTGTTTCCTCAAAAAACATTAAAAAAATATTGTTTCTCTTTGGATGTGGCAAGTTCACATGCCGTTTTCTTTTGTAAAAAAATGTAACACTTATTTTACTTTTTATCAAGAAATTTTTTTAAATAAAAATGTTTCACTTTTTTTAGAAAAGAAAACGCGATTAGACAATCGCTCGCACTTTTACTTCTAATGAAAAATGCACAAAAGGTATATAAGGGCCGTGTAATTTTAACTCTACACTTTTTAAAGATGCTCAATAAATAAAATTGAAGTTGCCTGCCTGTAGTGTTCAGGGTTTGCCTCTACATTACATTAAGTCTGTAAATAAATAAGCGCCATGACAGCTTTTTCTTCCCCTTTTTCGTTTAAGTTAAATTTAATTAATTTCTGTTTTTCCCATAAATTGTTTTTTATTAACATCCGTAGGCATTATAAATAATGTTGCTTTCTGCAAAAGTATTGATTTGTAAAAACAAAATAGCCGCAAAAATATTAACTGCATCACTATTTCAATAATTTCCTTAACCAGGGTGGCTCATTTCCGACATCTCCTTTTTTCAGGGGCATAAGCAAAATATCAGCCTGGATATCGAACAATATATATACTCTCAAAATCAGCTTCTACGTATTATTAAAATTTTTATTTTTTTTCATTTTTGTATTGAAAAAATTATTATTATTATTTTTTTATGTCACGATATTGATGCGCTGCTTATTGGGATCTGTAGAGAATTTAAATCTTTTTAAAATTGGAATTTAATATTTTAATATACACACAAATACACACACCCATATGCAGCTAAAAACGACGTATTTTTCATACATTTCTTTCTGTTATACACTAAATTGCTGTAACTCAAACTTTTTTGAAATACAAATCCTAATAGTTTTCTTTTTACTAAAAAAATAATAAATTAAAACCATTCTGCAGATCGCGGACGTCGGTATGAGATGGAAAAAATAAAATTGAAATTGCAAGTATTTATGTTTGCTGTCTGTTTTTTTTTTTGCAAACAAGATATCCTACCAAAATTTATATCGAAATCTGTCTGGTGAGCTTAAATGAACTGTTTGCGTAGTTGCAGAAATATGTGACAGCACTGTCACTTGTTTGCATACGGAAACTTTTGATGAAAAAATATGCTGCGTATTGACGATTTTTGGCGTTTGTATAAATATCATTTTGTATTCCGAAATGGATCACCCTAATCCTTCACATTGCTGTGGGCCATGTGCCACTCGTTCCGTTAATGTAATGAAAATACAACAACATCGAGTAATAAGTCCTGCCAATCAACGAAACAGCCGTACATTTTAGTTATTAAACATTGTCAACATCAATCACAAACGATATTACAGACATTCAGCCAGAACTCAAATAAAATTTTAAGGTTTTTTCGTGTGTATGTTTGTATACGTTTTTATAAAAAAATCTTCCGCAATAAGAAACATAAAATGACGACGGCCTTTGTAGTTAATTCAATCAGTATTGTATTGCAAAGTATTAATTTTTTATTTAATGCCATAAATTAAATCGAAAAATAAATATTTATTTACATAAATATTTTGTTTTTTCCCCAGATGAATAAAAACTCAAATATAATGAAGACATAAATTAGTATTTTATTATATTAACAATTTCAAAAATGTTTAAGTTTGTAGATCAGTGTAATCCCCAATTTTCAGCAGCTTTGTGTACTGTATCACGATTTCATTCTTTTATAGCCAACACAACGTATCAGGAAGTCATTATTTTAAGTGCATGCTTATTTGCGAAGCAGTAAAAACTCACACGAGCGGCGGACGTCATTTGATATTTCGTGATTTACTGCCAGCCGTTGCTGTTGCACTTACGAAACGGTCAAGGCCATTCGAAGTGTGCTAAGTACTTCATGTTGATGTTGCCCTCATATCTGAAATGCATTTAACTGCATTGCACTTCAAGTATTCAATTATTTTGGAACCATTTATTCATGAGAATTATGGTGAACGCATACCTGATCCTATTGTGCACCAATTTCACACATACATTTCGTACAGTGCAAAGCGAATTTATTTTCCTGGTGGCAGCGGATTACTGTTCGCTCTACATTCTTGGTGTCCGCTCGCAAGCGAATTGCACTATTGGTTGTGTGTTTGTGACTCAGTTGTTCCCACCTGGTAAATCAGTTCGCCTTGAATTAATATAATTCTAGTACAAAAAACGAAAAGTTTATAAGCAAGATTCATTCAGTAATTCAACTTCATTTAGAGCGACCATCAGTGATCATATGAATACAATTTGTAGTGTCTAACTGAGCGGTCGGACTTCGGCAAAAAGACAGGATTGGTAAAATTGTGTTTCCGAGCACCGAACTTCATATACATGTTTGTTACTCATCATAAATTCACAAAAAAAAACCCTGGAAAGAATTAAAGTACAAAATATACAACGTTATCAAATAGAAGGATTTTTTTATTAAATATTATAAAACTACAAAAATTACAATTGTTTCCGTAGCCTCAGTTCACGCTTGATCTGAGAAAGTGCGTTCAGTTGCACACTAATAATTTATATCAAATAAAAACTAATTAAAATTATTTTCATTTTACATGGGGATCCGGCCAGCTCAGTAAAAACCTACAAGAAATAGCACAATACACAATTAGTTTTACAAAAAAGAAAAAAAAATAATAATATAATAAAAGAGTTTCTCATAAAATAGTAAATTGTCAAATATAAATAAATATTTACTCATGGTACGATTATAAAAACAGAACGTATTTTGATTTAAAAATTTTTGATAAGAAAGGAGATTTATGAAGTCTATTTTATATGTAAAAATTTTAAAAAGCCTTGCAATATTAAATATTACATACTTAATACACTTTACTTGAGCCATATCAAATAAAATAATTAAAAAAGCCATTTTACTTAATTAATATTATCGTAAAAAGAAAACAACGCATTGATAACGTTCTTGCTGACATCTCGTTATTTTATCTGATAAAATTATTTGCATATTTCGAAATAATTTAAAGTAGAGATCATGAAAATTACTTATTCTTATATTGCAAAAACTATAATGATTCGCAAAAAATGCTAAATTCAGAAAGTGAAACGAACCACCATATATTTACTTTTTTATTTTTTATTGCTAAAAAATAAAACAAAATGATAGGAATTCCAAATGCTGCCTGCATTCAAATAAAATTCCACAAAAAAGTTTCCTGCTAAAAAAATTTATATAAAAAAATTGGAGCAGTAACCATAGAATCAAAATATCGAATAAATCGACTATAAAACATAAACTGTATTAAAAATAGAGGTTTAGACATGTTCTACTTAACATAATTTCTTTATTGTTTAGAGTCATCATCATACAGAGCAAACATATTGGAAAATTTTACATTTTTGACGAGAAATCATGCTGATAACCCCCAAAAAAATAGTTTACTTGTTAACATTTCTACTTTGACCTTTCTCGATTTTGAAAGTTTAGTATTTAAAATTTTAACACAAATAGAAATCAATAAAAACAAACATAAATTATCCATTAAAAATTTGTAGCAAAAGTAGTAGAAGCAGTAAACAAAATACAACAGATCTACTTAACTCTGAACATCAACATCACACTGACTGACTAAAATAATACACTCATTTTCAACTAGTTAGCAGTGTTCTAAAAATAATGATTAGAGAATGCTTCACTTTCGCTAAATCAAGTTCAACTGTCAATTTTACCCGTTCTGCCCATTGAAGTGATTACAATCACTCCACTCCACTCCATTCCACTTCACTCCGCTCTCTACTGCCACAATACTAAATGTTACTGTAGAATCCTGCATAGATGAATGTCTGCAGTTGGAGCAGTATAATAACTACGACATCTACAAACAAAAACATCAAAAGAAAAGAAAACCAGGTTTCCTTTACCTACGACTATATTTGCATTAGTCTATGTGTTGGTGAATATCAGTGCTTATGTGGGATTTCGTCCTTTTTACGAGTAATTTTCTGTTGACATGCTGACATAGAAAACACTTTTTTCCAATTAGCGTTTATTTAAAAAAAAATGTCAACATATGTTAATATGTATATGGACAACAAAAACGCTTCCACATTTTGGCTTTAATTTTTTTGTCGCTTTTCCAAGTAAAAGAAAAAAATCACGTCGGAAGCTGTGATATTCTCAGAAAAAAATCAACTTTTCTTTCTACTTATTTATTTACGAGCAACCGAACACAAAACAAACATTTATTCAAATTTGCTTTTATTTTTAATTAAAAAATAATAATAACGTAGAGTAAGAAAGCTGGGGCCACACGAGAGCGTTCCAATATTTTTAAGTTGAATTGATAATTTTGGAATATTGCCTGCGACTTCAGAGGACACGAGTTAAGAAGGAAAATATCATCATCTAAACTAGAAAATAAGGCTTATCAATCGTAAGATTAGTTTGAAAACGTCGGAACGGCAGTATTTAAAATGACCGTGTGGCGCCAGCATTTATAGATTGAAACAATTAGGGAGTTTCGAAATTTAATAAGATTGATTAATTGAATTATTTAGTGGTGTACTATTCTTCACGGGATGTGTCGCGAAGAATTCCGTCTCAATAAATACTCATATTATTTTGAAATGAGTCTTTATGTTTTCTTAGCATTTTTCGACAAAAAATAACTGAAACAAAATTGTGTTTTTTGACGAAAAATTTCTTGTGTCTCCTTTAAACACGTTAAGTACTAACTTTATGCACACAGCTGTACATCAATTAATTTATATGAAGAAGTATTGTAAATGAATGTTAAAGCAGTTATAAAAAGTACGTTTGATAAAGTACTTACGCCGTTAACCGGAAAAGTTAAAAATCTATAAAACAATTTAAAATTCGGATACAAGCTGAGAATATTATAGTTTACCAAAGTTAATAATTTTTTTTTTTAATTTTCCATGTTTGCAAATTGATGGAAAGAATTTAATCAACCAACGAAAGTAGCATTTTGAACCTCTTCGATTTTTATAAAACTGTATGTCGGTTTTATTTCTTCTGACATGTGACTTGAAAATGGAAAATATTAACGCCAGATGAGTGAGTATATCCCGTATTGAAGCCTTTAAAATTACATGAATTATGATTTTATTTTCCAATTTTTAAAGGCCAAATTTCACTTACATCATATTTACGAGTCTTTTTCTCAACAAATTTCATTCTTAATGTTAAAAAATACAGTTCTTTAGTTCCAACAAGTTTTATAGTGACAAATAAAAATGTATTCAATTTCAATTTCCTTTACAGAAAAATATATCTTTTAAATTATTCATACTTGAATAATTTTCCTTATGAAAAAAAAAATCATAAATTTCTAAAGAAATCGATTTTTGTGCGAGCACCATCAATTTACGTATCATGCATGAGTTATTGTTGTTTTAATTGTAGGAAAACATTTGAAAAATACAAGTGATTAACTTAAAAAAAAATTTAAAACAAACAAAAAAAATTTGCTGGGAAATATTTACTTGTTTGTTCGTTCATATTCGTACAAACATAAAAGTAAAAAGAATACAAAATTGTTTCAATGTAAATCGAGCGTAATCGAACCAGTAATCAAAAATAATCCTGTTTTAAGCAAACCAATTGTAAAAAATGCCTCCAATAATGAATTTGTTTCAACACGGGTTCGTTCTATTCCTGTTAAATTATGAATTTTTTGTGTTCAATATTCTTGATAGAAAAATAAAATTTTTTTTTTATAGATTCAACAACAAAATGCACGGGCTTGTTTTTCTCGATTTCGATTATCGTATAATTAATTTCTTCCAAGAGATTTTCTTAAAATCAAACCTTGAGTCGGTCCAATCGAGAAAAGGACTTTTTGAACTTGCATAATTCATTTATTTGAATTAACTTGTTTAAAACCGGAAAACCGTTAAAAATGTTGACAAAGCAACTTAATTATATGATTATAAAATTTTTCGGGAGAGCAAAAATTCTATTAAAGAAAACTAAAACTTAAATATAATTAAACGATTTTCATTAGAACTTTGCTTAGATTTTATTTGGGTTTCCATCAGTGCCAAATTGTTAGGATTTTGTCGACTAGACCAAAACTCGCGTCTTACAAATCCGCATTTATAAATAATAAATCAGAAATATGTTCTTAAATTATTTTGTCAAAAGTCTACAAAATTGAAATAAGTCGTTCACTTTTTGATAGAAGAAAGTCTAGTACATTTTCGGATAGAAGAAACCTTTTCTTTTTGAGAGTTATGATTGACGTATTTCAGGTTTGTTTTAATAAAAAATGAATTATTCGTGAATTAATCGTTAATCAAGACTAATCGCATTTTGTAATCGTAATCGCGGTTGTGAAAATCTTTGTTTATAAGCAAAGTTTTTGTATTTATAACCAAAATAGATACTAAATTAAATAGATCATAAAGATTATTGAAACCAAAAGGTAAAAATAAGAAATACGGCGAAAGAGAATAATTCCCAAAGTTTTTGGAAAATATTTCGTTGTTTTTTTGTTTTTTACTTATTTAATTGGAAGTTATTTCATATATCCTGTTTCCTTGCTCGATTGGATGCTCGTTGTAACATCTCTGTTGCGAAAGTATCTGAAACAAAGAAAATATCTTAAGGACTATCAAAATATATTGAATAGCTTCCTTAGCTTACGCATTTTAATAAAAAAAACGTTTCAAAGAAGTCAGTTTACAAAAAGTCTACTGCTATATTCGGAGACACTTGGCTCTCAAAGACCATCAGAGATTTCCAAAATCTTTTGCTAAGTGCAAGTTCGTGTTTTTACAGTTTTTCTTTCATTGTAAAATTAACCAAAGTACAATCTTGTATCTAAGAACAAACAATGTTAACAAAAAAAACAAAAAACAAGAAAAAAATAAATAAAAATAGTAAAAAAAAAGTTTTGGCAAACTAAATGGGTTCAATATATTATGGACACATATAAATCAAGACTAATTGGGTTCACAGCTTGGATGGAAAACAAGGAAAATCAGCTATAAAAAACTTAATCCTTGCAACAATAGAAAAGTAATTCTTTCATACAAAGGAGGCTCAACTCAACTCACACGTTTACCGCACAGGAAAGAAGATTTATTGACGCACAGTGGTAAAGTTTAAAAGGGATTTAAATTTTAGGCCTTCTTGAAGATCATCTTCTTTATCAGATTTTAATTCTTTGATTGCCTTCCAAGGGAAACTTTCTAGAAGTCCTAGAATTTCCCTTCAAAGAGAATCGCACATAATTTCAGCGATGTTTTTTAACTTTCATAGAAATGCTTGAGTTGGATTCCGTTGCTTAAAAAGGAAACATTTAAAGTAGCGATTTCGGGTTCAAAGAAAATTATAAATAATGAATGATTGCTATATTTTCAATAGAAAGTCTTTTAGTCCGAGTAAGATGCCATTGAGAAGGCTTCAATCCTTCCAAAAGGCTGCTCCGCATCGCAAACACGTTTAAACAAAATGTGAGTATGGAATGCGACTTGTGGTTGCGTAAAAAAGGCCTTTTCGAAGGCCTGTTTTATTCTTTTCTCACCACTGTTTGTTTCATCAACTACATGATTCATACATTCGCACTTAAAGAAAAAACTCCTCTTAATTTGCTTTAAAAGTTCAACATCAAGTGTTTGATATCCTGGAGAAATAAAAAAGCCTATAGGTATGCACATATCGCCCATTTCCTCAAATAACGTAATAACTCAAAAAACTCATTCTTCAGCAAACGAGTTTGAAGCTCTTAATTTATTCACACCTCAATGGAGAAATTAAAACAAGCGTATTCTTCCTTCAAGAGTTGAATAAACAAGCTATTTGTACATATGAATGAGTTACACAAAATGAATAACGATACGAAGAGTAATTTTGTATTTTTAACTCAAAAAACCCTTTTTTGAGATATGACGTTGTTTTAGCAAATTACCGGTATGTACGGTAATTTACAAATACATTCATAAATTTATTCATTCATTCATTATTTTTAAAAACGTACATTTCAGACACAAATTGCAATTTAAAATCTAATCGTTCTTTCTGTGGAGTATTTTTTTCATAAAGTGATTTCCTTCACATTTTCATTAAAATAATTTTTTTCTTCTCTGTTTTACAGATAATTAAATCTGACGATAATGGGTTTTAGCTCTTTGTTTTTTAAATTCTTGTAACATTAAATCTAAATGAATAACATTTAAATAATCCATTTTTATATGAACTCTTCTTTTAATAAAGTCTGAAGGGACCGTGTAGCTGAATGCTCTTCAAAAAATAAAATACAATTCTGAGAAATGAATAAATTTGTTAAGCCATAAAAAAGACATTTAACCTTTTATTTTCCATTTATTTTTCTTTTATTACAATCAGTGTTGCCAAGTCGTGGTTGATTACCCGAATTGCATGAAAGTGATTGATATTCCTGTGCGGAGCGCTTTTGATTGCTCGCATGTGTAGGTCATGGGCAATTTGATATTATTTTGACTAAGAACACAAAATTGTAGAGAATGCTTAAAGAAATACTGCTACAAAAAGTGCGAACAAAAGCCGGAGAACCTAATTATTAACTACCATTTTTTTTATAAATTTCCCTTTGACCGTTAATAGTTTTTTCAAGTATTACTTATTTTTTTTTGTAGCATATTCTAAGAAAATCATTAATTTGAGTACTATTTTCCCCTGTGTGTTATTTTGATTTCCTGAACTGGCATCATTGACTGAAATTAAAATAGCAAATGTTTTTGACATTAAACATTTTCAAATATTCTCAAATTTGTTTTTGCTATTTCATTTTCGCCATTTCATATGGTGAAAGAGATCAATTAAAGTAATTATTATCTAATTAATTTTGTAATTAATTACAAAATGTTTTTCATTCAATGTCAACTGTAAATTTCTTTTTGAAATATTGTACACAAATTTGGAAGCAGTCTGGTAATTAAATGCGATTGTTATTAATTAATTTATTTTTAATATTCATTTATTGTATAGTTTAATAGATGACTTTAAAAAGTTATTTTATTTTATGCTCTTAAAGGAGCTCAAGAACATCAATAACAAATGTGTAATTTCTTATAACTTTTTTTTTGTCATAAAACTTTGAAAATTTACAGAAAACTTTGCCACAAATGTTAGTACGGAGATTTATTCTGATGGGACCATCGTACAAAGAAAATATTGTTTTTAGCAAAGTAAGTGCTTCCTTAAGATTGTCTTACTTCAGTGCTTCTGTGTGTAAAAGGAAAACAATGTTCCAAAAACTTTTTCTCGACAGTTGATCACACTAATACATTAATGAATTAAAAAAAATTATGTCCAATTTGTGACCTTCTCCGAGAAAAGGGACCTAGTGTGTCAAAAAACGGGTTTGGGCTTAAGAGGTGTAGAATAAGATGAAATTAGTTATATTTCTGATAAAAATTTATTGACCCCATAAAAACATATAAAACGAACTTGAGAAAATCGATAAACAAGAGAAAAACATTAAAATTTTTTTTTGGTTTAAAATTGTTTTTTTTTCGTCAGTCTTCGAATTTTTTTGGAGTTTGGACTTTTTTTTCTTAATTTTACTTAATTCTTGGAAAAATTTCCGGCTTTGTATATCAAGATTTTCTGGAATTATCTTATTACATTCTTTCAAACAATATGCTTCGGATTTTTCTCCGTACATCAAATCGATGTTCATCGACTCTTGTATATCTTCAGAGGATTCCTCCAATTCGGATATAAATAATATTGGATTCGGAAACATCATGCAAAAAACTTTGATTTTCCTTTCTTATAGTTATTTTTACAATGTGTACGGAGCAGCAACAAAAGCAAAGATATTTTCTCACTAAAAGCGGAAAACTACGTCACCAAATAGGCATGACGTCACCAAAGTTGGCACCCAATCATAACTAATCATACCAAATAGCATCTCCCAACTGAAGGTGTGTTCAAAGTGATAATACGTTATGAAACTTTAAATGCTTGAGAAAGACGCATTTAACATTTAACTTCATTTGCACACACTAGGTCCCTTTTCTCGGAGAAGAAAGTTTGAAATGAGTTCCAAAAGAAAAGTTCCAAGATTTCGTTGTTTTTTCTCTCAACCCAACTTTTAAAAATGTTTTCAGTCTCTAAACTTTCGTAAAAATTTAAATAAAATTTAATAAAGTATCTAATTACGTGTTCCCGTAAATTAATTTTATTTGCTAAAGTTCTACTTTGTCTTTTTTTTTACAGATTTTTCTTTGTCACCGATTTTGTAATATTTTTGAGGACAACGCTTTGTAAAACTAAAGTGCAAATGTTAATTATGTTTATTTTTCTTAGTTTGCTCACAGTTCCAGAACATAATATGAAGCATGGAGCGTGGAGCAAAGACGCAACCATTAAAAAAACTTAAGCGATATAAAAGAAGCTGGTCATTAATACACGATACATTTTTGCCACAACAGTTTCCTTTCAACTATCCAGGCATGGGATCACCAATACTGTTTTCTTATACAAATAATAAGTTTGATTTGAAATTGATTTAAGGACTTTTCATACATATACATACATACATTTGTACATATGAACATACCCATTTACGATTAAATCGTACAGCCGACTTTTTCCTCGCCTCGAGTTATTTTAGTTTCCTGTTTATAAATAAAAAACTGAACAAAACGCTCTTTGTCCCACGCGACGTTGTTTTGAGATGCGTCTGATTAAAGTTTAACATATTTAATTTTATTTGACGGACAGTGGTCTAGAAATATATATTTTTATATCTCCAGGCTAGAAATCCCACTAAAACCACATGAGTTATAAAATAAGATAGCAGAGCGAGCATGCCAACCTTCACCAAAAAGCAATAAGTTTTGAACCAACTTCACTTTTTGGCTGGCCTCTCCTGAAAAAAGTGCTGGGTGAAGAGAAGGCCCCTTTTCCCTGTCACCCTCCCATACGCAGATGTCTACAAATTCAGTTTTGTTTCTGCTAAATCATATACAAACATGCATACATACATACACCCGGTGGCGAACGTGATAATGATGTCAGACGCTGACTTTTATTTGATGTCAGATATTATGAATTTTTAAAGTAAATGTCCAAACTTTCAAAGATGAGTGCAGTTGATTTTGTCTGCAAGGTGCAGTATCATCGATATTTGTATGTAATGTGTTGCTAAAGCAGACTCGAAGCGGGCAATATTGCTTTGAGTCGTCAGAAGATTATAAATAGTTATATTTGTATGTACTCGTAACAGACAAACTCGCTGAGTTTTAACTTTCTTAGATACGGGGACAATACAAGGACCTTCTCGTACATAATTCTCTTTATTTGTTTCGTTATCACGTGGATTAATCAATGATATTTTTATTCAAGATGATTTCGTACAAATTACAATTTGATACTAATTCTGTTGCGCAAATATTTTTCAAACATGCAACTCAATTATTTTCATATTTGACAAAAATAATAGAAAATAATATTTTATATCGTTTTGAGAGGCTCCAGTTTCCAGACACTTTTCGTCGTCAGCTGGCCACGCTGACATTCATTTATTTGAAGATAACATTTACATACTATTTATCGTTTATTTATAATTTTTTGGACGAGATTTCAGGAACTTTTCTTTTCCTTCGAATTTTCAAATTTATGATTATTAAAGTTCTTTTCAAAAATATTTACAACGTCATCGACAAAGATAGCCAGAGTGCAGTCACTGAATCGTAGGAAATCTGATGCTCCTTTAGGAGCGGCAGCCATTAACGGATAACATTGTGAACGGTATAAGCCGACACGTATGTACTGTAAATCTACTTATGCTGCAATAGAAGTTTTGACAACTAATAATATCATTCCTATTGATTTTATTGGCTCAAATTCTTTTCAGCCAAATTTCTTGTTCTACAAAAACCAAATTGTTTTTGTAGAATCTACAAGTTTCTTTAAATATCTAAGTTTGCTTTATTATCGTATGAATAAACTGAGATCTTTAATATAAGGAATGTGCCAAACGGTAGCAAAGTAATATGGTGAAAAAGTATTCGGTTGTGGGGAAAAAATTTCCTGTCTCTGTTGTTCCAAATGATATCTTTTTTGACAATATAAAATTTTGAAGTGTATGAAAAAAAGATTCGCCTTAGCAGAGAAACAAGCTGATGATGGCGATCACAAGCCGTCGCCAAACAAAAAATTTTTTAAGGAACACTTTTATACATATAAAATAAAATGCTCCGATGCAGTGAAAAATTGTACAGTGTGATGTACAATAGCAATCGCAAATTGAAATAAACAATGCATTTTTCAGTCAAACTACATTTAAGAGTCATACATAAAAGTTCGATGTTTTAAGCGACGGATCGATGCCTTGTTTTATGATACCATGCTTTTAATTTGCTGCTTGTCAAAAATTTATCTGTTGTGTCAACTATTTACATACAATATTACTTTGTTACCGTTTGGCACACGCCAATAGAAATAAATTTCATATTGATGCAGCTTTATTGATGGAATAGTCAGTCACATGCCTGATTTTATTTTTAAGCGACAGTTTCCGATTTAGTCCTTATGGTAGAAAATGGTAAGAGAAATTAAAATAAGAAAATTCGAAAGAAAAGAAGGGATGAAATGTAAATGAAATATTTTTATTTGGAGAAAACTTTTTGTAGTGCTAACAGCTTCAAAGGATTATAATTGTGCACCTTTGCTCCTATTCAAGATATTGTAGCCAAATTAATGTTGTTTAAACCATAATTAATTTGAAACTCCTGTAGACTATAAATTGCTAAATGTATTTTCAGTTTATTTTCTTTGTTTTGTTGTGATGGAATAACGGAGGTATTAAAAATACTAGACATTCTTCAATTTCAGCAGGCGATATGATTCTGCACTTGTTTGTTGTATTAAAAAATGTATGTAACTTTAAACATGTTTGTTTTTATTTTCCTAAAAATATAAAAAAGTTCTGCAGTCGATGAAGCAGTTAAAATTTCAAAGTGCCATTAAAAGGCTTTCAAGTTTGAATTCAATATTTTGCTAAGATCTACATTTATTGATCATTGTTAGGTACCGTGGATCGGGTATACATTTGCCAAAATGAGATTTAGTTAACTTACAAATAAAATAAACATAATTGAACGTAGTGTTAATGGGGGTTGCTTTGCTTGTATAGAACGAAATTGTTCATTATAGCCGAGTTCCACTTTACATATGTATGTACTTGCAATAGTTTTAATATACTTTTGCTCATTGGATGCAGCATTTGCCAGTAGTTGTTTTAGTAGAGATATTTTTTTCAGAAAAATTCTTCCTTTATGTTTTTGTAAGATAAGAAAATATAATTTTTGCAAGACACTCATTCGGTGGCTGCTACGCTGGCTGGCTCTTATGCACTTAATAAATTTATGAGAAACTTCAAATAACATTACAACACACTGAATATTCACACATCATAAAGCTTGTGTCGTGTTGTGTTGTGTTGTGTTAACATACCTCAGATACATATTCACACACTTACATGTGTATCTTTCATTTAAGTTTGTATCCGTTGCAAAATTTATTGCCATTCAACAGTTCATGCAGCTTCTGTTGTATCATGTAAGCTGAATGTTGCCCCGTGGAATTCACACAAGCCTACCAAGAAATATTTCGACAAATGATCAGATTTTTTGCAGTTGTTTGGTCATGCACAGAGTGAGTGAAATACGAGGTATTCGCACACATCATCGACCCACAAAAGCATCCACAGCAGCATCATAGCTGCTGTTGCACATGTTGTCCATATTTAAATCCAACAAGCAGTTGTTGCAAATAAATTAAACGGAAAACATTTTAAAGAACTATAAAGAATATTTTTTATAAATAAAAACTTGTGACAAAACTTCATTCTTACTCGTATATCGATTAAATTTAACATGAGAGGGATTTTTCCATTTTTCTGCGGTCTGCAGTCTTGCATTAAACAAAAGTACACATTCGGATCAAAAGTTTTGATCAGGATAATTCTGATTTATTCTTAAGAGTATTTTCATTTACGCTCCCGAGCTTCTTAAATTCAGTTTGGGCTTCGACCAAAAACGCCCGTTTCCCCACTTTGAATTAATTCATTATTTCTTCTATTTTTTTTAGTTCATTTTAAAACTGAACAAGTGAATGTAAAAGACAACAAACAATCTTCAGCTTTCAGCCTTTGAAAGCCAACAAAAGTGGAACTACAAATAGAGTTATTTTTCGTTAATTTATAACTCATATTTACTTTTTTGCTATTCTACTTAAGTTTACTTTATTCTTGTGTTAACATGTGCATTTCTCATTAATTCACTTGTATTTTTTTAATAGTTTCTAATTTAATTTACATTTTGCTACACGACAATTTGTTCTGTGTACATTTTTAAAATTGAATGTTAAAGAATCAAAAGTAAAACGAACCGAGACACAGTTAAGAAGAGAGCGAATCTGCTCAAATGTGTTCAACTAAACAACCGAATGAAAAAAGGAGTCAAAATGTCATGCTGTTTCCAGGTTCAGCACGAACGGCTTATAATCTCGAATGCCTGTTTTAAGTATTTTTTAGTTTTTTCTTATACGAGTATATCTATTTCACTTTGTGTTTTTTGCAGCTTTTATTATAAGTTCTGAAAATGAAAGTTGAGTTTGCAAAAGTGCTGTTACGTTTTCATTCCATTTTAAATTTGTAAAAAAAAATTCTGCCGATATGGTTCACAAAACTTTCGTTCTGCTCCTCAGATGGTGCCGGTTGGAATGGATACTTCCACTAGTTGTAAATACAAGATGTACTGCTTGCTACTCTTGCTGTTGTTGAAGTGTGTTGCTGTTATCTGTTTCAAGTAGTTGTAGTTAAAGTTATTCCTTTCTTTGTTGTTGTTGTTGTCGTTGTTGTTGTTGCATTTGTGCACTTATCGCAACAGATGCTGCATTGAAATTATTGGCAATTGTAAAGTTCTTATGCGTTTATGTTTTATTTTTCCATTGTTGGTTGTTGTCTGTAACTTTCGACCAACTTATGGTTGAAATATTAGAAATTGTTTTTGTAGCCACAAATAAAGCAATCATGTTTAATATTGTAAAGATATGGGAAAATGAAAACTGAAATGAAAATGAAAACAATGCGATGCTGTTTTCATACTTAAGAAAATATTTAGACTTTTATATTGAAAATAGAAAAAAACTATTCAAGAAAACAAATAAGAAGAATGAAATATGCCAATAGGAAATTTATGTATGCATGCGAGACATACATACGAGTGCATACATATTTATTATATCACAAATTTATATAAAATATTAACCCTTCCTTTACCCCTCTACACAGCAGTGTTCACATATTTGAAAAGAAATAAATAGGTATATGAAAATAAAAATTATATAAAAAATATAGTAAAGATCGACACGGATCAAGAGAGTAAAAAATTATGATCAAGAACTACACATGTGAGCATACATGACGACCGTGAGTATCAACATTTTACGTGGCTGATGGTGATTTCATGCTTAACATTACGGAAGAAGGACTTAATTTTCGTAACTTCCGGAAATTTATTGGGAAGGATTAAAATGTGGTAAATAAATATATCGATTCATCGAAAAAGTATATATTTTTTAAATATCGCAGAAATGTATGTCATCGATATTTTTAACCGTTATACGTCAATGTTATGAATACTAGAAAATTATCGAAATGAATATCGGTTTCTGCAATTGGGAATTCAGCTGAAGTTCGGGTGCCATCCATAACCAACCAGTTAAATAAGGATTCTTTTTATTTCAGAGCTTAACTGAACGTATACAATAATAATAACGAAATTATTATCACTCTACCGTAGCTACAAGATAATCTCATATCCAATACTATTTGACTAAACGAGCTTTAACCTAATAATAATCACTTTGGATTAACAACAGTTTTTGTTCGTAAAATAATCACAATAGAGCCTGACAATACGAGTATTTACTGGACTTTGTCACATAACTGTGTGAAATTGATCAAATAAATCGAGATCACAACTAGATGTCGAACAAAATGTACTTAAGTATTAACCAAAAAAGGAAAGAGTAGATACGAACCAATGCACAGTGGTTCTAATTGAAATAAAAAGGATCATGAATATGTATCTTAAAAAGTTGCGACCCGATTACAAAAGGATGTATAAAGTATAGAGGAGGATCTAAGCTTTAAGGATGTTGACACTTGTACCACCCTGTTGAAACACACGGTGAGCTACTGGATGTCAAAGTTGGTTACTTTGGACTTGAAAACCTTTGTTATCTGATTTTAATATAAAGCTTATTAATATATAAAGGAAATACTATTTAATATATTTAATATAATGCTGAGGACCAAACAAATATTTTTTATTTCTAACTATTACTCAGAGAACACTTTTTTAAAAAGCCTTTAAAACTATTATTTTAGGATTTTATTTTCAAATATTGTTTGTAACAGGCAATCTCCTGCTCATAAGATTTTTTTTAATATCTTACTGCACTTCTAAGGATTGTTGTACGTTTTTAGTTTAAGCTCCTACATTTTTGTATTTGCACTAAATAAAGATATTTATTTACGAAATGATTGAAGACTGAAGAGTGAGGCAAAAAATATAAAAGGATTTTGATTTTTGTGATATTTTGCACATTTTTATATGAACTAAATTTAATAAAATTATTCCAACTTTCTTTCCTGCCAAGCTAGAAAGCTAAAACTACTTTTATTTATTTTTTCACAGTTTTTATATAATTTTGAAAGTATTCAAAACCGATCCGACAACTTTTTTTTTTACACAAGGACGATGCACCCTAATGAACACACACACACACCACATGTTCTTACTTCGATATTTTGCTTTTCTTTCTTTTTCGGATTACATTTCTTTTATTTATTTATTATTTATTTTCTTAGAAAGTGAAGTGAAGTGAGTGCAATCATGTGTATTGAGTTCAATCATTACGAATAATTTTACTGTGAAATTAATCGTGAAGTAACATACTCGTACATCCTTACATAAATACATACATCCTCTATAACGAACGCCTGCGTTAATTTGCGATGTGAAGTACGACGTTTACGCAATATGGGTTTTTGTAAATACAAGTCTGACGGTTGCCATTATTGGTTTGGATGTTGGTAAGCAGTGGCTAAAGTGCCATAAGTCAGCAGTGGTTCCTGTGTCAGCATCTGACCCTGTTGTTGCAGGAGATGTGCCGATAGTTGTTTATTCTGACACTTCATCCACAACGGGGCTTTCAATATGTGAGGCAAAGCAAATTTCCATTGCTTTATATCTTATCGTGTAAGAGCCTTAAAAGCACCCATCATAGCAGTGGCATTAAAGTTGCTGATAAATTCTAATGTTGCATTTGATGTGGCCTGATCGAAAAGTAGAGAACTTCAAAGCAAAACCACATACATATAGTAGCCAAGCCCCGCGTAACCACTCGTCCCTCAGGTAAGGCATCTTCACTGCCTGCTAATTAAAGGATTCGAACTGCTGCTTCGGTCGCCAATGGTCGCAGTGTAATTTATCAGGCAGCTTGCAATGAGAAATATTTGTTGAATGGGGTCTTAAAATAATTTTTATACCCACAAGTATATTTGTATGCATGTAACATTTGTCGAAGCGGCAGCAATTACTGTCAAAATAACGGTCAGCCGTAAAATAAAATTTAAATCCATTTTTTTTATCAGAAAAAGTATGTCGGTGAAATTGCTTTCATTGTGGCCAGAATAAAATGGCAGTTCTTGTTCATGAAATGTCAAGTATTCAAACTGAAGTTTTAATTTCTTCGGCATCTGCCTTTATTAACAAAATCTCTAGACAGTTTCAAACATAAAAATACAATAATTAATCATGTGATTTTTGTATCAGTTATGTCATGTTTTTTAATCGAAGAAATTATTTTCAAATTTCATCTCCTCTTCATAAGAGGATTTTCTTGACACTTTGACGTTATATTAAAGACCACACCTCTTTATATGAATCATTTTTGGAGCTCCTATTTTTACCACCTTTTCTAATTCGTGCTATTTTTTGTTTTCTTTCTTTGGAAAATAATATTTTTGGCTTTAATATGGACCACACAGCAGTTCACAAATTATATAAAATAATGTGTCATTAGATTGTAAGAAAAGTAGACTCCTAAAATCCGGATTTGTGGGATGTTTTAGTACAGTGGAATTCGCTAATAATTAACAATTTCTCTGGTCCCAACATTTTTGCATGAATATTTCATAGACAATTTTTTATAACGAACTTCGGTTGCAGCGAATTTTCGCGCTTAAAGAATGAACTCTTTTTCCAGTATCCACTATAAAAATTAGCGTAAATTTATAATGGACAAATAAAATCGATAATTTTTTCTGGTAATTTTCGAGATTTTGGAAAGTATTTTGTTTTCTGATTTCAGTGTTTGTTGTTGATTCGTTTTGGATTTGGAAAATTTTTAATATCTTCCGGATTTTTTATTCTGCAATTTTTTATGGCGAAATTTTACTTCCGCAAATATTTTTTTGCAATTTAAGATTTTTGATAATTTTTTTTCAACCATTTAGCTGATTGTTTCGCATTTTAAGTATTATTAATATTAATTCATAATTCAGTTTTCTAAAATTGAAAACTCAATATAAACAAGACCTTTTTCTGCTGATTCTAAAAAGAATAAAACTTTTCTATTTTTTATTTATACGTATTTAATAATTAAAAAACTTTAATAGAAATTTGATTTCAATAAATAGTGTCGTTTGAAAAGCTTCGAATTCTTCTTTTAAAGTCTTTAATAAAAATTAAATATTTAATGAGAAATTTCCAAAATAACATGGTTTCACAAAAAATGGGTTGGATAGTCTTGCGGCTCGTATTTTTTTGTACACAGAAAGAAAAACGCCGTACTTGCATTTAGTATTTTCTACTTACTTTGAGTACGAGTCGTACTCAAAATTTTGAGTACAAATAGCAAGAAAATGTACGTTAATCGACCCGAAAACAGGATTCCTTTAGATAACCAGTCCTAGAGTTTCTTAAAACGAGTACGAAATTCTTTAATCACCTGAAAAATCTTGAATCAACTAAAAAATTAAATTGAGCACTTAATAGTCCGTACTTATATCAATCTTTCTGTACTTGATTTTAGTAAATCTGGGATTATCGTACTTTTATCGCCGCTTGGGATTGATTTAAGTACAAATGGATTGATTTTTCTTTTGAGTGTACTTATATTCAAATGTATGTACGTATGTAAGAATTTACTTGGATTTATACATACAAATTATTTCTTTCTTTCTTTTTAGTATAATCTTCATGGTCCCTTTTTACGTAAAAAAGTGTCTTTAATATTGAATGACACTAAATTATTATTGGTGTTTGTTTTACCAGTCATCAAGAAATAACAAAATTGTGTCAAGCTGTGCCCTATGACGTCATACAGTGGCTTGCAGCAGAATAAAAGTGAAAAATAATCTTAAATTAATAACTGGGTACTAGATTCGTCTAAAGGATATTTTAGAATTTCAAGCAAATTTTGAGTGGTCAATATCAGCTTTCCTTACAATTGAGGATTTCTTTCTTACTCATTCGTCTATGCAGTGCGTAATTTCGGCAATTAATTTACTCATGAAATGATTTGACTAACAGTCACTTACAGCCGGGATCATAATGGAAAGTTATACAGTGTCCATGCACTGACTTATCCATTGTATGACTAAAATACACATTAAACTTGAATGCCCGTTGTGTTTGAGTTTATTCATAATACTTTTAATGAAAATCAGTTGTGCCTTTGACATGAATATAAAATTTTTAAATTGTTTTATAAAATATTTAAAAGGAAATAATTAACAAAAATAGCTTTACAAAGGACACTTTGCAAAGCGATTAAGATGTAAAGATAAAATTTAATCGACAGAAGTTAATGTTCTAGTAATACTCAGCTTATCCATTCTATTTATACATTACATAAGGTATTAGGAATGAATAGAATGCCGATTGCGAAAAGGAGTTTCACTTAAAAATTTAAATACTTTATAATAAACATCAGAAAATATTTACAACTTTTTAGTATTGAGTAGTCCAAATAATTATCGGTACTCTGTACCAAAATACTAAATACTTTTACAACTCTGCCTTGAATTATGCCAAGGAAGATATAGATCAGCTGTGCTTTCATTCTGCACAAGGCAGACTAATACCAGGTTTTCTAACCCATACAATAATAAAAAAATCAAAAAAATCTTTTTTTGCCAATTTTTTCAATATAAAAGAATCACTTTTAACAACAAAAAATCAATTAGCTAATACGATTGCCTGGTATGAATATCCCTTGATTCTGTCATAAATATGCATTTTTAAATGTTAATATTTTTCCATTTAAGAACTTAAACTCAATAAATATTTCAGTTAAACTTAATTAAAAGTTAAAACATAACAGAGCTTTCTATTGATTAATTTTTTCTAGCCAAAATTGAAATTTTTCGTTAAGTGTTAAATGCCCAATTTTTTTATTAAAAATTTTTTTATTTCACGTCACTGTGCGTCGTAATGACAAAAGATACAATAAATACAAGACTTACATCAATTTAGTAACATGAAATACAGCAAAGAGCTTGTTGTAGAGGTAATAAGTCTGTTTCTAAAATTGGTATGCTGCTGTGATCTCATTAGCATAATTATTCAAATTCAAATTTTATCTGACGGCTGCTGGAGAAACGATTTTGTAAGATATTCTTGGCGGCGAGTTTCTTTAAAAGAGGATAATTATTATTTTCGTAAAAGGGAAAACAATAAAACAGCGGAAGTTTAACTCTCATAATTTTATGAAGAATAAATAATTTTTATTATGTAAATACATAAGTGTGTACATATTTACATTAGGGTGGCCCTTCAAAATAAAAATATTCGCAAAAGAATATTCGAACATTTCAAATATGAAACAAATTACAAATATTTTTTAAACAAATAAAATAAAAACTTTTTCCAGCCCTTGATGTTAAATAAAATAATGTTTCCGCAAACCTGATAAACCAGAGCCAATGGAACACTTGGAGCACAACATTCGGGGAGTTATTGGCGAAATACGGCTGCAATTATTGCGAAAAGTGTATGAAAATTTGATATCCAAATTGCGCCATCTACGAGACAACCGCAGCCGAAACTGTATTCGATCATATACGAAAAATAATTATCTTTCGAATGATGCAATTCAACAATTTATCAGTGCTCTATTTTAATTTAAAGTTCTATTGGATTTAAAAAAAATTATTCATAACAGGAAATAGAAAGTAAAAAGGCACCGTTTTCATACTTCAATAGATTAGGAAGACAGTATTTGAATTTTCCAATAAATAAAAGCAGTACATTTTGGAATTTCACGACTTTATCATTTTTAATTTTTTATGGAATACAATTAATCAAACACTTTTGCAAAATAATATTTTTAATTATATATATTTTAATTTATCGTACGTAAAGCTCACTCCCTTTCTCCTAAACATGGCAGTATCGCCTTTTATATATTTTTCTGCAAGTATTGCAATTATTACTACGGAACTTTTAATTGCTTTTATTCAACTTTATTAAATTTATTTTCATTTAAAACTCATTCTCAAAAAAAAAGAAAAATAAAACATAAATGCATACATAGACACATACACATGTGTGTGTGTGTGTGAGTATTTACAATAAGTTGTCTTAAAAGGATTAAATGATGCATACCGGAAACGAGGACAGAAAGAGAGCAAATGAAAGGTTTCTATCTTATTAGGTTAAACTGGAAAAGTGCAACATATTGACTTCTTACCACTAAAATGACTTAAGCAATATGATTTCATTTTCCATTGATTTTCGTTTTCTGTGGTCGCTGCTCTACACAAATACGAAACAGTATGAAATTTTAAAAGCAGAGCATTCAGAGCAGATATCGCTTTCGTATTCAGCGATAAAAATTATTTTCGAAAACATTTTTTTTTGAGATTATCGCAAATATTAAAAAAACAACGATAAACAAACAAAAAATATACTCGTTACAAACTTACAGCAAACGCGATATTAGGTCTTTTTCATGGTTAATACATGATATGTATGTGCATGTATGTGTATTGATACAAAAAACTCGTCCACGTACATACAATTCTATAATTAGTTTGTACATTTTTTTTTAATTTTGAAATTAACAAGCAACCGTTTAAAAACGAAAAGTATTCTATAAATTTTGGCACAATCGGAGTAAGACATCAGCCCCGGAAGTCATACTTATTCAATAGTAAAAAATATTAAAAAAAGTTTCAGCTTTTAAACTTTATTTTCCAGATATTTGTTGTTCTTTGTTACTCACATTTGTTATTACAAATTTAGCTGCTCACACACATCATGTTCATATCGACACAAACAATATTATTAGTCAGCTTTCAGATGTTGCCGAGATGTTAAGGATAAAGAGCCTCGAGTGGGAGTGTGTGGAACGTATTGTTTATAGCAAATTGTTTCAATTAAAAACTTTTCTTCCCTTCACTCAAAACTCTTTTCATCGAAGCTTGTTTAGTTTGCTGTTTGTGTACAATATTATATTTGATAGATTGTGATATTATCTGTGCAGTAAAATTGAAGGATTTTTTTGACGTTGTTTCATTCTTGCCACAAAGTAAAATACTAATGATTAATACTCGTTTAATTAAAGAATTTAAGGGATTTTATCTGCTGAGTAATTAATACAATATAGTGATGATAGCGTTATATATATAATTCACTCAATTAATTGAATAATCTCAAGACATGTGACTACTTGTTGAAATGTGTGCATTTTTGGTTTTAAAATACAATTGAACTTAAGAAACAAAAACAAAAACACGAGCATATGGTTCTAACTCGCACAAATTATTGCTCCAATAAAAAACGCAGAGCTTAGAATAAAAATTTAAAGCCCATAAATTTAAATAATGTTTGTGGGTTGTTGTCGAAAGTGTCGACTTAATTAAAAAATAAAAATAAAAACTCAACATGTTATCAATGCGTTATTTTTTTCCACTAAAATATATTAACAGGGTTAATATGGAGTAATTTGAACGCATTAGTAATTATTTTGTACAAAAAAATTACGCGAACTGAAAAGTTTTATAATCTATTTGTTCAGTTAGAAACATCAGATTGCTGAGAAATGTAGTGAATATTTTCGTATTGTAAGTAAAGTCACTTGACACTATAACAGGTTATCCCTTCAAAAATGCTTTTAATGTTACAATCACCAGTCAGTGTTGCCAAAACTCCATAACCAAAAATAGTTACATATTGAATAAGAAAAGTTTCTAAAAAATGGCTAAACAATCAACATTCAATGCAAATCCCATGATTATTAAACGAAAATAAAAATAATTCTGCAAGAAAAAAACTGACATCAATGCAACGAGGCAGTCCGAACTGATTACAAAATCGATGCAATTTTGGGTGAAGTTAAGGCCCGAAATCATCCATTCATAGTTAATATTTTAGGAATGCCTCTTCAAATACAATATTTTTAAAATCGGTCAATAATCAATATTTCGAGCGGGCAAATTGCACGTCTGATTTTTGAAAAAATTTATTGAACCAAAAACCAAATCGGATCACAAATAGTAGAGTTAAACGGGTACAAATATAAAAAATAACGAATGCACACGAATTGTTAACCTCCTCCTTGATTTGAAATTTTGATTTGAAGTCGGTAAAAAATATGAAATTGTTAGTGATCGTTCTTTTTCATTGAATATAAAAAATTTTAATTCTTGTGATTTATTTAATAAAAACAAAATTAATTCGAATTAATTCCTTTTGTTTTCAAAAAGATGGAGTTTTAAGACACATTTAATAAAAAACGAAAAAAAATTGTCATAAAAAATATTACAAAAATGAAAATCAGAAATGATTAAGAAGAAAAAAATATTGGATCTTCCGGTTAAGTAACATTTGGCAATTTCTTACGACTAAATGAAAAAAAAGCACTAGAACTAGTTGAAAAATTGTTAAATTGACAACATGTTTGTTGATGTTAAGGGATGCAAACTTTTAAAATAAGGAAAAGACTCTTCAAACAATCTAAGTCAATTATTAACAGTAAGTGAGAGTTTTTACTTTAGATAAACGATGTAATCTCTTATAAATATTGTTACAAGTATTGGGCTCAAACTGACCTATCCGCAGTAAAAATATGATACAAGCCAAAGTAAAAATGTTAAATGAAGACAAAGTATAAACGAAGAGAATAGAATATTACAGAAATTTTGTTGCTTCAAAAAGATAATGTGAACTAACATACAATATCTTTTTTGAAGGAGAATAATTTTTTATTTTTCAATAATAGTGTAGTCTAGTTTTTTCAGTTATGCCACTTTTACATAAAAGTATCATATAAATTATATATTTATGTTGAAAAATCAACAAATCGTGCTTGAAAACCATTTCATTGGACCAAAAACGACCGACTTCCACTTGCTCACTCACGTTTTAATCGCACATAAATACGAGGAGTATATGTTAATGTTTTTCTATTCGAGCTATCAGTGGAATATTTTTTGAGATTAAAGCTCAACAACTTCGTTGAATATAGTAGTTTGCTCCTCAGGGTCTTTCGTTCAGTTCAGTTATGGAAGCCGATTTTAAGAAAATATCGCTTACGTCGGAAATACTGATATCTCATTATTATTAAAATTGTTTTCTTTATTTTTAGTCTTCAAAAAAAGGAAAAAAAGAAAAACATATATTGTAGAACTCATAACTAACTATTTGTTTAATATATTTATCTATATCGATTGTGAAAATCGAGCTCATGTAAAAAATAACAACAAATTAAAAAATGCCTGATTTATATATCAAAAGCATTGTGTTAAATTTAGTGTCAATAAGTATATTTATAATTAAAATTTCAATTAGCTGGACACATTTTATTTTTTAGCTTAAATGAAAAGTTTCAATAAAGTGGGGTGCACATTATCGAACTTGAGTGATAGCCGAAAATTCATCAGTTTTGAGTGATAGTGTTGACTGTTCAGACTATCGATCATGTTCGATACTCAAACCGTCATTCAAGAAAAAAATTAGACACATAAACATAGAAAATACAAAAATTTTATGCGCATTATTATTAACAAAAATTTTTTATAATGAATTATTTTAATTTTATCTTATTATCTAACAACTTTTTGCATTATTTTGTCTGCACATCTCACATAAGCTTGCATTTCATAAAAGAAATATATAAATTGCTTAGAAAAATTATTTTCCGCTTCCTAGTTTTGTAGTTTATGGTACAAAAATATCTCTTGACTGATACTTTTTGGTACACACTATCAATCAAAAACCAATATGGCCGCTGGCTGTCACTCAACCGAAAAAATTTCTGTGGTTGACTGTTGGCTGAAGAAATTTGTGTTCACACTGTCGTCGGTCAAGCCGAAATTTGAGCAAAACTGTCACTCATGTTCGATGGTGTATACTCCACTTAATGCTGGACAATGCAACCAAATCAAGTACATCTGGCAACCCTACTTCTTACTTATTTTATTCATTTTGTTTTAAATATTTCATAGTTTTTCAAACCTGAATTTCATTTCATTTTACAAACAGATGTACATAACATATACAGATGTACATAACATATACATATGTACATGTAAGTGCCTTTTATTACAACCTGAAACCCAAGAGGGATCCGACACTTAAATTAAATGATTGCAAAATAATATACAACTTGTTACACTTGCGGTATAATATTATCTAAACATGTTTCGTTAATGCATCGGAGTCTATATTTCATTTGAAATAATTAACAGTTTTCTTTTATCTCTCATACAACCACAGATGTCTCATATATGGGCTCTAACCGAAAGAAGAACAAGTTCCGTTACATGTTTATATACATAACGGTATAAAAGGAAAAATATCCATTGGGGAAATTTTAGCAGAGAGTGAGAGGATATTTATACATTTGATGAGCTAGTTCGATCCAGTGTTGCCGGAGTCATATTCATTTACGCATCCAAATCTTCAAAATTATCTAAAATATGCAAAATACATTTTATTCTTTAACTAGCACTTTTATCATCAGGGAACCTTTACCCAAATATTTCTAAGAGCAATTGGATACGTTACATTAAACTTTAATTGGAACAAATGAAAAGTTAAAAAATATGAAAGTTGCAACAAGAACTCGACAATCCATCCAGTGTTTTTTTCTGACTTCAATTACCCCCATAGTTGACCTTTTGCAATTCTAATTGTAAATGTAAGACACGTGTTGAAAATAAGTGCAAGAATAACAATAACGGAAATATTGAAAATACATCCCCCTCTTCTTAAAATAATTGTTCGTTTTTGAAAAACCATCTATGTTGACATAAGTGATTTTATATAAAGGATTTTTGGTTTCTTGGATTTCACTAGAATAATTAACTTGTTGACATTTCACTGCAACATTACACGAAAACTGAACTATTCAAATGTTATCCGAAAAATTTATTTTTTCCCGTTTTCTTTAAATGATTTCACAGAAATCGGCAACAGTGGCTCGAACACAAGTCCTAAAGTAATATTGTCTCTTATCATGTTTGGGAGTTTTGTTGTTCAGTATATTTTCCTAAAGTGTTATAAAGCCTTATGCAACATAGCCTGTGGCATAAAGAATAACTTGAAAGAAACATGAAAGCAACACGCGGCAGAAGCAGCATGCTGGCAGCAATAACAATACAAGGCAACATTTATTACAGAGAAATGCTTGTAGAGAGGACAATATCGTTCATTTCACATAATGTTGTTGATATACTAAAAGTAACAATGAAAGTAAAAAATAGCAGAACATAAAATTGTGTTTTTACTTCTTATTCCAATTTTATTCGGTGGGATGTGTGCGTGTGTATGTGAGTGACTGAAAATTACAAATACTGTGTAGCATGTTATAACGATAAATACTTGTAGTTTTATCCTGTGAGTCGTGAATAGAACACGCGTTTTCATTTCAATGCGGGGAAATTTCTCATTTGCGCATTAAGAAACCAATAAATAAAATAAAAGATTTTCTTAACTAAATCATCGGTCCGGAATGCGGTTAAAACTAATAATCATTAAAATGAATATAATAAATAATATTTACAAAAAAAGTGTTTTGATAAATCACGAAAATTTAAATGAATGTTGAAGATTTATTTTAATTAATCGTTGAAATATGCAAACTTTTTTTTAATTTTAACTCAGTTTGATGATTTGTCTTGTTTGTGTTGTTAGTGTTTTGCCATGTACATATGTGTGTGTATTGTTAAGAAAGAAATCCATATATACATCCATACATATTTAAATTAAAAAAAAAGAAACTTAATTAATTGGAACAAACAAAAATATTTTTCCTGCATTAAAAATATCGCTTCTTGTCGCTGGATTTTACTTCTGCTCTTCATGCAGAATGAAATCTAAAGAAGGATTTTTTCGCCGTGACAATACCAAGGAGGCTGAGGCTGCATTTGTAAATGCAAAGGTACAAATGAATGCATGTTCGTGAAAGCTGTAAATAAATTAAAGCATACTCTAAGGTGCCCTTATTATACTAAACACATGCATACGTAATGAGCGTACAAGTGTATCCATATGTGCATCCATGTAAGAGTGCGTACGCTCATACGTTTGTTCTTTGTACAAGTGAGGAAGGATGCATGTGATTTAATGTTGAGTTAAAAAAATAAGTTTTGAAAAATAAAAACCAGCACACAAACTTGGCAAGGTGAAACTATTGTCTCACGTGTATTAAGAAAGAACAAAGATCTGCGATGGCAAAATAAGAGTAAAATATAAATAAGTTTCAAAGAAAATACAGACTTTCGTTAAACAGTGAAAGCATATTTATGTACGTACGTATGTACAGCATCTTAAAATAAATTATAAACATAAAATGAATATATAAAAATATATGATGTGAATTTTTAAATACATTTGCGAAGAGTACTTGGGCTCTAGTTCCTCGTAGTGAATAAAAACAGTGCAACACAAAAAACAAAAAATATAGAAAAATTAAAACAAAAACTAAAACAAAACTGAAAACGCAGGTCCTATGAGCAAAATGTAAGCTTTCTTTATAAACTTCAGCAATAAAGTTCTGAATTTTTTTATTTTTTGAATTCACATTCGGAAATCTATTTTCACAAACACATTCATTCTTACGCTTTCTTCTTACTCAAACTTTTCTTGATCAATAAAGATACTAAGCAATTTAGTTAACGCATCTGCTAGATTTTTCTTTATTGCAAAATGAAAGTTCACACATGATAAAAATATTTTGCAACAAAAACAAATTGCTGTTTGTTATTTTATTTGTTTTTTTAAAAAGTTGAAAAAGTAAAACAGGTCACACATATATTTTTTTCTTCAAAGTAAAATTTTTCACGATAAATTGTGATGAATAATAATCATGATAAGATTTTTGATTTGCACTTTGATTTGGCGTCAGCTGCCTCTTAATGATCCTGGCGAAAGTTTTTTTTTGTAAAGCAAATTTTCATTAAAGTTTCTGCTGACTGATTCGTGTCATTAAATATTTCCATTATCGTTGACATGTACTTAAGCGATTATTTTGAACTTTTTAAAATTTTTTCTTATTTGGGTGCGTTTAACACGATCTAGCCGCGATCATAGCAACAACTAGATACATAGTTTTGTTTTTTCACAGTTACGTAAATTAAGAAAATCGCTAATTTTCTAATTTGGTTTCTCATTTTCAATTGAGTTTTTCAGAGTTTTTAATTTTAGCGATAAAGTGATTTCTTCGCATTTCGTCCATTCAGATTTTTTCCACTTTTCGTACGTTTTCCGCATTTTACGTTAACCACTTTTTCAGTTTTGCACTTTTGTCTTTACTTGTGCTTTTGGCGACCTTCAAACAAATTTATGAACTTCTGAATTTATTTTTCTGAATATCTATTTATTTATTTATAAATAAAATAAAACGTTGCAGACTACAATCTGTTTTAAAGGACCACTGAAATGCTGTCCTGGTGTTTGTGTTTCCTCAAAACCCTCGAAATCGTCTACTTCCAAAAATACTTTAAATTATAATTAATTTATATTAAGTTATTCTTTATAGTAAAAATTAGAATGACAGCTTCCAATCATGAATAGTTTATTTTGAAAATGTTATTTAATTTTTATTAAATTAAATTTAAAATTTTTTTATACCTCAATTTGAAATAATTTTTTGGAATGATATAATTTCTTTCCAAAGAAGCAGATCCAGATGAATAGAATTGGTTGTAAAATGTTTGTGGAAAAGTCTATTTCGCATTTAAAAGTTTTTAATATAAAAATCATAGAGCTTATCAAGAGGAATATAAAACATTTGTTAAGAGTTAAAATTCGAAGCAAAATTATTCGATTAAACGGAGAATTTTTTTTTATTTATTTAAAACTCCTGTCAGGGCCATTGCAAGAAAAAAATTTTTATCTAAATTTGGTCAGATTAAACTTTAGCATGTATTTCTGCCTCGACTTTTACTATTCAATTTGTAAAACCACTGGAGGGAGACTTTTCCTGTCAAGAGAATAAAGTTAATTGTGTGATTTTTTTATTTATTTTACTTTTCGTTTGTTTTATATTTTTTATTTGTTTGTAGGAATTTTTCTCTCTCAAACTAGTTTTTTAGAAAAATCTTTGAAAGTCAAACAAGAACACTACAACATTAAAAGTTAAATTTTGTCTTAACTCGAGTTTGACTGTTATGGCTCGTAGTCACTGAATTAAGTGCTACAAATTTTTTCCTTAAAAGAGCCATGCGATTGTCGGACTCTGAAGAATAATGTGAAATCACAAAAAGGTGTTAATATTCAGTCTGTGTTCACCAACAATTTAGAGTCCTTGCAATAACTCTCAGTTCTGGTTTAATATTATTTTTCAGAGGTGGTTACAATAACAATAGTCCTTGTGAAATATCCCAGCTTAATAATTTTTTTTCTCCACCGCTCACGATTCATATTGTGGGGCTATTTTGCTTAGGACGATTGCCACAATTTCTCTGCTGATTTATAATAAAATACAAACTGCTCTGCTTTACAAATTTTGAAAATGTCAAAAATTTTTTAAATTGAAAAATAAAACGTTTGTAGTTAATCATATTTTTATTGTTGTTGTTTAAAATTTATTGATCTTTAGTTAAACTTCAAAACTTTCTTTGTTCTCTCTCTAGGACGAAACATTTCAAACAATATTTCCTGCAATGAAACTGTCTCAATGTTAACATCAATTTGAAAATAAATTTTATATTAAACTCACTTTTATAAAATTAAGAAAGAAGAAAAAGGAAGTGCTGATTGTAACAATAAAGGAAATAAGAAAAAAAAAAATATAAACAAGTTTGGTTTCTGCAATATAACACCCATGAGAGTGTTTAGCAAGTGAAATACACCAAGGAAACTTAACAAAATAAAGACCAAAACCAAAAAGAAACACATCAAATCCAACAATATTGGACAACGTAATAAAAAACAAATCACCCTTAAATGAAAATGGCACCTTGGATACTTGATTGCAAGTTCTAAGTTGAAAAATAATTGAATAATTTGGGACTTTTTTGCCTGGAGTCGTCATTTTTTCTTATTTCTGTTTCATTATTTTCTTAAAGCTTCCAAATTGACTTATTAAGCAAACACCCTTCACAATACAAGTTAAATAATAAAAGAGAAAAGAAAGTAAATTAAACTATATTTGATTTTTGAATTTAAAGGGAATGTAAACAATTTAAAAGTAAAGGAAGAGAGGATTAAAATTCAAGTCAAAATTACAAGCCCTTTTGGGGGACGGCTGACTGACTGGCTGCCTGTCATGTGTATTTGTATGTGAGTGATTTTTCGGGATGCCAATAATAACCATTTAAATGGGCCAAGCAATGTTACGAATTTTAATTTTTTAATTCAATTACCCAAAGAAGTGTTTAGAATTTAGAAGAAATTCAATTCGTAGAAAAACCGCTACAAAAACTTTATTCAACATGTTTCAAAATCGACAGATGCAACAACAAGAGCAACATCAACAAACAGCTCGTTGGCCAATATCATTATCATCATCAACAATTTTATTTAGATTGTCTTATTTAGTACGACTACAAAAACAAAATTACCCAGCCCAGAAACATCATCACAGCCATCTCCACAACCAACATCATCGTCAGAAACACAAGCCGAGACGTTATTTTCCTCGTTGCGGATTACTTTTTTTAATTTTTCTTTCTGTGATTAAAGGTGAGTAAAAGAAAAATTTGATGACCTAAAATGTTTTCATTTCTAATTTCTTATTTCTATTTCAATTGTATTTTAATTTATTTATTGATTCGTAAGCAAGTTTGTCTTTTAAAAGTTGTACGGTTTCTTTATTAGCTTCTTTGTAACAATTTTGCTCGATTTGCCTTCCTTGCAATTTTTTTTTTAAATATATTTACTTTTATGATGATTGCGCGCCGTTCAAGCAACCAAGACGTGTGTCTGCGTGGAGCTTTGTCGCCCAACCAGCGCATGTAATGTAAAAATGTTTTGATATTTTGTGATGGTTGGCAACCGTCAACTTTCAACCGGCAGTTTCCTTGCATGTATCCTTGTTCGAATAAAATAAATATTACAAATTTACTTATTCTTTAACACGTATTTTAAAAGTTAAGAGAATTTTAATGCATTATTTTATATAAAGACTCGAACAGTGATTGCCCCAAAACCACTTGTTAAGTTGTTGTTGTACCTCCTGCTTCCAGGGGGCATCAACTTTGTTGGCAATGTCCCACCTTGAATCTCTATTTTTTTAAGAACGCTTCGTTCAAATGATCAAAACTGTATCATCGTTAAATTTCCATGTGGCATATATGAAATTGTTGAACAACAAAAAATTGAATCGTGTTAATTTTTTCGAATCTCTCTCTTCCACTCAATAGGTGAAACATTAAACTATTAAAAATCAAACCTTTTATGCGCATTCTAGGAAGAGTGCATTTGGAAAGCATGCAAATTTGTATTGCTTCCAGAAACCAAATATTCTTCTGCTGGATAGCAACATCAGTGACCAAAGAGTGAAATTAATGGACATGATAAATTGGAGAATGCCTGTAAAGTTAAAAGGTCTGGCGAATGTATAAACTTTTTTTAAATATATTAAACGCAAGAACCTTCTCTAGTTATGTACACTAAGCGCACGATTTAGATGTTCCAATACATACGTAAATAGTTACTTGGGTGCCTGAAAATGATCCAGGATATTTCGGAAAAGCAAATCTTTCATAATGATTTTTATCATTACAGTAGTTTTGGGTTAGCTGCCTTTTGTTTAAGAGCACTTTTGATTTAACTGCACAAAATGAATAATTTTTGTCACTGTTCTTTAAAATCTTGTATGGGGTTCCTTTTTTAAGTGCCCATTCTGTACCTGCACATTTAAAATAAATGTTCAACATTTTTGGCATTTAAAAATTTTTTTCATACAAAAAATCAACGTTAGCTGCGTTTTGACTTAATTGCCCGAAAATATGTATTCTCTGGTATTTTTCTTCCTGAACTTTTTTAAATGCATTTTGTGTACTTGCATATTTATAATATTTTTGGGCAGTTTGAAAACATTTTCATATAAATAATCAAAGTTAGCTGCACACATAAAAAATATGGAGGTCCTTTTTCACATAAACATCCAACTTAAGCCATTCATAATTAAAAAAAATCACAAACAAGTCACAAAAGTCTCAAGTTATCATCATTAAAATACATTATTTTGTTTGCATTTTTGACTTATCTGCACAAAAAATCGTGCAAAGTTGATTGTGCATCTAAAGCAAAATTACTGTATTATTAAAAGGCAATTGTAATTTGTGATTTCATAAATTTTTGTTTTCATTTTGATCATTAAGCGTCCCATGTGTCTTTATGTTTTGGGTCAGCGTTTTTATGTTTTCCATTTAAATCTAAAACAACTTTCAATACAATTTTATGGGCCAAAGTCTATAATTAAAGTGTTGACTGTTCTTGTTTTCATTGGCATTTTGGTATAGATTTTCTTTTTTAAATTGAGGATAACAACGATTGCTTTATACACAATTTCTCCTCTTTAATAAATATATGTAAGTAAAACCTAATAATAATTGAAAATTAATTCAGAAAATATCTTTCCAAAGTTCTTATAACAACAATTTGTGTTTCTCCTTGTTGTCTATAAAATTGGTTGCACAATTTCTAAAATGAATTTAGAACATTACAATAACGTATGATTGTGAATTATTTTGAAAAAGAGTTTCATATTTTATTAGAGGACGATTTCATTTCAATTTTGTTATTCATGTAAATTGTAAATCTTTTCTTGAATGGTCGTACATGAATTAAATCAATGTAAGTGAGCATTAGGGTGACAGTGAAAAATCAATATTTAATTTTTCTTAAAAAAAGTACAAGTTATTGTATCGCTGGGTGAAGTCTGATCAAAATCGGAGAACTCTTAGACGTACTCCTTTGAGTTCATCGGGGTCACACCTGTGAGATTCACAAAGTTAGCAAATCCTTTTTAGCAAATAGACGTATCAGGTAAATTGATTTTTAAAAGAGAATTAACACTCAGGCAATTAATATTTTTATTTCGCCGGCGATTTTTGCTGCAATACCGACAAATCGAAATTCGAAATACATTTAGTAAAGTTGACCCTATTGTGTTAAAGGGATCAAAATGACCCATTTATTTCATATTCCATGTTAAAAATATGCAATAAAAAAATAATAATTTTGAATTAAATCTAAATTTGTTAATTTTTCGTATTTTGAGGATGAATTAATTCATCTTTTTGTTTGGTTTGAATAAAATTAATTTTGTTCTTTCTTTCCAAAAATGTTTATGTAAATCACGGATTTTTCTTTACATGTGATAAAAATTATGTAAGTGGCGATATCACAGGTTTTCCTAAATTCCGTATTAGATAAAAATGTTCTGAGACACAATTAGAGAATCCAAAAATACAATTGGAAATGCGACTAGAAATTCTTAAATACAATTGAAAATTATGAAATGTCGGTCGAAATGTGGTATATTTTTTGTAATTTTTACAAAATACTTTTAATAAAATTTAACGCTAGAATTAAATAAACATTTTTTGCATTTTTCTTGAATTGCTTATTTACCTAAGAATTTTTATATATTATTTTTCAAACTGTCCCCATTTTTCTCTTTATACGACCGAGGACTACCCTAATGTACATACTTTGCATATTTTTGAATTTCATATATTTTAAATAAGACACAAATGATTATTTTCCTTTCATAACTTTTTTTTCTTAAGAATTCTAAGAGAAAAAAGAAAGGAAATTATGAAGAAAAATGAAAAATACGTCTGCGCTTGAAACACTTATTTGTAATTGCACTCGCACTTAATCATGCAATCGTACAGATCCTTATACTTTTGCACATTTAAATACGAGTACGTACGTTCATTCATTCATTCATTCATTTATTTTCCTTATTTATTTTGAGATAAAGTAGTATATTTCTTGGTGTTTACAAACTTACAAATCCTTTTTGTAAAGGATGTTTTCTATTATACTTCAGAGCCTTAGAGGCTGTTAATGAACAATAGTGATTTTTTCTCGTTCTGCTCGATTCTATTGTAGAAAGTGATGTTTTTTCTTTTGTAAAATAACATTTATTGAAAGTGCTGCAAGTTGTGTTGAGAGTTCGGCTGCTGTTGGTGGACAACGGCCACAGAAATAACAGTTTTTTGTGTCAAATATCCTGCGGACTGGTTTTGTATAAATTGTTAAAACGAAACTTAATTTTTTTCATTCATATTTTTGGTTAAGCATCATAAAACGCTGGAAATTCAGCTGAATTGAAAAAAATCAATCTAAAAGCTTTTTGAAAATGAGGTGAAAAGAATAAATAAAAAATATAACCAGATAAGCCCCATTATTTCAGAAATTAATGAATGTGTCCATTTTACTGTTGTGTGCAAAATATTTACGGGAGCCCTGCGAAAGTGACTGCAGTAGTGCGAGAGCCAATATTTTTCTTTTATACTATAATTTTTTTTACAAAAAATTATAAATACATACTGATAACCAATTTTACCAAAAAATAAAGAAAAACTCCCTCTTTAGCGCCGTCTGCATTTAAACTGAAAGTCTAACTTCGATTAATGTAATAAATTTTAAACAATATTTTCGAGTTAAACATTTGCTACTATTAATTTTAAGATCGGCCCCCGGTGCAGTACCCCGATATTTAGACATTTGGGAAACACTTAGAAATGTCATTCAAGTTGAAATGAAACTAGAATGAATAAGAAACGTTGAACATTTGACTTTGTGTTCGCTGGAACAACAAACCGACTCGGACAATCATTGAGTCATCAATGCCGTCGTTTTGCTTATTATCCTTGAACAACAAAAACCAAATGCAAGTTGTGGAAGAAACAATGAAGTAAGAGAATGTGAATGAATGTCCAACTTATTCTTGTGTGCGTCTGTTGTCTGTACTGTTGTATGCAGTCTTATTATTGTTGTTGTTGTTGGTATGTTGTTTGTTTTAAAAACGACCGCAAATGTCATGAAAACGAAATCTTGTTTACTGCCTTTTCATTTTAGTTATTAAAATCTATAAAATCTTTCATTTAAATTCTATTTTTTTTGTCAAGATGAATTTGCTGAAATAGCCAGGAGCAATTTGTCTCTGACTGCTTTGCTTGGTTGTGTATATTTTATTTGTTTTATGGGAATCGTTTTCAGTTAAAATAAATAAGGAAATTTTTATCAACTGCATATTAAATGCATGAATTAACATTGAACAAACAACAAAAATGAAAACAAAACGAAATTAAATGGTTCTTTGTCCAGTCTATACTTCCAGCTTCTTGACTGATAGAATTTTATTTTCTACTTAACTTTTTGTTTCTTTGAATTTTAGACAAATAATAATTTATCATCTATCGTAAAATATATAAAGACATTTAAGAACTAATTACAATTTTATTTTTTTAAACATTTTTTTTGCACACAATACACATTATCAGCTATAAAAAAAATCAGACTCCAATTACAAGTTTAATTTTGAAAAGTACATCTTCTTTCGAATTGCAATAATTCTGAGTATTTTTTCATTGTATTTTCTTTCACGTTTTTCTGTGATAAATTTTTGGTGATTATTACAAAACATTAGTATTAGCTGATGGTTCTTAGGAAAACATAATGGATGGATGGAATAAAATCAGACACAGAACGAAAAATGAATTATTAGATTCATTTTGGTCTCTTGCAGTTAACAAGCCATGGAAAATGTTGAATTCAACAAAAAGAAAAGAAACAAAATCGAAAAATGAATTATTAGTATTTTATATTTTCAACAAGAACATTTTGAAGGAATAATTTTCTATTTTATTAATATTGAGAGCTGGAGGAAAATCATAATACAAAACAAGAAGAGAATATGAAATGTGAAACAATTTTGTTTTTATATATTTATTTATTTTTTTTATGACCATTTTTTGGTTAAAATTTATAACTAAGAAATGTTAAATGAATTAGAAAATTTATATTGTTCTTCATTCACTTAAAAAAAAAGAAAACACTTTTCAAAATCTCATAAACCTTTTGTCATTTCAAATAATGAAGTCTATAGATTTTCAATCAAATTTCAGAGCGAGCGGTTCAATTAAATGCTGACACTTTAAATATACTTAATAAATAATCGTTTTTCTGCTAAAAATTAAAGTTGCCATTTACACTCAGCTTCAAAACACTTTCGGATAATATTTCATTGAGAATGTTCCATTGTGCTGACAACTTTTCCTTTGGCAAATACCAAAAAGAACCATTTAAGCCATGCAAGGTTCAATTCATATTGCGGTCTCCATCACGTTTTAGAATGGAGCGTATGTTTTTTTGCTTCCAGCCGAGAGAGAGAGACGAGACAACACAAGACAAGACAAGACAACACAAGACAAGATAAGGCAGATAAAAATATTTTTTCAAACACTCGTTTGTCTGGCATATCGATACACTTTTCACATAATAGAGCTTTTCATTTAAAAATATTAAATTTTTTCCTAAATTTATAATTGCGCTTTTTTAATAAAATATTATTTTATATTCAGTAAAATATTAACTGTTTTATGAAAAATACATTGAAATTTATTATTGAGTGGTAAAGGTTTCCCCATGATCTGCAATAGCAACAGTGAAATGAGGATATGAACGACCTAAAACCGCTCAATAATCAATTTCAATGCGTTTTTAATAAAAAAATTAATATTTTACTGAATATTTATTTTAGGAGAAAGTGCGATTATAAATGAAAAAAAATCTTAAATTTTAGTAATTCCCATGAAAAGCACTAATTTAGTTTTTGTGTTCTTAAAAAGAATAATAATATCCTACGTGCTTGAATTTTATTAATAAAAATCACATTCCGATCACTAAAATTAAAAAATTCATAAATATAAAATGTGTTCACTATTGACACTTTTGTTCTAAATATTAAAAGTAATAAAAAACGAATCTTTTGACAGTTTTTATTTTCAAGTTTGCAATTTACAAAACTATTTCTAGCATAAATTTTATGTTGCAAGGTTAACGTTGTTGAAGAATCGTTAGAATGATATTTGTATAGACACATTTACACACCCATGTGAATGTATTAAAAATTGTGTTTGTTGGTGATAATAAATGGTTGTATACAATGACAGCAATGTTTTGCCAGTTTTTCTCGGTGCTCACAGAAATTTATGGCAACTTTAATATGTTATTTTCTATTTTATTCATGCATAACGTGGCGATTCAGTATCGATATTCTATTTTTGCGTTGGGCGGATTATAGTAAAACCTCATTGTTTTTATCGATAGTTTTAAGTGCCATGCAAGTAACACATATGTAAATGACCGGTTACTACACACACCCGCAAAACACACACACTCTAACTCACTCAACGCATACATACATATAACATACGAGTACATACATAGTTGCCTCATAGTGAAAAGTCATAAAACCGTAAAACTGTAATAATTAACGAAATGTTCGCTGGCATATACAGACGTCACAGTGGCAACGCAGAGTTGAAGAATTTGCATTGTGTTCTATAAACCGAGTCTGAGATAATTTTTGGTTTCCAGATTTTGGTGTCTCCACAACCAAAGTCAAATTTTCAAATCATGTTGGCAATCCAGGTCAAAGTAAGGCGGGAAATCAATTCGTATTTAAAACGAATAATTCTTAATTAATTTAATTAATTCTTTTAAAAAAATAAAGTTCAAAAAAGCTCTCATGAATTATTCTTAATTGAATGAATTTAATTAATTGTTTAAAAAAATAAAATTTAAAAGAGCTTTCAAATATGATTTTGGATAAAAAAATAAAAAAATTTATTTAATCGGTAAATGTTTCTTCTATTTCAACTGATTACATATTTTTGTAAGTTTCTGTTTTTTAATTTTTTATATTTTGCATTTTTACTCAAGTATTTTAATTATATATTTTTTTTAATTTTTTTTAAATAATACACATCCCACCTTAAATAGTGAGAAACTGTTCCACACGTTTTTATTTGTTGAAATATGAATTACTTCACATTATTATTACTAAAATCTAAAATCAAACTGTCCCTTTACAGAACTTATTCAGTGCATGACTAAAATAAATATTAAGATTTAGTATTGTCGTTACGTGGGAGTTTATTCATAATACGTTTTTATCCACAGTCTAAAGGTACGGTCACATCTGACAAACATTTGCCGAAAAAAACGTAACCAACAGACAAGCAAAATTTGCATTTTCTTTAATTCCAATATTTTTTAAATATGGTTTCGCATTTATTAGAAATAATATTAAAATAGCATTTTGCAGCATTTTGTGATGTAAAACCCAAGATAAATCACAATAACCCCAAGCAAAAGTAGTGGTTACATTTTTTTTGGCAAATGTTTGCCAAGTGTTATCGTACCTTAAGAACAAGCTTAAAATCCCTGTTTTAATGAAAATCAATTTTAAATTGTTTTATAAAATATTTCAATAGAAATATGTAAGCGACAAAAATATTTATACAAAGAAAACTTTGCAATGTTTTTAAGATGAAAAAGTAACTCTTGTTGCGACCCCTTTCGTTTTGTGTTTTTTTTTTCATTAAATAAAACTTTGATAATGACATAAGTTTTTTTTTTCTAGTCATACGCCGTTGATTAGAAAAAGTGTTGTACATGGCTGTGTTTTTCTGGATAGTTGCGTGTTTTTCTGAGCACGTATAGTTTCTCAATCTCTCTCTTTCATCCGTTTCTTATGCTTGATTCTTCTTCGTTTTGCTTGAATGTCTTCTTTAGATTTTCCATATATTTTCCCCTCTCTTCACTCCTTCGTTATAGGTCTTCGCAATGAATCGTTATAGGTCTCCGAGTGGAAGTATCACAGGCGCTACCCAACGATTATGAATAATCATTCATAATTCTATTTTTTTATGAACCAATTGAATTTCTTTTTCTTTATTAGTTCCTATCATTTAATACAAAGTTTTCAGACTAAACCAAAAGTCGTTGTACGATTTATACTATTCTCTGCAGGTGATGTTGGTTTTAGAACAAGCACCGCCTGATTGGCACAAAATGCGAAAAAAAGAAAAAGAAATAAACAATTAATTTCTTAGCAACTTTAATCACAATCCATATGCCACAAGTAAAAATATTATTGCCTATAGTAAAAAAAATCATTTGAAAACTCCAGGAAAACAAAGAAAATATGTCTGAAAACTACAACCAACGCGGCGAAACAGTCAGCTGTGCTTTGAACACCAACTGCAAATTAATTCGCTTTAATGCATTCAATTATTATTTTTTTGTTCTGTATGTGTGTGTCAAGTGTAATTTTCCGTAAGAGCTCTTATTGGCCAAATTGATGTTTACCAAAGATATAACTATTTGTATACTTGACTTTTGTTCTACAATACGAGTGATAAATACGTTTTTCATTTCATATTATTTCATTTCGAAAAATCGCTCATGTGACAAGACTGTGCGAAGGGCAAAACAAGTTGAAGTGATTATTATCATCATAGATGGCAAAAAAAAAAAAGAAAATAAAAAATAAAACACTTGCACATGCAAGCAAAAACTTCTGCTTCAGCAGCATATTGCACTAATAGTTAGACAGGAAAAATGACACAACAGCGGCAACACAACTCGTCCCACTTACACATATACATACATACGAGTAAATACATACATGGATTTTTGTATGTTACACACATCCTTCTTGAAAATTAGTTTAAAAAAAATGAAATTATTGCATCGTGGTGCCCATGAGCTCATTCTGTTTTGGTGTCACAACTAAAATATATGAAATGAGGGTAGTTTTTTTTGTTCTTTGTGCTTTTCGTAATGTTCACGACCAAGTAAGAAGGAAAATCAAATAGTGACAAAAGTTTTAAAATATGATCGTTCATAAAATGAACAGTGACAATTATTTGCAAGAAGTATCTCATGAATTTACAAATTGAAATTGATATAATTTAGAAAAGCCTGTTAAATTTAATTTAATCTAAAAGTTCTCTAACTTCTTTCTAATGCTCTTGTTTTCAATATCGATAGTTCTGCGGTCTTCAGGAATAACTGCGTATGTCAATTTTTTTTTTTAATTTTTGTTAAACGGGCACATGAGTATAAAAATGTTATTTATGAAAACCGCAGAAGTCACATATCATTCTTCCTTTCACCTTGGCCAACTATCAATTAACAAAAAGTTAATTACTTAATTGCTTATTTCATTATTGGTCGTAAACAAAATGAAGAATCAAATCACTGTGTCACGCCTGAATTTTTTTTTTTAATTTTTTTTTATTTTGAGCATTTTTGAAATTGCTGCTCTTTGCGGAACAAACATTTTCCCAAGGTCTATTCTATGTAAATACGTAAAAGACGAATGCAAATGTATTCTGTCATGCGAAAGAATTGTTGTATGTAGTGGTGCTCTCTTGAATGGTATTTATCCACTTTAAGTACGTTAAAATGATGCGAAGCGATTACAATGACAGTTTATTGCATTGGCTTTGTGGTTGCAAAAGGTAAATGAGAAGAAATAAAAAGGAAAAAAAGAAAAGATTTAATGTATCTTTACTTTCAGCGAAACTTTTTGTAATTCAAAATGAAACTTGACTTCGCCATGTCAAACAAACAAATATGTGCCGAAGCATGACAATTTCATATAATATTGCAGGTATTCAAATTCCAAAATGAGATGTTTTATAATTTGGAATGTTATTTATGTTGTGTTATGATGATCTGAATAGAATTTAAAATTATTGTGTAATATTTGCTAAAGAGGGCTTGTTTAGAAAAATCAGTTGATGCAGTAAAATTAATTCAGTTTTAGCCGGGAGCAAATCGCTTTAAACATGTAGAAAATTATGTAATTAAGCAAACTTTTAACATTTAAATGGATTGTAATTAAATTCGATAACTTCGTTCATCATTTCTTCTAATTTAGGAATAAATCGTTCTATACTCTGCAACTAATAAATATATCGAACTTGAAATACACAAAAATATGAGTTGATAGTAGATGACCAGCAAGTCATTACGCTACAACTCCCTGAAAAATTATTCAAAATAATAGAAACTTTGTCCAGGAATACTTCTCAATACGGGGATTGCAAAGTTACTATTGACTCAAAATTTAACTTACGACGGCTTATCCAGTTTTCCTTTTCACTACAGATATGAATGATCAACAGAAAAAAAACTATTTATTTAAGCACTCGTTTATCTGAAATTGTTTTAATATTTATTATTATTTATTTTCTTTCATAATCTCTTTGCTTGAATTTCTAAAAGGAAAGCAAAAGCTGTTTATTTGAATTGGTTTTTTTATTTGATTTTACTAAAGGATAAATAAATCAATAAAGAATCATATTTGCTGCAATCATCACTAATTTTATAAATTCAAACATTTTATTTTATGGATAGAAAATAATGAAAAAAAGTAGAAAAAAGCTAACAATTCTATGTTTTTTATTTAATTTTTTATTTCACTCTATAAATATGTATGTGTGTTTGGATTTAGTGTCAATAAGAATAATTTAGTATTTAAAATTACTGTTTCTGTGAGAGGTCCTTTTTGAGTTTAACTTCATTTTAATTTACAAATTTTTTTCTGTGTGCGAATGTATTTTAAAATATTTCATATATTTCTTTTAAAATAATCTTTTGAAAATAATGTATAATTTAGTTTTTAAAATTTTTTTCTTTAATTATTAATAAAGAAAATTACTTTCTCAAATGATTGACTTATTCAATAGCATTCAAATCAAAAAACCAATTTTTCTCTTCCTTTTTTTATTTTTCCAAATAATTTAAATCCTCTTCAAAGTTGTTAATGTCTTTTACTTTTTTTTTTAAATAATTTTTGCATTTTTGCTGCAGTTTTCTAAGTCACTTAGATCCATTATTGATGTTATCGGATAGATAATGCGTTTTGGATTATGTATTTGAAGTTGTCAAGGGATATAAATAAATAAAATATTTTAATTTCGCAAATAATAAAAATACAACAACAAAAGTACATTATTGCCACCATAAATTACAGCTGCCACTTCGTAATCCGGTTTTGTCACGTATTAAAAAAATATAAATTTTATTATACAAGGAAAAGTTAGAATAACCAAAATTATTTAAAGATCACTTTATTGCTCGATTTAGCTAAAGCCACCTTTCGAAGGTAAGTTCTAATAATGACACTTCATAAATCATTATCAATTATGCCCACATCCTCGCTTAAGTCCTTTTTATTATTAATATCATAGAATAACCGCGAAAACAAAATATTTGGTACTCTTTTGTTTCGCCTTCTGTGACATGATAATAATTATAATTTTGTTACTTAACATACCTTATTATTAACAAATCCACCTTTAAAAACAATTTTAAAAAAGAAGTACTTATTAAAAAATATCGAAACACTTCTAGTTTAGACTTTTTAAATATTAAACAAGTACAATTAAATAATTATTTGTGAACTTTATAAACATACTTTTTTTTAAATGTTTATTAAATATAATCATTATTTTTTATTTTTATTAAATGTGTTTTTTTTAATATTTTTTTTTACTTTCTAATGTAAATGTGACCTTCTGCGAGAAAAGGGACCTAGTGTGTGAAAATTAAGTTTTGAGAAAAACGCGTACTAATACGAAGAACAACCTTTTAGGTACCAGAATCCACTCTTAAGTCCAATCCCGTTTTTTGACACACTTATTTATTGGAATGACAACTCTAAATGCAACACAATTTTGTTTATGAATTTTATAATAATAAAAATTTTAATCATAAAATAATAGATTTGATTGTAAATAGTTCTATACTGAGTAATTTCGTTTTTGATTTTAATTAGAATAATTTAGATTTAAGTAAATTTTAGAAAGTTTGAATTAATTTTTAAATTAACTTTAAGTTCTCAGTAAGCAAATTTAAATTTTGATTATTATTAAGAGTTTCAGAACAAGTGGCTGGTTTTAAGACTCAAATGTAATACAGTTTATGACACTTTATTACATTTGAATCTTAAGACATGGGACAGAATATATAAAACAAAACTCCGTGTGCAGTTGTTACAGGGATTGAAATGAAATTTATATTTGAAATGCTAACAGTGCAATCCTAGAAAAATAGATACGATCAATTGCTGCTGCATTCATATCATAATTTTATACATAAATTTAAAATAAAGAATGTGTGGCAGGTAGTCATGTCCTTGCGTCTATTTTCTTTGATTTTTGAGCCTTATTTGAAATACTGAAACTGATTTTCTGAGGCAAGAAGTTTTATATATTTTTAGTGATGAGATTTTAATACTTAAGAAAAAAATAATGGATTATTTTAATTGTGACAAAACGTAATATTTTAGCAAGAGAAGGTTTATGCATGTTGTTACTTCCAGCTTGGTCGCGTTGTTTTAATTTTTAATCTTAGAATATATGACCATCTGTCCGCCTGACCGTTCCTTTTTTTTGGAGTCGCTTCTTCTTTGCAAGAATTATAATATTCATAGACCCTTGAATACGGAAAAATTATTGCTGCATATTTTAATTATTGATTAACAAATTTAAGCGAAAAATTAAACAATAAATGATGCCAAAGGACTACGTTGAAGCCACGAGCTACTCGATTAAGTTTTCGCCATTTCGTAGTGTAATTGACGAAATGTACACTGTGAATTCGTATTTGAGGTTTTGCTAAAGTATTTTGCTTAAAATATGCAAATCATGCGTATCTACATTGTGTGTGTGCGTGTGTGTGTGACATCTATTCTAATACTTCAACTCAAAAGCGTTAAGGATAAATATTGTAAGTGTAGGAGAAACATTTTCAAGCAAAATTAATAGTGTGAAATCACTCAAACTATCAAGAATGCTTTTGCTCAAGTGGATCTTGTTCTAAAGGAGAACATAGAATATAAATTTTTTTTATAATTTTGCTGTTGTGTGAGATTGAAAGATGAGGATGCAAACATTAATATTTAAGAAACAAGATAAAAAACATGTAACGAGTTACATTTTTCAAACGTACTAGAAGTAAAAGGCTTGAACAAATTGTCCTCAGTATATCAAATAAATCAAATACGTATCTATAACTTTTATTTTCTTCCAACAAGGAGATAAATGTTGCACCTAAATGAAAACTGACAGACAGGAAGGCAGGCAGGCAGTAAGGAGTCTTTAGGTCTGCAAAACATGTAAAATAACAAACAAACATTAATGCATATGTGCATTACATTATAAGTACATTAGGGTAGGCCTTGAAAAAAATTTTCAGATTCTTCGTTAAAGGAATATAGTTCAAAATCGTATACGTACCAATTTGCAGATCAACTGGAAAAAATAAGAGCTAAAGCGGATACCGACCGTAACTTTGTTAATTAATTATGACTTTTATCTTTTTAAATTTTCTTCAAATGTAATAAGAGGTTTTTTAGATTTAACTTGATCAAATTCTACAGCTGTTTCCAAAGTAGACTTGCCGACGATCTAGAGACTTGTAGCTTTCCACAGTAATGAAAATAATTATCTGTAAGAAAGAAACAACGTTTTATATGTTTATCTATCGGATGCCTTTAAATTTAGACACCAAAAAGACAAAATAAAAACCGCTTGCAAAAAAACATATTCATCGATTTTAATCAGCATGAATAATATAAAACAGTAGTTGTAAAATATCTGGCAAATACAATATATTTCAGCAAAAAACGTTGATAGATATGGGCGTAGAGCCGAACACAATCGCACTGGCAGACAATAAAGCATCTGATACCAGACATATAAAAGAATGTAAGTAAACTTGACATTGGATTAATGTGTTAAGATACTTATAATATAATATGTTAGTCGGCAAATGTGTCTTAGAAGGAGTAACTCTAAAGATTTGGCCAGAAAATTATTTACGTTTCATTTGTTTTTTACTCGTAACTTATATTTTATTTAAATATGAAATATTAATGTCGTTTAAGAGAAATGTGTCTTATATTATTCAATTCTAAAAACAAACATGGCATGAAATATCTGTTGATAATCAACCAGCTGGCAAAAGGTAGAAAACACCCACAAAATATTTATTTTACTTTTTATCTTAAGTTCTCAAGTATTTTTTTTCTTTGCAAAACTATAGTACGTATTTTAATACAAGTGCTCTGGGTAAATATACATATGTCTGTATGTACATTTATTGGGTAGTGACAACTAAATTTTATTTACTTCTAGAGTATTTTTCACAAGTTCTTTAATTTCTTGTTCCGCATGAGCTCTTTAGTAAGGAAGATAACGTTTGAATAGAACATCCGGTAAGCACATTTATATGACATTTAACTTTATTGAATAGGAAAAAGGCAAAAAATACGAGAAAGAGAAAAAACTTAATATTTACGAAACTTATTTTTAAACTATTTAGCAAGAGAATACATCCGTGATTCCCAAAGAGGTTTATATCGACCCTTAGCAGCATACATGACGGCGAATACTTTAGTTGACGGCCACGAGGTCAATAACATGCAAATGGGGAACAGCTGACGGTGATCGGAAGCCAACATTGTACATATTGGAAATCTTCCATGATTGCTTACATGATTTGCGAACTCTTGTCTTATTCATATAATCATTTTGACTAAAACTGTCTATGAATCGCTCTTATGTAAATTTTTAAGTTTCACTTTTGTTTACGTTCGGAATCACGAGCAGATTCTTAAATATTGCTAAATTTATTTTTTGTGTAGGGACCAATAAATAATAAAATATACATCTGCATGTGTATGTGTGTATGAAAGTACACGCACACGTACGCACAAACTGACTGTTTTGTGTTGTTAGGAGTTTTTGATGTTGTTGTGAACAATTGTTTTTATTTCTGTTAAATGGATGTTTGTTGTCATCGTTTGAGGCCTCGAGCAGACATATCAGCGCCTTAAAAAAAATTCCGGTGTCAACGGAAAATTCTTTTAATATTTTCATTTCATTTGTTGTCTTTATTGTAGTTGCGCGAGATTTTTTACATTTTTAATATATTTTTACCCAGTTATAAAGTAATAAACCTTAAAATATATCTGTATAAATATAATTTTTTTATTATTTGGTTGCCTCAGTTTCTTTTATGCTTCATACAAGCCGACTTTAAAAAAAATTATTTTAATATGTTTCTTTTAAATATGGCTTTTCATGAGCTCATGTTTGTTTGTTGCCAGAGAAAACAGTCGACTGGCAATTTCACTTTTACTTTTCCCTTTTGTGTGCGGGCGTGGGTGTGTTGAGTGGGAGAAAATTATTATCTTCCATGTTTGTATGTAAGTTTTTCATTTCCTGTGCTACTCTGCTTTTCTTTTAGTCTTTTTAGACATATTCAATATTGAGTTTTTATGTTAAAAATATTATTCTTATTACTTTAGATATGGAATTTTGGCGCCTAGAGGACTACTTACAAGCAACCCTTAAGTTCTTGCATAACAATCAGTTAAGTTAAATGTGTTTATATATTGATATGGAAATATATATGCATTGTGTGTATGTATTTATGTATTTATGTATTCATGTATGTATGCACATACATATATTTATGAGGTATATTTTAGCCATTCCAACGGCTAATAAAGTGTACGTTATTCTGTTCGCTTCTGAATTTTCTAATAGAAGTTCAACATTTGAGATCTCAGATATAAATACTTCTTAAATATGTTTCTGTATACACATGTACACACACACACACACCAACACAGATGTATACATACACCCATCGGTAAAACGATAATAATAACAACGACAAAAGACTTTTATACAATTATTTCCACTCATAAACACTTCTTTATGATTTTTAAAATGTCAAATAAAGTATTTCAACGTGTTACTTCCTGTAGTTTCATGATCTATGAAAAACACAAATTGGAAAGGTTTCTACGAGTTTCTTTCTAATGTGCAGCATTAACAATTTAGCTTTTTTGACGCAGGATTTTACATTCATTTTCTTTTTTTTAGCTTTGAAATTAACGTTTTTGCATCGATGCCTTTTTTGTGGTTTTCTTTTCATTTAGCCCCAAAAATGCTAAATTTGTTTTATTATTTTCTATTCGCTCAAAGTTTTTGTGTTCTCGATTAATTTATCATTAGCGGTGTACAACTATCCAGTTGTAGGACCAAATGGTTGTGTTGGAACGATATCGAAAATTTTATTTGATTGATTTCTTTATTCTTTAGTTTTTAATGAACAATTGGTTCTTCAAAATGTTGAAATGCAACAGCTTTGATTTTTATTTTTATTTTCATTTTGCGTCGTGTGGAATAAATATTTTTTTATTCTCGTGTGTACAACAGACACATAACACTTCTATGAATTTAATTAACAACTGTGGAAAGCTTTGCATTTTCCAAATTCCAAACAACCTCAAACGACTGTACTGAGAATCGAGCTCCTCAAAATCCACAAGGTCTGATTAATTAATCCGCTAAACAGGAGACAATAAATGCAATTCATGATGATATCCCTGTTTGTAGTTTTATATCGTAAACTTAATGAAACCTTATTCAATTCGTTACAAAAAATGCTACACTGTCTGTCATTAGTCGAAAACGCCAACTGATATCCAAAAAAAATGAATATTATAATTTTTTTTTTTGCAAAAATGGTTTAGATGAAATCCAAAAAAGTTTTCTTTCTTTATACCCTGTGCATCCCACTCTCTCGTAAAGATGAATATAAGAAAACAAACATTCCCACAGTAACCGCTGTCGATGACAGTGATAATTAATGTTACAAGTAAAATGTTGCTCTGCTCCAGCCATCATCATCGTCATCTTCGTTGCTGCCGTTTCCGCATTTTACCGAATATTTTGAAAACAAGATTATAAAAAACTATCAACAGCAAAGAAAAATTAAATAAAAAACAAAAGCAGAGTAAAAACATTGCTTGAGGCAAAATACATACACATACATATATTTTGTAAAACTAATATTCAACAAAAGACGGAAGATCTGCTTTTGGTTCGTCTTCATATCATAATAATTTTAATTTGTTGAAATTATATATTTTCACAAAATGGTAAATCCTCTAGATAACTGAAATTAAAAGTTAATGCTACTAGCTTACACGTATCTTAAAGTAAAAGGGATTTTATTTCAGTCTTCCGATTTCCATTACCGGGCAAGCTATCCCATCCTCCTGCTTCAAACTAATTCACAATGTTCTGTATGCGGCTTGGGAGAAATCCATTAAAATAAGGAAATTTTATATTCTTAGAAGTCAGAGTGTGATAAATGCTCACCGATATTTACAGGTTTATTATTTTCATATTTGAATTTAATAAATGTATTCATCAGTTTGATTAATGTCAAGATGTATGTGTGTGAGTGTGTGTGTATGTGGTTATGTGAATGCATGTAAGAAGTTGCAGTTATTGTAATTACAGATGTATGATTACAAAAATAAAAATATTTATTGATTGTACTTTTTTGCTGTCGACATTGAAATCGACCCATCATCATCCTTAATTGCAGCACATACGCAAACATCCTGTAATAAAGTTGAAGCATTATTTAATTATTTTAATTTTTTATAATTACTTTATTTGATTTAAGCATTTCGGTGTACAAATAAATAAATTACGGACCATTTGTTTATTAATATCATAAATCGTAAATAATTGTGGTTTTGCTGGTGCAAACGAATAAAAACAATTAAGCGATAAAATAAAAATATTACGAAAATAAATAAATATGTAAATGAATATATTTATGAGGATTTTATTAAAACTGCTCCTTACCACAGCAGTGAACCAACCAAAATAATGTATTAAATGCATTTGAAAGTAATTTGATTAATATTTTTATTGGGAATTCCACAAATGTTTGCATAAATTTGAATTTATTTGGAGACCATTAAGAAGTTCAAGCTGCGTACGCGAATAAACAATAAATATTTGCAAAAATGCTTTATTCTTATTTCAGCCATTCGTATACAAATTGTAAACTTTGACTTAAAGCGACACTAGTTCTACGAAAATTGCATTTAAAAAATTAATTTATAAAACTTCATCAATAACATCAGCTGGGGAAATATTTTTCATTTAGAAAAATAATTTTTGAAGGAGATTGCTAAAGTGGAATTGGATGAGAGTTGGGAGATTTTCGGTTTTATATTGGATGCAGTTTGCTTCAAAGTGTACTTTTGAATATCAAATTTCAATTGTTAAAATTTTATTTAATAAATTAAATTACATTTATTTTTTTCTAAGAAATACAGTTGCGATTGCCACTTAAGGACAATTACAGTATCTCGTTTTTATAATTCTCGAATCGTAAAATATTTCACATCAAACGATTGACTTGAAACAAAAAACTGAGTTTCTCATACAGCTGTTGTTGTATCAACAAATTGCGGAAACGATCTATCATTTAAGTTGTTTTCTAACAATTATTGGAAGGTTGAAAGTAAAAGTGTTTCTGTAACAATATTATGTGAAAGCCGTAAAAAATATTTCACATTTGATAACGACGCGAGAAGTATTTTTAAAATTAAAAATATAATAAAATAACCATTTTTAAAGTACAAAGAATACATTTATTTATTTTATTTTAAAATATTCTTGACTATTTTATCAGTATTTAAGAAAATATAAATAATATCTTGGTTGATAGCGATATTCATGTTGCGGTGCTGCTCCGTCGATTGTAAGAACTAAAAACTTTTTCCAGGTGTCGTCAAGTAATAATTAAAGCTTTTTATGGGAATTTAGTAAAATTTAGTTTTTTTATATTTTATTGAATTTCTTTTTCCAAAAATTAATATTTTACATATTCAGTAAAATATAATTTTTGTTTTATAAAAAGCAATTCGAATTGATCATTGAGGGTTATATCTGTTTCATATCCACATTTCACTATTGCTAATGCAGATCAATGGGGAACCTTTACCAATCAATAATCAATTTCAATTCATTTTTTACTGAATATGTTAAATATTAAATTTTTTTTAAAAAGTGCGATTATAAATTAAAAAACTTTTTCTTTTGTATATCTTTTAATGACTACAACTATTTTTAAATATGACATATTATGATGAGCAAAATAAAACGCCATAGTATTTTTTGTTTAAGAAATAATATGGTTTTGTGTACAAAATATTTCGCCGCTGGCGCCAAAAAGTTTTCATTGACTGATTTTCCTGTTTGACACACGATTAATGGAAACATTCGAATAAAAAAGAAAACTTTTCACATTGAAATACAGAAACACTTTTTACTCACAAATCGAGAAACGATTAAATTTTTTCTTTCACACTTCATGTGAAAACTTTAACGATTAAAAAAATACAGGAATGAGATACAGGAGTCACATTAATATAAATATGCGAAATTGTTATTTAAATATTTCAGCTATAAAAATATGATGAGACTTAATGACGTAAGTTGAGTTTTTCATCTAATATAAACAAATTCCGAAAAAGGCAAGAAAAAGTCAACTCATTGAAAGTTGACTTGAACACTAGTGAATTTGTGGGTGGGAATTGGCTCCCTTCGACTGCCATTCTCAAATTTCCTAATTGATATTTTTTTCAAATATTTCGTACTCTTTCATTTTTTATATCATTTACATTTATATTCGCATAATAAATATTTATATTAAATTAATTAACATTCGGTATGAAATTAATTTGTCAATGAAATTTGAACGGTGGCACATACGAGCATGTCATGCATGTATGTGTGTACATATATTTATGTGCGAGTAGATTTAAATAGCTGTAAGTTTGAATAAAAAAATTGTACGTGTGCAAGTGTCGTATATTGAAAATATTTAATTGTCTTACCTTCAGGCCACAGTTAATTTGGTGAGTTGTGGTCGGGTGTGAGTGTTTGAAAACATCATGTTCTGCCATCATGTAGCCAACAAACACAAAAACATAAAAAGACAGACTGAAAAGTCACTAAAGTTCTTTACACCAACAACATATTTATTTTCGATATCTTAAATAACTTTTTTCCTATCTTATGTAACTAAGAGTATAATACGCTCGACGTTATATGCCTTGATTAATGGTTTTAATTTTTTGCAGAAGATACGCATTAAAACTGCGTTTCGATAATCTTCTAAAGCACTTTTCATGCTTTCAGTGACAATAAATTGCCACAGATTTGTCAGTGTGAGAATACAAACACAGTCAACATATCGAACAATCGTTTGTTTGTTTTCCCCCATAATTTGATGATATTACATTCCTCTGAGTCAAATAATAACTTATTAAAAAAGTTCATTGGAATGTAATATTAACAAATCGAGAGATTATTTTCTGCAAAATTATTAGTTTACGACACTTGTGAAATTTATTAAAGAAAAATGATTCGACTTTTGTGCTGATTTTTTACCTCATGGCGATGGAAATGTTGGCTGAAGGCACAAACGCACATACATATTCGCATTTTGGAAATTTAACAAGAGCGACTGTCATTTTTATCAGCCATTTGAGGATTGTTAATTACTCCGTTGGGCAACATCTATAAAAAAGTTTATTATTTTCATTTTGGGAAAATTGTTGCAATTTCGCTGACGGCATTTTTTTATGAAGATTCCGCAAATAGTGACTTGTTGTATTTATATGCTGCAAGGTTTTTATTATTTAATTCTTATTTTAGTTTTTATTCTTGTTTTATGCAACGGCTATTGAAAAATAATAAAAACATGTATTGAGCATCAACACAAAAATAGCCCAAATAAAATGTAAACTTTTAATATTTTAAATAAAAATTTTGCAGCGTTCATTTACTTTCGCGTGCAATTTTTCGGATGGAAGTGTGCCCGTAGTTTCCTTTTCATTTGCTTAATAAAGATAGAAGAATGAAATTCCGGTATGATTTACTTAATATTCAACTCTTCAATATTTGTACACATATTTTCCTCCAAAATATTTTTAAATGGAATTTACTTTATTTCGAGAACGTAATTTCCTCTGACTTTCACAAAAAAAGCTACAATATTTTCATAAAATTCAATTATTTTTTAAATAAGCCTCTACCATTTGAGTAACGTAAAATAAAACTAAAAGGAAAAAGCAATAATCCAATCAAATAAATGAGACATTTGCCAATTCTGTCCTCATTATTATTGCAGAATTTGTTTTTCTCACCGTGATTTTCGGTCGACATTGCATTCGTGTTCTGTTTCATCATTTAATTATTTTTTTAATTTTGAAGATCTGATCACGAAATAAAGATTATATCTGGCCCAAACGAAACGACTTTTTTTTTAATGAGTCGGATGGTGGTCATTTAAATGTTTATGAACTTTTATAAATGGTTCGAGAATAGAAAAATTTTACAAAATTTGGAAAAAATTACGGTTCATCGTTTTACTGACTTCAGAGAAATCTTATGTAAGCAAAAAAATTTTATTGATTGTTTTTTATTTCTGGTATCTGGTCAGAAGGAAGAAATTTTATATATAATAGATCACTCTACTTTTGCGATAATTGTTTTGCGATTGAATTATAAATCAAATCTTTACAGAAAATACTACTTCACGATTGAAGCAGATTGCATGTCATGTAATTTTTTCGCGGTACAAAAATAAAACAAATTTCAGCTGATGAAAACCTTTCTATCAGCTTGAACGCTGCTTCCTTTTCTCATGAAAATGGATTTGAAATCTATAAAAATTCCAAACAAGCAAAAAACCAACAAAAATCGTAGCATAGTTTTAAGCGTCTTATTCCTGTGCATTTGTGCATTTGTGTGTGTGTGTGTGAATGTGTGTGTATTTATTTATTTGTTAATTTAGCAGAAAGACGCGTCAAAGCATAAAATATATTGTTCGAAATTGTTTTTGTATTTGCTTTTGTTATAGGTTCATCCAATTATGGAAAGGGGGAGTGGAGAGGTGGAGAGATATAAAAATCATGAAATAATATTAAACCGAAATTGTAGATTACCGTACATACAACTTTTCTGTCCAGTGTTCCATCTATTGACTTCTTTATTAAATTAAAGTTAATTCTTATTGTTTTATTTCTTTTTTATTTTATTTTTGTTTTGTTGGTTTCGGCGGTTTGTTTTGCAGAGGATTTGTCAAAACACACTCGTACTGCGGATAATTGTTTTTGTTTCTCGTTCTCGTTTTATTTGCTCTTGTGTTGGATGACGTTAATGATGATAATGATGATTCTGATGGCTTTTTATGACAATGTTTAATTACACGGCTTTGGCTTTTAGCCAAAATTTATGCCTGCAGCTGTTGTTGTTTTTTTTGTTACATAACTCCACTATTACTGGGTTTGATTTTTTTTGTACAATTTCCTTTTTTAATGTTGAAGTTTTCCCGTCTACTCTTTTGGTAGGGATATTTTTTATACACATAGTAAATGCATTGTGTTGCATGTAAAATTAAACTTGTGTATCCCCCTCTTAAATCGTTCTAGTTTTTCTTTTGCTTTATTTTGTTCTTTCGACTTTTGAGTGTTAAAAGGTCAATAGCCGCTCTTAAATCTCTCTTGCTTCATGCCAGCCTGCTTTACAAACATGTCCATATGAAGGTAAATGTATTTGTGAATTTTTGTATAAATTTGTCCTGCTTGGCGTTTTATTTTTGTTATTTTTCCTTAAACAAATGCAAATAATTGTATGACAAGCAATAAAACTAGTATTCGACAAGGGCAATAAATGTCCTTTTTGGCTTCGGTTCAAATTTTTCGTGACCATATCTACTCGTTCAATCCATGATGTTAATAAACGTCTGTTTCTATTTCCTCGTTTTAATTACAGTTTTTTTTATTTTTTTATTTTCTTTACCTCGAGTTTTCAGGCAATTTGTGTGATGCTGGTTAAAAACGAAAGAGGCACCTCAATGGTTTCTGTTTCGGATTATATTTTTTATTTTTGTTATAATGAATTTAATTATAAAAACAATTTATTGCATACTTCAATGGCTACGCGTTCTAACGCTTGTGTTCTCTGTGGTTTTTGTATAATTTAAATCGGCCTAATTTCACAGAATACTTTAAGATTTTAATTAAAAACTTGTAAAAACACTTGAGCAGTTTTCTCTTTTTGTTCACCAAATTAAATTTGGTCCTGAAGCATACTTAAGCTTTTCCTAAATACTTGTAAATTAATGTTTTTGCCTAAAAGCTTTACAAACATTTTCACAAAATTTAAACATAAATAAAATAAAATTGTTGAGAATGTTGGTTTTTCCCAATTCAATCGAACTTAAAAAAAAATAAAGAAAAATACACTTGAATGAAACGAAATCTATAAAAATTTATTTTCCATTTGATTTTCTCATACAGCTTTTTCATTTGTTCTAATTTTGGGGAAAAATGTGTTAACAAAAAGCAACAACAAGCTGGAAACTTGAAAAACTACAAAAATACTCAGGGTAAAGTGGTACTCGTAGTTTCTATTCTTATCACATTCGTGCCACATGTGACTCATATAGAACGACAACATTTTTATTGATGTCCACTATAACATCACTGGTAACAAACAACAACGCCAGTGGCTAAAGTGATATACAACAACAACAACAACAACAACAGCAACAGCAACAATAATAATAATAATAAAAATAACATGGTTGTTGGCATTTACAACTGATGCTGTTGCTGCCGGTGCCGCTGCCGCTGCCTCTGCTGCACTAGCACCAACTGCACTAAAACTGCCAAATGCCATTCGCATTCGCACCATTGCTGCAATATTCCCAATTCGAAACCAATTGTACTCTCGCTTATGCTGCTTTCCTTTCCTTTCCTTTTGCTCCTCCTGATAACTCATTTTATATGCAACGAAAATAGATAAATATAAAAGGAACGCAGCAACATTTCGTCCGTCATCCATGCAACCAAGGACATTATTTAACTCTTAACATTTATTCTAGTAAATTGAGCTTTAAATGCATGGAATATTTTTACTATTTTTCTTCTTCAATTGAGTATTATTTTGCAATTTTATTGTTAAATGTTGCGTTCTTTCATTGTTGTTTTTGGTTTTTACAGAAAAACTTATTTAAGTGTGTTTCAAAATATTGTTGCTAAAAATTACATTCGATGATTTCAGTTGCAAAGAATTTAAAAGAAATAAGAAATTCTAATTTAAGACCAAATTCAAAATAATTTGAAAAACCGTAACCTTTCAATCAGAATGATTTGAGATTTTAAAAATCATAACGCCATCAAATTGATAACGAAATGGATTGAAAATATTTGTTGCGATTTAAGTTTTTCTATTAAAATTTTCGAAGGAAAGACGAAAAGTTTTATAAATCAGCTTGGTGTTCGTAACGACAAACAAAAAATATGGAACAAAAAAGTTTGAAACATGAAAATTCAAATAAAATCGGTTCAACAGTTTAATTAAATAGATACAAGAATTATAATATAAAGGCACCGATTGACCAACAAATTTTATAATTTATGGAATCAATTGCAACGTCAGTCATATATCGAAATATTTTGCAATATTTGATGAAATAGATAATATTTTGAAAGTGTCATCTGAGTCACCGGCTTTTGCACATTAAATAGTATCAAAAAAGGAGGATATCAACTTTTCCAAATCTCTCATCTGCTCCCAAAGTTATTTCTTGATCGAATATTTGATGATGTGGTGCTGTCAATAAATGATAATACGATACTATCCATTTAGCATTTGGAAGATGTTTTTAAAAATCACCTCGATGAGTATTTTCTTACACTTTTGGCGACTAAAAAAAACATGTTATTATTGGTTGAGTTTTAAACTGTTTTAATTTTCAAGCTCAAATGTTGTAGAGAAAAAGTATTAATAAGTTTGAAAACAAACAAATTCCACGATTGTGTTAATAATACTTGAGTGTTGGAAAGCAGTTGCTGCTTCTTCTGTTGGAATTTCTATATGATCTACACATTAGCTCATTCATTTACACATCCATACGTACATATATTCTGAGTGTGGGTGTGTGGGTGTGTTAATTTTTATGTTTTAGAAATGGTTACTTCTACACTGAATAGGATGTATTTTCAAGTCTCTGAGGAATAATAGCAGACAGTCAAACATTTATCTGAAGGAAAAATGTAACACAAGTGTGGCCGACTGGCCACACACATACTTCGCACATTGTGGCCAAAGGAAAGTGTAACTCGTAAGACCAGTAATAAATGTATTCAACACAGGATAGCCTGTGGTGCTTAATCAACCTAAAGCCAATTGCATAAATCTTCTATAGTATATACCGACGTACATATTTACGTACGTAATCCTTTGTGCTAGTACTTGGGTGTCAGGAGCTCCCGGGAAAAATACACTGATATTCCCGGGAAATTAAAACTATACAATATTACATAAATATATGGACTATTGTTTATTGAATTCATAATCGCACTTTTTCCAAAATTAATATTAATCTATTTTATTATTTTTTTAATTTTATCTTAAATTTAAATAAAATTTTCGCCGGCATTTCGAATGATGGAAGTGAGAGTGAAGATATTTAAGATCTATTGAATTTACAAAATTGCATTTGATTGTACAATATTGTTTATGTGGTTAACAAAAGTCCCCTTAAAACTGATTGTCACGAAAAGTACGTACAAGAGGAATTTTACAGAAATTATTGTATAATTGAGGCGCTCTTATAGTTCGTTAAAGCAAACCAATTAATACTGGAAGCTTTAAGCTCTATTAAAGCTGTTGTAGATATTTTGAGTCGCTGGGACACAAAATTGTTAATAGACGAAGGATTTTAATGATAAGACGTGCCTCAGTGGCAGGTAAACTATTTTTTCGACTGCTAGAAATTCGGCAACAAAAATAAGAAACAGCACGGCAAGTGATTTTAAATGGTTTTGAACTAAATATTTTTTTAAATAGTTTTCAAGTATTCTTTATAAATTTATAATCCGCTTTTCTGTATTAATTTTTATTAAATAAGGATGTTTATTTAGAGAAAGCAAAGAAAGAAATTTCTGCTAACTTTCACTTGATAAATTAATTTAATCTGATATTTCCAGAAATTCCGCGGAATCTAAGTTTTTTAACTCCGTGTTCCGGAAAGTGAAAAAGGTCCATGAAATTCCCATCTCTATTATTAACGCGTGATCTCTGGAGCTAAAACCGCTATCAAGCTGACATTTTTACTATAATTTTGGGATAATCCTTGTTAGGATTTAATTTTTTTCATGATGGTTTTTCGGTTTTTGTTACAATAATTATATTTTGAAAATTTTTTAGTTTTTGGATTTTAATTTTATTAAAAATATAATTTCTTGTAAACACTAATTCTTCCTTTTTTCTAAGTAAAACTTATATTTTTTTTTATAAAAATTTGTGATTTTTTTATGACGAAGCGAAATTTTCAAGTTTTGGGTGGAATTTAGATGGCAGAATTTCGATTTCATTGTACAACTTTTTTGAATTTTTTTGTTAAGATTTCGAATTTATTTTGAAATATCTGATTGTGCTAAATTTCGGGATTTCTTCTGGATGTAAGATTTTTTAGCGAAACTTTTTTTTAAATAAAACATTAAAGTGAATTTCAGAATTTCTGTATGAATATTTTAAAAAAATATTAAAAATAAAAGAAACATAGAAGCAGTCATCGCTTTTTTAATCTCATTGAATATGAAGAAAATATATTTCTAAAATTGTATTTGAATTAAATGGTTGGTTGATCGATGTGAACGGGCATATTAAATAATAATGCTTGTGAAGGCAAAGAAAAAGCATCCCTTATGAAATGCTGCTGTTTTGTTATTAATAAATCATATGTACTTACAAATTTACTTCCTTTTTTAATAAAATAATTAAAAAAGCGATCTGAACTCACTTTTACTATCGAAAAAATTTAATTATGTACCAATTACTTCCGTCGGCTTGAAAGTTTTCGTTCAAAACCCTCAAATAAAAAAAATATTTATGGATATAAATGAAAATTGTTGATGCAGTATTTTATGCATTTAAAAAGTGCTTGAAAGAAAAAAGCAAAACTTTATTTTGGTTGCACTTTTAAGATATCTTTATACTAATTAAGATGGAAACAAATGAAAAATAAATATGTACATATTTTATTGCATTTCTAAGAATTCTGTTCGATTTTTTTGTGCATAAACAAGGGTTCCTTGATTCAGAATGTGAAAAATGCGTTTGTGTATAAATTATACATTAAACAACTTTTTAAAGAAATGTTCAAATTATTTAAGTGGGGTAAAATTTTTTCCAACAAAAATGTGTGTTCTAATTACAAGGTTACATAACTTTATTCTAAGTTAAAAAGTTTAAAGTTCAAAAACATTTTATTTGCTGTCACGTCTAAGACTTCAAAGTCATAAAATTTCTCAATTCTTGTTGTGTAACATATTATTTGAATTGTTCTAAATTAGCTTAATTTATATACGAGAATTTAAAGAAAAAGATTCAGGTTAATTTATTATCTTAATGTAGTTTTGTTGGGCTGGATGTGGATGTTGTTTTAGTGAAAAATGGTTCGGCAACTAATTTATCAAATCAGATACAGATATAAATTAAAAGTAAGTTGTGGAATTTCTTTGTAAACGGAGTCCAAATAAAGTGCCAAGTAGACACAAATGGGACACAGATGCAGTCAGTAGTATTAAGACGAAACACTTGTATTTTAATTATTGTTTTTAAATTAGCACATTAGTGGGCATATATTTTGCTGGATTTTTCTCGATTGGTTTCAATCCAAAAAAAAGCACATTAAAAAACTATATTATTTTTGCTGATTTAAAGTTAAGAAATATTGCAAAAAACTTTTTGCTGTGCAATTTTTCTAAATATTTCACTGTATCGAAAACAAACTTCTATTTTCTATAAAACTGTTTGTTAATTATGATGCCAAAAATTGCATTTGTTAACTCCCAACAATTAAATTTTTTTAATTAGAAAACAAGTTAAAATGGGCAGCAGTCATCAGTTATTGAAACTAGCTTCTAATTAATTTTACTACTAAAGTTCTTTCAACATGGAATGAAGAAGGAATCTTAACCTAAAAGAGATTTTATTCGGAGCAGATTCAATTATTAGTTTCTGGAGTGGGGTAAAACGTTTTTTCTTCTCTTCTCTGGTATATGGAAGATTTGGGAATGATAATCTATTGAATTGTCAAGCTTTTTTTTGATATAATAAAAATATAAAAAATAAATATAAAAATCGTTGAGAGGTGTTCCATTTCAATGGTAATTTTTTTTATTTGTTTGGAAAGTAAGTCTTTGATAATATTTTACATGTTAATATTTTTATATTTTGACTGAATCAAATACAACATGTAAACATTTAAATGGAATGAAAATTATGAATTCGAAATGCCATGTCGGCAATTGTACTGCAACTGACATCTTGTGAAACATTTATTATTTTGTAGATGGGATAATGGTGATGATAAACATTAACACAAAATCAACAAAGACATAAAATGCTACATTTATCCAGCAGATACAAAAACAACTTACGAAATATCAAATGCACCCAAAACTATGGTTTTATTAAAAACGAAATGTGGGGCATAACATTTACAATGAAGAAAAAAAATGGAAAAAAAAATAGTTTTAAAATTTAACTCTGTCTAAATATGAATTCAGATCCATTCGTTTATTCGTTCATTCGTTCACTCGTTTATTCATCACGTTAAAATGTCCTTTGACTGCTAAGTTTGGCAAAAAGTGGTAAAATATAAAACTTCCGCTTTGTCATTTCGAGTGTGGAAATGTGGTGCTGTTGTGCATGCAGTTTCTGTTTTTATGAAATTTTTGTTAAAAAGGATGTTTTTTTTATTTCTTTTAAATAAATTTGAGTGATGTGTGTCGGCGCGTAGTTTCTAGAGTAGAAGTGGGTGCATGAGTTGTTCAGTGTCATGAAAATAATATTAAAAAAAAAAACAAAGAAAGATTTGTAATATAAAAAAGCTTGTGTATGAGTTTCACATCTATTAACAAATGGGATTCCCATTTAATCAAAACTGTATGTTTCAATTGTTTATCAGATTATAATAAACGAAAAGTACGAGTATACTCTGATCTGTTATTTAAGGATATTCCTGCTTTTTTTGTAAAAGCCTAAGAAAAAAGCGAAAAATTATAATTTTCCAATCTTTGTGACATTTATTTAAGGCTGTTTTGAAGAAAGATTTGGTGCTCTGCCCCAAAGAATTGTGTCTTAAAAAATATGATAAAAATAATATGATGATCTTGATCTTGATGTTTTCTTCACAAGTCGTCATTACCTCGAGTAAGGCTTTGTAAAAGATTATAGAAATATTATATGTACAAATATAACAAGTGCTTACAATTCTTATACATTTATCGTATTCAATGTGCTCAATTGTAAGAAACTACATCTGGCAAAAACATATTATAGCAACGCAGGAAAAATAGTCAAGGGACTAGTCCTCAGAGATAAACGTAAATTGTATATCAATACCACTAGAGAATCCGAGTGGAATATAAAGCAATTCCGCAGCACAGAGGTCAGCAATTGCAATAGACCCTTATTGTCAAAGACAATCATATTCAGTTACCTGGGTATCATAATAAGTTCGAATTATGGTGCGAATGCAGACGATGAAAAGAGAATTAATAAAGTCCGTCATGCGTACGCTTCTCTAGGAAGAAGATCGGAATCCTCAATACAAATGCTAAGAGCTATACGATCCCCCAGAAGATTTTGAAAATATTCTGGCCGGGCGCATAAGTAATCACGATCTACTCCGATTTGGCGATGAAACTGAGTAAGACTGGATAATAAATAAATCACTAAGGACAGCTTCCAGTGGAATCTACAGGGATATAGAAAACGAGGATGTTCAAGAAATACCTGGAGTTCATGAAAACGAGTTCATGTCCTCAACTTAGAAGACTATAAATCTAATTTTTAAATTAGAAAATGTTAATTATGTTAATCATGTTGCGAGAACCTCCAAGTGCATAAAGTAACATAAAAAAGTAATAAAAAACTTTCAATTAGCACAAAATCGAATTATAGTATTTCAAGTATGGATGCTTTTACATCCACTCTGAAATTGTGGAAGTGCTCATAATACCGATGAGACTACTCGTATAAAAAATATGAAAAATAGGAAGTTAATTGCATTTTATTTCTCGTGGGACGTTCCCACATTTGTTCACATATTTTTATTGAAATCGATTATCATGGGAGAATTCTTGTAAATTTAGAGTGGAACATCAAAAATAAGAAATAAATAAATAAAACAAGCCATAAAAGATTTTAATGCACAAAACTTTTTTCCTTCAAATTTACTTTAGATAAATTATTTTTATTATCAGATAAAAGGTCATGTCCCCAGTGTGAATAAAATAAAAAAGTTTCTTTATATACAATATTTTTCTCTTTTGAATTAAAATGGATAACTCTGATTTGAATTTTGTACACTTCGAACAACAATTTAAAAATATTTTTTATTAGTTCAAATTGCTCGCGAGATCTTAAATCAATTCGATAAAATATATTCCCTAAATGTTATTTAAAACACATTTTTCCGTGAACTTCAATCAAGAACTCTTACACTTTTTTATGTTTACTTATGACATTTTTTTAAAACTTTTTTAAAAAGCGCTAATAATCGGAAAAGGAATCCTTTCATTGAGATTATCTTCCTTTCACCCATTGAAAAATAACCCTCAATTAGTACTGAGTGGATTAATGTATTTTGCCACTCTATTTCAACATTTACTTTCTAAGTTTAACTTTAGAGTAATTTGCAAAATTATCGAAATTAGAAACGTAACTTCTTTTAATGTCAGCCTGGGAAAGAGAAGTGATTTAGCAATCGTTTGTAATTTCCACTGAATAAATAAACAAGGCCTACTTTCATATGTGAACACATAGAAATGAATATTTAAACAAACATACGATTACATTTGCATATTTTATATACAGGGTAATTCATTTGGTTGTACTTTTTCAACAATGAAAAGCGAATGGGACTTGAATTTTACTTGCGATCTTAATTATCTTATTATATTGTTCAAATGCTGGTCGCAACTGTAAGTTGCCTTTGTCTAATTTAATCTCATTAGAAAGAAACTGCTCTATCTGCATTAAGACAACAAACTGACTAATTTGTAGATGTTCTTCTGATCTGAGTCCTTTAACAGTCACATGTCATACAGGACATGTCTGACACAACTCAGATGTTATTTTAATTAAATTAAATCGCTACTGAAAAAAGCACCGAATACTGAATCACTCTATTTGCAAAGTTTAGAAATTACCATGAGCGCGTGTGTGTGTTTTTTATGTGTTTTTTTCCCCAGTGTTTACAATTACATACTTAGATTAAAATAAAACAAATCCTTGTTTTCAAGTTTATTAAAAATTCACAGTTTTCTATGGAACCTTTTTCTGAGCGTGAACCACATGTAAAACTTATTTGTTTTTGTTTTGTTTTTTTTTTTGCTTGTTAGGCTGCTGTGTATTGTACAATAAACAAGTCTTGTGTAAAAATATAAATATTTAAATAAGCATATGGTTTTTAATTAAATACATATGAAATTATTATAATAAACGAAAAATAAAAACAAAATATGTACACACACCCAGTAAACACAAAGTGCCTCCATGAATAAAATTCAAAATTTTCAAGGCAAACAAAATACAAGTGCGTATTTCCTTAAAACTTTTTTATGCAAATTTTGCACGTTCTATTAAAATTGTTTATTTTATTTCTCAGAAATTATGCTCATTACGTCTCTGAAATATAAAAATATGAATTGAAAACTTATTTGCAGTAATTAGGAAATTAAAAGTAGTTATTTCTAATGAAAAGAAATTTGCATTAGAAGCAGGTACAAAAAAGAGGGAAGTTCGAATGTCATGATATCTTCGTGCCACACATGATTCACGTATGAGCGCAATGTGAGCGTGATTTTTCAAGTGTAACTCTCTCGCACCCATGAAATAACAATTTATTGAGAATTTAGTTATAAAAACGCAACAAATTGCCAATTTCGTATTCAAAAGAGGACAAAAAACGGCTCGAAAACTGAGAGCTACTTCCCCATTAAAAGTTTGACGATTTTCCAAACAGTTTAGGAAAGTAAAACACCTTTGCTGGTGTGTAAATTGCAAATGTTGATGTTAATTTCTATATAAACATTTGCTTAGAAACATGTTTATGTGGAAATTGAAACAACATTTAGGCAACTGATTCAACGGGTTGCGAATTGGACATTTGGACAATTGCATTACAATAAAAAATAAATAATTGCGTTCGTATACAAATAAAATTCTAATTTTTTGTCAATAAAGTATTAAACTTTTATGATCTACATTCGCTTTGAATTGCAGTTAAATTACAATTTCAACAGAATTATAATTTGTTATTCCGTTTGTAGGAGCGGGACCGAGTTCTAACAACTTTTTTGTCGCTTTTAAATTGCGATGCCCTCTGAGTGGTTAAGTTCAGTGGAAGGTAATACTATTTTGGAATATAAAATTTAATTATTAGTTTTTTTTTTATTATTTAGGTGTAGGATGTGTGAGATATGATCCAGTCCAAATTAGTCGCCTGATTGGATTTAAGATCATAATACACGTTTAAAATAAAGCTGTATACATTTTTCTGGAAGCTGCATAGTTTGCTTAGAAAATATCTGATTCAGAATATTATTTCAGTCAAAATTTGTTTAATAAATCTCAGAATTTTTCCGTTTATGTTGAATGTTTTGTGTGTAGCATGCACCACTCTTCAAATTCTGGAGATTGGCAAATATCAACAAACGCAAATGTTTGCGGGGAACATAAAAACTGTCAAGGGTTATTAAAAACATCGCAGCAGCTGAAGCTTACAGAAACACAAGGCGCGTTTTATATTCATATTGACTTTCATACCTACACAAGCATGATGGCAATATATGCATGTATGTATGTATGTATGTATGTATGTATGTATGTATGTATGTATGTATGTATGTATGTATGTATGTATGTATGTATGTATGTATGTATGTATGTATGTATGTATGTATGTATGTATGTATGTATGTATGTATGTATGTATGTATGTATGTATGTATGTATGTATGTATGTATGTATGTATGTACGTATGTATGTATGTATGTATGTATGTATGTATGTATGTATGTATGTATGTATGTATGTATGTATGTATGTATGTATGTACGTATGTATGTATGTATGTATGTATGTATGTATGTATGTATGTATGTATGTATGTATGTATGTATGTATGTATGTATGTATTTATGTATGTATGTATGTATGTATGTATGTATGTATATAAATTAGGAATTTTTCGACGAAAAATAATTTAACTTTGTATGCCTTATTTGTTTGTATCTTATTGCCAATAAGAACAAAACAATATAAAAACTAATTGAAGTTTATTTTCTAACCCTTCAGTTTCAGGTGGAAACATCACTAGTAAGTTTGTTATTGTTAAACAATAATTTTATCTGATGAGTTTTTCTTTAATCTTTCAGAAACTTCACCCCACAAATCAAAAGAGAATCAATCGAGAAAAATTCTTCAAACTTTACTAAACATCTAATTTCAAATTTGGTAAAACGATAGAAATCGCAAAAAAGTAAGATATAAAAATATAAGTAAAAAATCTGTGTTTTTATGGACTTATGACTCTTCCGAAATAACCGGCTCATGAAAGACTCAGCAGACTCAGTGGAAAATAAGCCACTTTATTATTTTGTTTCATAAAAAATAAACATCAAAAGCGACTTGAAGGGCTTAGAAATAACCACGAGGAATGTAATAATGTAATTAGAAAGGTTTTTTTTTCTGTGACATGGAATTCTGTTTTGAATTAAAATTTTAAGCTGCTGTTAATCCTTTTGACATGAAACACTAATGCTGAGATTACAAATAACTGGTTGTTCAAAAATAAGCTGCTTAGAGAGTGTGATCTGTTGCCTTAATATTTTTATTTAGCAACCCAAAATTCAGTTAACAATTAATAAATATATTAACTTTTTGATAAAGAGTTTTTCCGCTTAACAAATTTAAATTCAAATTAGTTTTCTGTTCAAGTTTTCCATTAAACAAAAATTCCGACACATTTATTTAATCCAACTTGAAACTTTTGTACTTTTATATTTGTGAATACTTTTTGTAAATGCGGCCTTTTGCAGCCAGAAGGATAATAGATGGATGGATGTGGACACTCGATGTGTGCTTTTCCGTTTGTAACTTTGATTCTTTATTGTTCTTATTTTCGTTCGTAAGCGGATTATAAATGAAAAATTTTAAATTGCTGGGGCTCTGACACACTTGAAGTCTCATTATTTATTAGTAACATATTTTATACCACAAAATAAAGAAGAAATATATTTTAGAAAGAAATATATTTTAGAAAGAAATTATTTCGTGATTTTACAATAAATCTTCAACATTTTCTTCGTTAAATAATCGTATTTTATTTTCAAGGGAAATATCTTTTAACAAAATAAGTTTGTAGCAACTGTGTTGTTTATTTATTTGTTGGCTCTCATTTTTTTATAATAAAATATTAATATTTTGACAAGTACTACGAGTATATTTGATGAAAACTTCAAATCTTTTTTATTTGACAAGTGCATCTTGGAATCCGATTTAATTTACAGATTCTCGTTGCAGGTTTTCGAAAAAGATAAGAGATAATTTTCGTTTAGAAATTGCTTACAAGAAGAAAAGCGTTAACAAGAACATCGTTTCCCACTTCACTAAATTCTTACTGGCAGATTATCTTTCAGCAAATTACTGCATGATATCAATTTTTTATAATTAAATCTTAAAGAACCGCTCCATCAACACTAATTATTTAAAATTTTACCATATTAAAATCTCTCTTAATAAACATTTAATTGAAACCAAAAAACCCAAACTAACTCATCGTTGTCAGTCAGTAGAGAAAGTGTGTGGTTTGCAATTTGATTGATTAATTTCTAATCTTTTACTTGATTATAACCACAAGTTTTATGAAATAAATTAATATGAATTAATGAAATTATCCACACAATTATATTTATTTACATGGATACATTCCTGGATTAATCCTTTAAATATAAATTTTGGTATCGATTGGAATAATTTTGGGAGAGTCTAAAATGTTAGAATATGTTTAATTTAATCGACATCTTTTTCTGTCTGTCTTTGCGTCATAATAGGTCTAACACGGGCTAAGCTCTTCTTCTCAAAATTTAGCTAAACACACTTTCAATCGAGTGATCTTTAGAGAATTAGACTCGCTGAGAACTAAAGCAGTTCCACTCGTTTGGTACTAATTTTTGCATATTTCTGGTTGGTGAGATATTGGATCTTAAAACTTTCTTTCCTTTCTACAACAGAATGCCCTCCCTGAATCACCACATTTAAGGGTGATTTTTAAAGTCCCAAATAATCTTCTCAAACATTAGAATAAGTAAATTAATAAAGTGAAAAAGCCCTAATCTGCAATAACTTCAACTCGTATTATGTCCTACTTCTGTTCAATGTGATCTTGTCAGATATAATAATAATGTTAATTTTCAAGATTCAGAAGCCGGTTTTTGTACAACTGAAATCCTATTTCGAGTTCTAAAGCAGCCACTGTTCGAATCCCAAAAGCTTTTTGAATATCTTAAGTTTTCATTTATTCTCGCTCTTTGTAAACGAATTATGCACGTTTCAAATTTAGAATCTTAAAAGTTCCTTAAGATCCCGTAAATGTTTTAAATTATTTTCCACCAGATAGATGCCGGGCTTGTGAAAGTATTTAGTAATTGGGTGTTGTGTACTGAATTGAATACTGAATACTCAATACTAAAAAGTAGTTGTATGTTTTGACTAATTGTGTTACAAGGTATGTTTGAGTATGTTTAACTAAAATACATCATAAAAATAAAGAATTTAAAATATAAAAATAATTAAATTTTACTAAAATATTTAAAGACAAAATAAAAATGTATATTTTAAAAAGTTTTCATTTACTGTGTGTTGAGTTAGTGTAGCAAAATAAAATAGTTTCATATCGAGTATAATTCATTTGTTGTGTACTTTAAGAAGTTTTTGAAATTATCATTTGATTGTTGAAGGTTGAGAAATTTAAGACTTTTCAAAAAAAAATGTTTTAATGTCCTCGGTGGATTTGGCGGAATCCCAAGTAAAATCCATATATACAGATTATCTCAAGCAGTAATAAATGATATGAAAAGTAGAATATATATTTGGAATAACAATAAAATAAAAATAATTTTTTTATAGAAAAAAATGCTTGTGTGGGTCAGGAAATCTTTAATTTTTAATTACCTTAAAATCATTAAATATATGAAAGGACAGAAAGACAGACTCGATAAATACACAATAAATTATTTTGTAACGTTTGGCTTCCATTTCATGTAAAATTGCCAATAGATATGTACATTTTAATGTAAAATATACAGAAGTCTGTGAATGTGTGTATTTTAATTGTAAACATTCGCATAAATATTTATCACACTGCACAGTGGCCTAGAAAATGTTAATTTGGAAATATTGAATTCTGCAGACGCACTTGGATTATGCATTTCCAGTTTTTTATTAGCAACCGAAATCTTTCAGAGGATAATGAATTTTTCTAACACTTAAACTTTTCAAGCCATTGTGCGATATGTTGTTGAATCTTTTATGTCAAAATATACTCGTTGATATGTAAGTATAGATGCGTGTGTTCGCTTTTACTTGAACAGCAAAAACCCATTTAACTTATTAAACCATCAGAAAATAAAATTTATTTTAATAAAACAAGAAGTAGAAGCAAATAGTTCAACAAAATTGTTTCACAATGCAACGGAGTGGAGCAGCCCACATGCATGTGAGTTAAACTGCCTTCTGAAATGTACAACATGTGGTTTGGTATACACAACTTACTATTTTATTATTTAATGTTATTACTTGACTTCTAATTTATTGCTTGTACCAATAACCAATAAAAATAACTTTTATTTAACATTTTTAACAATAAAAAAAATTCAATAATTTATGTGCATCGTTAAGGCTCATTTTAAAGGTTTATATTAACAAATTGGCAACCGCAAAGCTGTCGGTAGTTCCTCCCAAACTCGCTGCGCATGAAGGTCTTTAGTTTTAGTTTAGTTTAATTAAGATTTTGTAATGAGTTTCCCCAACATTGCAAATTGCAAAAATTTAGAATTTGGGGTGTAAAAGAGTGAAATTATTTTTGAGAGTTTTTCTTAATGCGTGACTGGAGTGAAACGTTAAATAAAAAATATATTTTAATATTAAAGGACAACAAACGGGCTCCAAACAAATAATATCTGTTTGTGTTTACTCAACAATAAGTTCAAGATGTTGGAATCGGTAAAATAGCACTTTTAAATTTTCTTTAATTTTATTTAAAAAAAAACCCATTTAAAAATATATCGGTTAACATACATCCGCAGAAACACATACACGTGCAAATAAGGCGATTTTCCTATTCCAAAAGTTCGGCCGTTAAAAGTACTGGGATCAAAATGGGGACTAAGTCAGTGATGTTATTTCTAAGCAAGATCGCATAAACAGCGGGAATGGTTTCGTGCAAAATATACACACTGTGTGCACAAAACTTAACCTGGCCTGGCGCACTACTGCGCGCCTTAATTAATTGTTTTATCTGTTTTTTTTTCTTTCTTTTTTATATTCATATAATAAATAGATTTTTTGTTATCTTGTTTAGGTTCCTTATGACATTGTAAATTCAATTTAATGCAATCTAATTTAATTTGTTGGTCCTTTTGGAATAAAAAAAATCGAATTTGTTTGTGTTTAAATGTTGTTTAACGGAAATGTGTAAAGAAACTAGAAATGTTAAGATACAACAAGGAAGGAAATCCACGAAAATCTCTTCACGTTTTCTTTTTTATTTGTTTGAGTTGCTGTCGCTTTTAATGAAAATTAGTTAAAATAAATCTTCACTCATTCCCTCATTCACTCATGCACTTTTTATGCTTTTCTAACGTTTTTTCAATGAAATTTTGTTTGTCTTTACTCACGTGGGAAGTTTTTATTTGGACGTGCAGGATGGAAAAGGAAAGATAAAAAAATAAGGAACGTGTCTTGGACAAGTTATTTTTTTTTCTTTATTTTTTGTTGATGTGTGTTCACTTTGTAAGAAACAGCTGTAAAATAATTTGCCGTTAATGAGTTTGTTATGCCTGACACGTTATGACAGGCAGCAGAACCATTTTAAACTTTGTTGTTTTATTTTCTTATCCTTAAAAGATCAAAATATAAATGGAAATGTGGTCGTACTACTCTATATTGTCTTGGCTCTGCTATTTTAAAAGATAAACTTCTTCTCCGTTTTCAAATGCTATTTTGTTGATATTTTTTACTTCCGTTGGTATTTAGACTAAATACTTTATACTCGTATTATCCAAGTTTTTCTTGTCTGTCATATCGTAGCATTCTTTCTATTTCATTTAACTTTTAATTAAATTCTTTGAAAAACTAAGCGATAAGTAGCCATTGTGTATAGAAAATGTCCCAACAGATTTAACAAGTCTTTAAATGAAATTGTTATTTTTTAGTTTCCTCTTTTTGAAAAAGTATTATTGCAAATTATTTCGCTTAAAACGAATTGTCTTTTTAGATCCTAATATAAAAAAAATCCAAAAGGTTTCAAAGGAAAAAAAAAAACAAATGAACTTTCTTTAATTTATAGAAAGAAACCAATATTCACTCCGGCTCTTTCGTTTGTGACGAAAGCTATGAGCTTTCGCTGAGTTCGCTATGACCGAGCATCACTGTACTGCAAGATTTACTTACATGCATACTTGGATTCGAAAATTGAGAATAGAAGATCCATACATGATCTCACATCATAGTAAACACAATTTTGCTTGAATGTGGACTGGATGAATGATGAAGGTGGACTAGATGTGTATTCATACACATTCAATCGCTGGCCTTCATTATTATTTATGTTCTTCCTAAACATATTATCTGATCTGATTTATTAGTTTTAATACTTATTTCAAAATTTTGATTCAATAATTTACATTTGGACCGTGGGCTCTTCAAAAAGCATTCAATCCGTTCACAACATCTACAAGTACATGAAGTATATTTGAGAGTAGATGATAGATCATACTTTTATGCTTCCAGGAAATAAGATTTCGTATCAGGGATGGAAAAGTTGATATTTTGATTGTACTATTTGATGTGCAAAAGTAAAGTGGTAATCCCCTGACTCATATGACACTTTCAAAGTAATATTATGTACTCGTATAAATATTAATAATAAGTCTAATGTATTTGCAAGGATCGTAAATATGTTCATGTATGAAGGCGTATGTATACTCGTAAGTATGACTAACGTTGTAAGTGATATGAGTCCATATATTATCAAAGTATTCATATAATCGCCCATATAAATATGTATTCATCCGCTATACATTAACGTACGCATATATTTCATGTACATATTTTCATATATCACCAATATATGGTCCATTTATGTATATCTTTTTCTTTCTTTTGGGTTTTCAATAAAATGCTCGTAATGAACAAACACAATTTCATTACAATAAAATACAAAACGTTGTAAACATTTTAAATAACAAAGTTGGTAATAATTTATATTATTATTTATATTTATATTTATATTTATATAATTTATCATTCAATGACCTTTTTGCATTACGAAGGGATTACAATTTTAATATTAAATATTATTTTAGTGTGTAAAATAATTGATTTTGTAGGTCAAGTTTTTTATAAAATAAAGGCACATGAGGACTTTTTAATCTTCTCTTTGTTATTTTTCTTATTTGATAATAATTACTAGAGTTCATTCAATTTCAAATCCAGAAATTGTACAAAAATAATGCTTGAAAAGGGCAAACTAAACATGGGATGCTCCTTAAAAATGGTTTGACATTTTTTTTACTGGGGTAAAGAATTCAAAATAAGGAAAACCAAAACATATTTGCAAAGCACTGATACTTTATTTGTATATACAATCATTATTATAAGTAAATATGTAAGAATAAATACATACGTGCATATTTGAGATAAATGGCCTTTTTGTTTAATATTAAAAAAATACTTGAGTTCTTGATGCAGCATACACACATGCGTTCATATTTTGCCATTTATTTCTATAAATATAGAAATAGGGCAAATAACCGAGAATACTGCATGACCACGAGTCCTTCAAATGTCGACCAATATCCATTAAGTTGTAAATGAGTATAAGTGTGAGCATTTAGTATTTGTTAAGTATCATTAAAAATGTTTCGCAGTTGATATTTGTTCAGTACTTTTATTCGTTAGTCAATCGGAGTCAATCTTTTGACTCATTTGCTAAAACCGCTGTGAGTGATTTGGTACATAATGTTTGATTAGAACAATCATGTTTATGCTTTCATCCACTTCGTTATTTGCTTAGCTCGCACACATACATACATACATACATACATACATACATATAAACTTATTGTCCTGTTTGCTTTGGGAAATTGTATAATTGCAAGTAGATGAATTTCATTCAGTTTGTTAGAGTGAGTTAATATGTTGCTCAGGATTGTTGGCGTTTAGGGGAGAACGTTTTGTTTTTATTGTTGGTTGAACACATACTTTGATACACATCCTTGCAATTGTAACAAGAACAAAATACATTATTTTCACATTTTATTTATAAAGCCTGAAGACATTAATATCGAATTTGGATCATCCATTTCTATTTTCAAATAAACATTACGACAAAAACGCATAAAGTGTTTATCGAACCAGAGCTGGCTAGCGGATGTTTTCTCATTTCTTGAAACAATAAAACCACTTTAAACAATATTTCTCCTGCTGCATCCTAAAATTAACGAAAGTAGAGACTATTTTAATAAGAAATACATGAATTGCTTCTACTTCGTTACTGCTTCGAAACTTCTAAACAGTTCTGCATTTCGAAACATCTGAATGACAATAATTCGGCACAAAAAGTTTTTATATCGTAATTATTTACCAATTGGATCCGGTCTACTCGAACGGTGGAACTTTTTTGATAGGAAAGCGATTATAATTGTGAACGTCCTGTGGCATTACATTAAGTAGCAGCTTAAATAGAAAATATTTGCTGTGTACATTCAAATTTATGTATGTGCATACATATAATAAATATGTGCTTATACGCTTTAATAACTCAAATATAACTCGGTTTCTTTCAATGACTTTTGTTATTTATAAATCAGTAAATATCTTTTGCATAAAATTAAATTTTAAACACAAATTACGGATGTGAAAATCAGAGTTATGCTTTGCGTCACCAACTTAACAGAAGTCATTTGCAATGTTTTTTTGTTAAAAGATCTTTTTAGTGCCCATTTTAATTGTGTCATAAAAGTTTAATTACACTTTTTGTTGGGTATTTTAGGCAGATACTTAAACAAACATTCGCACTTGAACTCATAAACATACGCATGTGTTTATAATGTGTTTTGTTACATTCGTGTGCACGTGGTGCAAAGAACTCAATTTGTAGAGAAGGACTGAGACCAGTAAGCTTATACTCCCGCCCTCTCTCTATTATAAACTATAAAACAATAAAAAGATTTCTATTAAATAATGCAAATGAATTATAATAAAAATTATGAATTTTTATTTGGGTGAATGAAGAGCCCTGCAGGTTTGAAAAATATGTGTTAAAATTTAAGCATTTCAAGCAAAATCAAATTCATTTGAATTAAAACTAGAGAAAAAGTATTTATATTAAAACAAATGGAAAAAACTAATGAAAATCAATAGAAAAATTTAATAGAAACTATAGAATTGTTATTTAATTAAGTAAAAAGGTACATGCGGGCAATGCCTTTGCGACGGGTGGGACTTTCTAACCCATTTTGAATTAAAATTTAATTATTATTTTCCGAACTTTAAAAAACGCATTTTATTATTTTAACTTTTGCCATGGAAGAAATCAGTAAAGTGTAATTTGTATTGTTATAATTATTTGTATTTAAAAGGAGAAAAAAATCAAGACAACCAGTGCGTGCAGATTCTCTTCAATTACTTTTTTATATAATATTTTGATAAAGTTATTTAAATCAATTGCGGAAATTTATACTAAAACTGTAATAAAAACTCGTCTTGTAGCCTCGGTCGGGTGGGGCAGTGTACCTTTAGTCCCTGATGGAATAGTGAATAGAAATCTATTAAATGAACTTTTTCTTTTTACAAAATAGACAATAATTCGGGATTTTTAAAAAAAGAGATAAAAGAGAAATGAAAATAAAATCCTTTTACTTTCATTACGAATTAACTGTGTACAGTAGCTTGACTGATCATAATCTTTTTCGTGTAGCTGTAAGTCTCACAAATTTGAATGATAATCGCTGTAGAAATTTTTTCTGTATTCATGAAATGCGTAATAAATAATCCACACGTGTCTTTAAATAAACCAAACACGTACGAAATAATGTAAGAAAAAACTGAAGCACACAATGTTTAATAAACCATATAAAATAGAAAATAAAATAATGTTTCTAAACTTAATTAGAATTTTTAATTTTATTTAAACATTAATAAAGTTTTAAATTAAAGAACTTTTTTCATAAACTCATAAATAAATTGTGGCGTTTTTAACGATTTAATTTTAATTCAACAAAAATGTAATAAACAAATTTGTGAAAAAAATCTTCAATGTTTATTAAACGTGGCGTTAAACAAAAACAGCAAACACAACAAGAACAACAGCCTCAGCAACATTTCCAGTTGCCGTTTTTGTTTTATCGCTCGCAAACAACAGGAACTCACATTTTCATCTGTAAAAGTGCGTCCTTGAGATAAACGGGAAATAAAACGAAAAAGAAAAAAAACTGAAATAAAACTAATTTAACAGAGTCTAAGGTAATTCAGCACTTGTTTAAGTTACGATAAAATGTAAAAACAATTTAATTTTTTATATAAAAAAATGATCCCTTCTTTTTTTTTTGTAATTGCTTCTGAAAGTGAAACTAGAAATAGAAAGAATAGAAACAGGGACAATCTCACAAGAATTGTGAATCTTGATTTTTGCTTATTTCTGAGTGCCTGATAGACAAACTAAGTGCCTGTTCGTCGATATCGAAACAAAATTTTTTTCTAATAATTACATTTTAAACAAAAACAACTTTTAAAATTTTGTTTTTGTTTTAAATGTAATTATACGATAGAAAATTTTCTTTCGATATCGACGAACAGGCAGTTAAAATATTAAAAATTCATTTTTACCCACCAGTGGTGCCCGGCAAAAGTTTTGGACAACATTTTTCCTTTAAACTTTTAATTTTTCTAACAAAAACTTTTCTAACGCTTTTGCTGATTTTATAATATTTTTATCAGGCACAAAAAGGGATAAGGCGAATGGGGTTTTTTTACCCGCCCGGTTTATTTTTCATCAGCCTGGTAAATTCCTTGTTTTCGTTGTTAAGTTTTAAAAATTTTTTTGTTTCTTTCACGTAAGAATAAAATTAAATTTTAATCAGTTTATCGATGTGCATAGCAGATATATAAAATTGAAGCGGTAGCAATATTTTAGTAATAATATTAATTCAAAGATTTAAAAAACTTTTGTTTGTTGAGGGTTTTTAGCTAGTCTATATACATGCATTTCATTGGTGCTTAAGCCAAATCATCAGTAGACCTTAAACAAATAAAGTTTTTTAAATCTTTGAAAAAAGATATCGAGGCAATCTCGATTAATATAAATTTCATAATAATATTAATTTGTATTTCAAGTCTACTTTAAGAAAAGTTTACTTCTTTTTCACATAAAAATAACTTGTAGATCGTGCAAAGAGATTTGATTTCGACTGCATTTAAATGTTTGTAGCCCTGTTGTGCGTTGCGCGTTTACTTTTCTATTTCATACTTTTTAAAATTTTCTAATCAACAACAATAAATATTAAACAAAATATGAGTAGATATTAATAATTGCAAATTTGCAACTTTGAGAATGAAGTTATTGTAATAATCATTTTAGGACGCTTTGAAGTTTAATATTTTATGTATCGAAGTTGAAAACTCCATAATAATAATATATTTTTGAATGATGTTAACAAAAGAAACTCGTTTTTGACTTTTTATTTCTGAAACAAAATTTTCGTTTTATTGTTCGCAAATCAAACAAGTGAAAAACTTTAACTTCAAGCTGAAAAAATTACAAATTATTAAAAGTATAATTATCTCCGATTATACAAACTAAAAATTAAATTAAATTAAATGCAAGCTTTTAAAAATATAGTGAAATGTTTAAAAATCAATTAGTTTTCCACATAGTTTACATAACGAACTTAGACAATCAGCACCGCTGATATAATTCTGAAAGTGATTTTTTGAAGATATTTTTTATTTACTTATGATTTTCACACTCTATTATTTGCAGTATAAATATTTAAAAAAAAAGAAGAGGATACTTCTGATTCAATAATGTTACTCATGCATATTTAATATGAAAATTGTTCACTAAAAAAAAACATTAATAAATTAAAAACAATGCAGGAATAAACACATTAAATTTATTTTGAAATAAAATAACAAATGGAAAAATATAATTCAGACATAAATGCTTCTCTTTTTGTATTTCTATAATTATATTCGTGCGACATACAAATTAATTGTTAAGATGGTTTTTGGTTTTTGCCCTTTTTAAACTTAATTAAAATATAAAATTGTATATATTTGTTGCAATAATGTGTTTTTTATAATTATTCACACTTTTGTTTCACATATATGTACGTACACAAGTATGTAACAGTTTGTAGTGTTAAGTAATTTATTATAAATATTTCAATTTGTATTTTTATTAATTACGAGTATGTTTCACTATAAAACCATTAATTACAGAACATTGTTTTATATAATTTTGTTTTTTTTTCTTTTTCTTTGCAGGTAATTCCAGTTAATAATTTAATATTTCCCACAAAGATTTAAGCAGGTAATTTTAATTTTGTAAAAATAATAAAAATATTTTTCCCAGAAACATTAAACAAATTTAATCCTTTTCGCTTCTGTTTTAGTAATTTGTATAAACCACTTAATTTGCAATGAGCTCACCTGGCAAATAATTATCCAAAAATTTTCCAACTCATTTCCAGCTTTAAATGTGCCAAAAAAAAAATAAGAAAGGAAAATAGAGGAAACAGATTAAATTTTTAACATGCCTTGTAACACTTTGGCAAGGAAATTGCTTTTGAAAACTACTTATTTTCGTCTGTTTAAATCTCAATTAATTTTCCAATGCAAACAGCATTATGTCATTTAATTATTACGTCGCAAAAGATAACAATTTGCTTACCACACTATTGAAATGCACAATTTAATAAGTTTTAAGAAACATTGTGCTTTCAAAGAAATGAGCTTTTGACTACTCAGTATACATTTTTTTCAGGCAGTCAATACCACTTAGTTTTATAACACCAAAAATTACAAAAGTAGGTCGTGGGGCAACTGGTTGGTACGAGATTCCTTTTGCTTAAGAACAGAAATAGTAGAATAAATTAATAAAATTTAATAGCAATTAAAAGAGAAATACAATCATAATACAACAATAAAGACATCAGCCATATGGGTGTAAGGAAGGTCCTTTGGAAAAGTGTCCTGTATTGGTCGCTTTCACACTCTTGTCTTTCTAGTTACCATTCAGCGAAGAAGGATAACAAGAAACCTCGTTATTAAAATGTAAGAAAAATTATGTAAATTTTTTTTATTATTTACTTTGTTAATATCTGAAATTGTACTTGACGAATGTAAATACGAGTACTTTCAAAGCATTTTCCAATTTCTGTATTGTTTTTTTTAGTAATTTTTACAGTGTTAAATTAAAAGGGTAATAAATGTTTCTTAACAAAGTAAAAAATGATTTTAAAATAATGACTTGTTTATATTGAAATGAAATTGTTGGCTTGAATTCAAAACTGAGTTTACGCATTTCTTCTTAATTCTTAAGAAATTGTTTTTGGATTAAATCATTATTTTATTAGGAGAGTACTTTTTTATTTAACACAATGCATTCATCAGATCAGCAGAATGGATCAGTACTGATATCGAGGTCGCTACTGATCCAATCTGCTGGTCTGATGAAAAAATTGCTTCAAATAAAAAAGTACTCACTTAGTAAAATAATGAATTTATCCAAAAACAATTTCTTAAATATTAAGAAGAAATGCGTAAACTCAGATATGAACTCAAGGCAAAAATTTCATTTCAAAATAAACCTTAAACAGTTCAACAATTACGTATAAATATTAATAATGACTTGTGTTGTTTCTCAAAAATTCTCGTGTTTACTTGATTGCAAGCAATATTTAGCAATAAAGATCATGCATCTACTTGATGTATTAACATCTCTCGGAAACATTTAATTGAATTAATCGATCGAGTAAATCGATTATTCCTGAGCAATTTTGCACCACTTTAGCACTTTTAATATTTAAAACAAAACACATCCACCAAAGAAAATGTTCATACAAATTGCACATGCAAACGATTTTAATTTTTCTTTGCTAATTTATGTTGTGAAGGATGCGCCATAAATAGTTTTTCATCATGATCTCTTAATTCTTTCAAAGAAAATATACAAGTATCGAAAGAAATGGTAACTGGGTTTGAACATGTTTGTGAAATAGTAAATCTAAAACTTGTATGTATTGACATTTATTCACTCATTTAAACATGTCACTGCGAATGATGCTCAATATTAGTTAACAAATTCAAGACAATGACTTTCTAAGATGAAAATGAAGGTGAAGAGACGACAATAATTATGACGATGTTGTTGAAACTTAAAGAGAAAAGGATATAAAAGAAGACGTAATTTCAAAGGGTGGCATGCAAAATTAATATGCAACGTTTAATCTTATGATGATTTACAAAATTACAAAAACATTTACAAATATGTGTACATAAAACAATACTCGTACTTATTTTTACATATATTATAATCATTGAAGCATGTCGACATGTCAAAAACTACTTACCGAAACAACAAACAACAACACAACAAACAACAACAACAATAGCAAAAGCTACATAAACAAATAGCAGACTCAAGGGTCTCCTTGCATTAGGCAATTGTTTTTATTTAAATAGCATACAGACAATCACTCATACACGGCGAAGGATTCTCAGCGATGAAAGCTGAAGTACAGGTGTAGAGAAAGGAAATGAATGTGGAGGTTAATGTACACTTACACAACGATGAATACTCACTTAGAGATAGAAAGAATTTAGTATATTTTGAAATCTTAAAGAAAAGACAAAGTTATTGTTATAAATTTCATTGACTGTTCATCTGTAACGAGCACTCGAAAATATAAACATTAGACTTTTTGCTCTTTTAAACTTTTTGCATACATATATAAAAGAGGCCCTCTAATAAATTATGAAGGCCATTCTATTGCTGGCGGTTCATAAAAAATGTCACATTCAAATTGCGATGAAGATCTTAAAAAATAAATACATAAATAGTAAATGGTTTATATTTTCCTCATGGTCTAAGTCGTATACTTCTAAAAAGATTTGGCATATCATGTTAAAAAAATATATTACTAATTGTAAGTATTCTACAGTAAATATATTATTTAAATAAATACAATATTCACAAGACGTTGTTAATTTTTATTTTATTGTTGACATATTTTTGGTTTTCTGAGTGTGTCTTTTATCTGTAAAATACCTTTAAATAATGAGTTAAAGAAAAAGGAAGTTAATAGAAGCCGAAATCTCTTTTTATGACATTATTTATTTTTTTCGATAAAGTTTGGATTTAAAATTGCACAACTCGTGAGCACATTTGGTCAAAGTTTTTGCTGTGACGCTCAGTGCTGCCACGACCGAAAATATTTTTTACCAACACGTTTAAAAAATAGTAACCGAATGAGCGGAAGAAGAAACCATAATTTTAAGCTCTTTATTTCCATTTGCTTGTAACAAATTTATATAAAAAAAATACTGACAAAACTAACTTGCAAAATAATTAATGTAAGAAAATAAATAAAAAAAATCTCTCATAAGGAATTCAAGTTTTTTCCAATGGTGGTGTTTGACGATATTTGTTTGATTTGGTAATTTTTTTGTTATTTTTTCAATTGTTTGCTCTTGCCGAATTCTGGCATTTAGTTTTACTAATTTTAAATAATTTGAAGCCCCATTATTTTTATTTTATTTGAGATCTTTTGTTAATCTAACAATATGAGTACTAAAATTGTTAGATTTTTTTCAAATTACGGTTGAATATTATAAAGTAAACAAACTTTATATTGATTGAATTTCTAGCGGGAAAAGCTGAGTTGTTAAATTGTCAATAGTTAGCAGATCTACACTCCAAGACGAAGGTATAACGAATCTTTTGTAGTGTAGTGTGTTTAACTAAGTCACTGTATGCCTTCTGCATACAGCATGTGTAACACAAATACTTTTGTTATTGTGTTTATAATTTGTTCACACTGCAGACAGCTGGTCAGCGTGTATACCGCTGACTAAGCATATTCCCACCGCACACAGAGTGTGGTATGTTTGGATTAGTGTAAGAATTCATGTGAGTTAGAATTAAGTAAAAAAAGAATGAATGATTTCATTAAGAACCACATAGAAGAGCAGTCGCACAAGCGGCTGCGAAACAATAATAAAAACTTTTCATTTTAAATAATACGAATAATGTTATACTTTTCCTTGTTTGAGAATTTTTCACCTTTTACTTTATTTTATTTGTTTCCATTTATCATTTCAGGCAAACACATTTGAAAAGCCTGAACAAAATAAAAAAAAATTAATTAAAAAATGTAGAAATGAGTGTAAAAGTACACATTCACACATTGAAAAAAAAAACACATTTTGTATATAAAAAACCAAAACGGCTCTTGTCTCCATTATTTTGTTTCTCTTGATTTTTGTAAACATTCGTATGAACAATATCCTTCTTCAATTGTAAGAATATCACTCATACGAGAAGAAATGGTGCAGAAGTTGTTGCATTCTCTTTTGCGATCCCAGTAAAAGTATTTTAGCTGAGAGCGAATGAGTAATTTGTAAATGAAAACACTTATCTTACGTACTACTTTATTTATGGAAAAACTACAGCATGTTTTTAGGAGTGTTTTTAAAGATTCATTGTTTTATTTTCGCAATAATTATTATTAGTTGATTCAATTAGAAGTTTTGTACGCAGCTCGCTTCGATGGCGACTTTAACTTTTCAATTTATGTGTATGCAGATTAATTAATGTGTAGCAGAGATTTTCCAATCGATTATGGCCGTACGTCTAGATAAATAAATAAAATAATATATTAAAAATAAATGGAAGCACTAATAATGAAATACTACCACACATGCATTTGTTTAATTAATAGGAATTTCTATTACCAGAAGTGAAAAGTTATTTTCGGTAATAGTATCTTTGAAAGTTTATTTATCCAGGGAAATGAATAACATATCGAATTCTATTACATACCTGAAGCACTCACGCGTTATAATATTTTTATTTTTGGTAAATTCTTGTTTAATCTTAAATAAGAAATCAGATAAGTTATAGATTGGTAATTTTATTTATGTGGTGCCACTTGTGAAATTAAAAGAAACGATTTCGAGATAACGTATTGCTGGTGCTTATTTTGTGTGTATTTTCAATTTAGATTCTTGTAGCAATCGATTGCACTATTTAAAATATAAACTAGTTTACTCTTTAACCGAATCTGAACATTCATTTGAAAGTAAAGTGTCAGGTATTTTTTTTATTAACGATTTACTTTTTTAATTTAAAATATTTTCATGCAAATATGCGATATTAAAAACGCATTTTTTTTAATCGTACTTTCTATCTGTATATCCAGTATAATTTTAATTATTTTATTAAAATAACATTCATTCTCAATTTTACGGAATATAATCAGTTATTTTTTGAACATTTAAAATTAAATATATTTTGTTATCAATTTCAATGATATAAGAGTGGAATCGTTTATAATTTAATTTTTATATATTTTGCATTCTGTTTGCAGTTGATTGTATCAACATAATATTTTGAGTGTACAATCTTCCAATTACTAGATTAATTAAATAAAATAAAATAAAATAAAATAAAATGTGTGTCAACAAACTTTATTGTGTATTTGAAATTGATTATTTTGAATTTTAATTGAAGATATAATTCAGCTTTTATAAATATTTACATAACTACATTCAAATGTATCAGTAAACAATCAAAAACTTAACTAGAATTAATGCGTTCGACTCCCTTCTCTCTGCTCAAACAGTCGATCCCCTTTTAAAAATCTTTTATAGTTTGTCTTTTTCTCAATCTTCTTCTACGTGCAGCTCTGAATCATCGCGTGTTCATAAGTTTTCTTTGCTTATGATCTAAATATAAAAGGGAAAACTAAATATTAAATCACGTTCTCATTTCTATTGAAACATTTAATAGAAGAATACATTTTTCTTAATTTCATCTTTAAATGTATATTGTTTTTGTCTTCAGTTTTTGTTTGTGGTTGTTAAACATGTATGGAATATTAAAAATTCCAACATTAATATGAAAACTCTCTGGCAAATTTATAAATGCCTTCAAAATTACTTACACAAATTAGTTAAAATCACGCATTCTTCTTCCAGAATTTTTGATTTTCTTTTCAAAAAACACAATTGGTCGCACACGTTCAGTTCATAAATACCAGAGTAAAAAAACCGCTGAATCAAATAAATCTCACTGACGTTTCATAAAACAAATAAAAATACAATTTAGTAGAAATAAAAGAAAATCATAATTAATAACTAGCCAATATTTCCAATAAACTTCAGCAATTTCGAAATTATAGATCAATATTTTATTAAGTTGATGATTACTTATGTTTTGGGAAAGGTATGAAGAAAGTTCTTTGGCTGAAATGAATCTTCAATTTAATTTAAAATCATTAATTTTTGCAGTAATTGAATTATTTCTTCTATCACTATCTGATATAAATCGTATTGTAGTCTTGAAATATTTGTTTATACAATTTTTTCCACACTCTGATTTATTTTTACTTTTAAGATACAAAAGCTTCTACTGAACTTGGTTCAATAGTTTGATCACATTAACAATTACTATTTTATAATTTACATATTTATTTGATTTATTCGAACAACTCTTTCGAAAATGGCCAAGACGTAAAGGAAGTGAAGTACACAACTGTGTGGTTAAAGATTACCATGTTAATCTAAAACAATACTTTTTTGAAGTTTATTTGTATCATCAAAATCAATTTCGTAATCATTAAGCAAGTGGATTTTAGAAAGAAAAAAATAATTTTTCATTTAATCATAAATTTTTTATTTTTAAAAACTGAATCGTACTAGAAATAGATTGAGGCATTAAGTCAATATCTATTTTCTGTTTATTAAAAAGAATAATAACTCAAAAATCAAGGTTTATGGATTTTGTTATTCTCCAAACCTTCTGGTATGATTATAAAATAAATATGAAGTCAGATCTTAGCACAAGAGTTTAGTTATTTTGGTTCAATTAAAAAATAAAAATAAAATGATTTAAGAATAATTTGTTTTCAATTCATTTGTTTGTGAAAGAGTTTGTGCTTCTCTCTCATTTACGCTGTTTAACATTTATTTGAATTTTTCTTAAAATTTTTGGAGTTTTAACTTTGAAATCGTATATTTTTTGTTTTTAGTATATTTCAAAATAACTGTTCGTTTACTGCTGGATGCCTTTGTGCAGTTTTGCTTTCATAAATATTATGAATGTTAAGCAATTTTGTAATTTTAGCAAATACTAAGGAAATATTTCAATTAAATCAGATATACTCGTACGTACGTGCTGAAACAAACCCCACATGAATGAAATAAATTTGTGTGGAAATTGACTAATTGAAACTAATGTACAATTGATTTATTCCAAATTTCAATTCGAACGTATTCAATATTATTCGAAGATTTATTTCTGTATGAGTTTTTTGTTGATTGTTGATCAGTGCAATTTCTTTCACACGCTTAATTTCCAAGACCCTAAAAAGTTATTCATACGTAGCGTACGTACGTACAAACAGACGAAAATGAATCAGTTTTTTATTACTTAGTTCAAAAGTGTTAATTAATCACAGTAAGCAAATTTTTATTGCAAAAGGGTACACAAATTCTATATAATACTTTAGAAGAAGCTTGTAAATAAAATAAACTACTTTGTTTAACAGAAAACACCTTTTAGTTAATTTTTCCTACAAGTTGGGCTGTGAATTTAACCGTAAAAAAGGAAAGAACAATGAGACCAACTGTTTATTTATTAAGAGGTCCTTCAGGATTTCAGTTGCTTGTGATGTCGTGCGTAAAATTCTCATGCAAAAAGTTGATCCTTAAGCAGAAAGTCATGTATAATAATGACAGGGTGTATCGTATTCATTTCAGCCTTTTTCTTCCTCTATTTTCTTCATTACTTTTCCATTTCGAAAATTGTTATTTCTATTATATTTTTTTTTGTTTTTGTTGTTATTATTGTTGTTTCATATCCTCGATAAAAGGAAAATCACTACAGTCATGTCGCCATTTTTTATTTATTTTATTTGTATTTTATAAGCAAAGTTGTTTTTGTTGTTCTTATTTTTTGTTTATTTTCATTTTGTGATGTGTTGGCATAGACATGCTTAAATTCTTATCTTTTGTTATTAGGATTTATTGGAACTTTTTAACAAACAGTGTTACTCACTTGGTTATTTGTTCATACATATTTATGGATGAATTTTTATCTTAGTGTATTTAGTTACCATTGTTGCTTGTAAATTCTCATTCATTATCATCTGTAAATCCGGGATTATTCATATAAAAATATTAATAGAATAATATTCATTGGGGATTGCATTGAATGTACATAAAGTTCGAAAAACTCAGTTTTCCAATAGAGCCACACGAGTATAATTTAGAGTTTTGACACAAACATGAAATATTTATCGCAGCAATTTACATTATTCATTTGAAATCTTTCTTGAGGACTTTTTCTTAATTTGAGCTATTTATTTTTATCTAAAACACTTTGGTGTCAAATTCTTTGCTTATTTTTTAAAAGTTGATTTCCATCATCTACGAGTACATATATAAAGTTTTTGATTTAGAGTCTTTATTTAAACTCAAAAAGAGTAGAGACGCAGATTTATATTTATAAATTACAAATTAAACTTTAAGATAATTTATTGAACGATTAGTAACAAAAACTTCAGCTTATTGCAATGAAAAAGATATGGTAGTGAACATGCAACCCCGCGAATCAAAATTAGTAATTAAATTGATTTGATTATTTGTTTCACAATTTATATTATATACAAAATGCGTCTGCTTAGATACCGTGTACTCATTTTTGGTATTCACTGTTTTTTCTATTCGTCTTAATAAAAATTGGATTGTTCGTGTCCAAATCAATTCCGCTTTCAATCTTCTTACAAATATTTATTGATTACTTCAAATATCCATAATAATACACCAAAGTCCGCTGGTGGAACATCGACACATGCTGTCCGAATAAAACACATGCTGACCCAATAACACACGAGTAAAATGCTATAAATTATTATAAATCAATTCATGCCATTCATACGCACAAATACAATTCAGATCTCTTAGTATTTTACAAGTATTTAAACATTAAGGACATTCATGTAAACTAAGATAATATTTTTTCATCAGCAGAAAAGTTAATAATGAAGAAGTTTAAGAAGAATGGCAAACAATTTTTGAAGACAATAAAATAAGAATGTTTTGCATATTAAATTTTAAAACGTTGGCTAAATCCGATAAATGATGAGATCCAGTGTCTCTTATTATCCGCCATATCATTCTTCATTTCGAGTAAAATATTTATTTTTCCATTGAGTTGTGAGTAAATTAAAAATTTTAAGCTCGTTTTCTGAGATAACGATTTCTCTGAAATGTGACTGCGTTGAGATAAAGGATCGCTATGAATGTATACGTACGAATTTGTAGATACTGAGTAAAAAAACATTCCTAAACGCGGGTACAAGACAATACGACAAGCACGACGATGTATGATATACACATCAAAGAAATCGACGTTTACTTCTGCAAACAAGTGTCATGAAAAACCTCATACATGAATCAAATAAAACAACATCGTAAACAATAATTTAGCCAATTGGACTACTAAATAAACGCAAACATTTATATTATTTAAGTGTGTGTATATGTGTGTGCTTATGAAAATTTTTATTGAGTAATTTTGCAGTAAACCCAACGACAGTCAAAGCAATTTTCACTTACTCGTAGTATTTATTGTGTGGATGTAAAATTCTAAAAGTTAAAGTCGACTATTTACGAACACATTCACATCAATACAACAGAGCAATTTTCATTGATGTCTAGATTTGTATGTAAGTCGTTCAAATCAGGATAATAAAATTGTCTTCGGGTTGTAGTAAATAGTTTCAGTAGTCACGCAGCTAAAAGAATAAAATAAAATAAAATATTTATAAACACAACAAAATCTTGCGAATTCTTTTCTTAAATAAAGACGTACACACACACACGCACACACACACACATACACATTTAATATGGACCATTAGAATAGATCTGCTTAACACGTGTGTATGCATGTATAGATTTGTTTCTGTATTAGTTTTATGCTCATGTATGCGACTTTTTATGAAAGAAAACAATCGTAAAATTTTATTTATTTAAATTTTATTAACAACATATAATTGAATGTATGACCACGACAAAAGTAAGTTTATTCTACTTCAATTTGCTTAAGAAAAAGTTTTGACCGTCCATTATGCAATCCGTAGACTTGACCTTAAAAAATATCTATCAGTTGAATGTAATCGGGTAAATATTTCAGAGCAGCTATTTGCTTTTCGAAGAATGTTAAAATCTTGCTCTTTTTACTTTTATTTTTACAACGACAAAATAGTTTTATTCATGTTTATGTTTGTTAAGAGATGAGGAGTAAAGAAAATGGGTTTGCGATTCCGCTGGTCCTACAAACTCAGCTTTGATAAAATAGTTCATAGTCGCATTGAATTTTCGATATGCTGATGATATAGAAATGTCAATATAAGTTTTATAATCTGGCATCAGAGAGAATATTCGGAGAGCGATTTTTCAAAAGCGGTTATTTCGAACTTAAGTGAGCAAACCTAAGAATGACATCGCGATTGTCATGCCAAAATGAATTTGCTAAGAAGGGAAACTCGTGACGAACAGTTTTATACAAAACGCAACATTTAAATCTAATTTTTAATTTAAAAGTTTTAGTAGTTTTCTTTGCTTGTCATGGAAAAAAGCCCTTTTGAAAAATCACTCCTCATTTATTAAATCGAAAATGACGCCATGTAAAAGTGATAGATCCCGCCTGGGAACAGATCGCGGGACTAATTTTGCATCAGCTATCATCTCTCTAGGACTATTGTAGTTCTCTGGTGCAGTTTCGTAAGTACATTTCTATTTGCCAATTAATTCGCTTAATTATATTCCACTTGCATCCTCGTTCGTGTTGATCATTTTATTAAACCACACACAAGGATATAAAACTTATTCTAACAATTTTAACAATGGGGGCTTCTAATGGCAAACAAACAAATAAAAACTTTTATGCAAATTTTTCTGTGGCATTTTTTCTTCCGTTTGGCAAACTTTTTCCATTTACCAAAATGAAAATATGGAAGGTCAAATTTTCATGATGCTTTTTTAATACAAGAATTTTTATTAAATATTAAAAGCAAACAGTAATATGAATATAGAAGGAGGAATAAATTTGAAGCTTTTGTTAGAACTTTTTGTGCAACGCTGAAGATGCAGTTTTAGATTTTAAATGCCCTTTTATTTTATGAATAGTGAAGAGGGAGAATGGATAATTGGTCTGCAGAATCAGCAAAGATCTTTTGCGGGAATAGATACGCCAACGCTCAGGCCGATATTATTGATCACCACAGACTTACACCGGGACACCAATCGTATTAGCTTTTGGACATTTTTGATTTCTATAGTAATTTTTTATATTTTTTATAGTTTTTTTACATTTTACATATAATTTTTTAGATCACCGGGGGTACTAAAGCTTTGCTTTCACTGGCTGTGAATGACTTTCGAAATGCAGTTGAATAGTTTATAAATGATGTCCTTGACTGTGTCCTTCCATATTGAAATATCAATCAGTATTTCACATGAAAATTCAAAGCTACTTACGCTTTATCTGTCCGAAAATAATGTCTATTGAAAGAGGCTTATCATAATAATTTAAAACATTTTGCTTTTCAATTCATTTAATTCGAAAGTAATTAATGTAATTTAAATTTATAAAATTAAAGAGAATTTCATTGCATCGTAAAAACCCTCCACTGAAGCAGTCATTAGTCTTTGTCTAATAATGACTTTGAGGCAGATGAAGTAATTTAGGGAACGTGCTTACACTTAATTAAATACAAAATATATTGCAAATTCCATGAATTTTACATCGGTCTGCCACAAAACGTTAAAGTGAATGTGCAATTCTTGTGTATGTAAAATAATTTCTGTATTTATTCAATAAATTAGCCCAGACTTTGCCGGTACTTAATTTGATTTGCTTTTCAAATTACACATTTGCATTAATTAACATAAAATATATTTTATTGTGAGCATCAGACAGAAAAGAGTTATTAAATATTTTTACTTTGTTTAGGATTTTCGTTGTGCAACAACAAAATATTAGAAAAAACATAATCATATTTTAAAATTAATAATAATATAAATAATAAAAAATAAATTCGGTTTATTTGATTTTCAAAAAGTTGTAATTCGAGACTTTTTAGGTAAAAATATAGAAGAATTTTATAAAATTATTATATTAATCATTCTCCCAACTTAATTAAAAAAAGTTTTCATTTGTTCTGATTTCCTATTTGAAATTTCTGATAAATAATTAAAAAAATTTTAAATACGTTCTAAGGATATATGTCGATCGTTTAACACGAAATAGTTGTATCTAAAAAAAGCAAAAAAATAGTTTGTAGGTTACTGAAGCAAAAGTGTTCCTTTGTACATTCTTTATAGCAAAAACAATTTCAGAACTATGTTCAGAACTATCAATTTACATTGATAAACAGCTAATTCCAGAATTTGTAAGATTCTAAAATTTAACGCGATTTCTGTATCAATAATTTTCAATCGCCGTTTCATCGTTCGATTCAGCTAATTTGAGTTCTGTTGAACCACATGAAATGATTACATTTTACTTTGAAAACATTCTCTAGAAAATTTAATTTAATTTGAATGGAAAACGTAAAATCAATTATGAATGATTTTTTCCAATAGATGGGCGATACAGACGCCCTCGTGTCTGTCGCTGTGTCTATTTATTTATTTTATTTTTATTTTTTATGTTATTTGTGTGTTTATGTTTTTAAATGTTTTCAGTTTCTTCGCTTTTCATATTGAATACAAAACCCAATAACGCCAAAAGACACAACAACGAAATCTCTTGTAATGTTCACAGTTAAATTATGGATAAAAAACATAAAAAATATCCAAAAAATATTAACACGAAACCATAAAAAGTAGTGGCAGTGGCAGTGGCAATGGAAGGAATAAATACTTGCAGTCTCGGTTTGTTTGGTTGTTGGGTTCGGTTGATTGGTCCACTGTCTGGCTGACCGAGCTACTTTCAACAGCTTTTGTTGTGGGTTGAAAGAAAACTTTAGTTGTTTTATAAAAAATAAGAAAACAAAATAAAATCATTGCAAAACACAAAAAAAAAACAAAAATTGAACTAAATTTTATGTGCCTCTATCCTTTTAGGACAAGACAAAAACACAAACACATATTCATAAAAAATTTTATTGTCTGCGAACAATAGACCGCCAAAAGAAGAAGAATCTTCAAATAGAACACAAAAGAGACAGCATCTTTGAATCTTTTATACGAGTAGTTTATAATACGACTACACGAAATTACTTTGAACCACCTCAAAAATTTTCTACTTAAAAAGTTTTCTTTTCTTCTATTTTCAATACAATTTACAAATTTCTTTATGTTTTAGGTTTTGGGTTTTTATACAGAAAGCAATTTATATAGATTTCTTTTACGTTTTTTTGTTTTTATTTTTTGCTCTGTTGTAGTTGATGCATTTGACGTTGCAAGAAGTTACTTGTGCTGTGGGTTTTACCACATTTATTGCACATGTATTCGTCTCAAATTAACTATATAAATACTCGTACGGATGAATAATTTAGTGGCAAATACGAAATATTAAATTTATTAGAGATATTTCTTTTTGTACTCTATAAATCTTCTAAGAATATTTTTACAATTTGCAACTTTCCGGGACTCCGCTTCAAACAAAAAATTTATCAAAAAGTGCAACTGTTATTAAGAAAACTAATTCCTCATTTATTTAGATTTAATAAGATACAAAACAAATTAAGAGGAAAATTTAATCAACTTCAAATGAAACAGAAATATGCAGTAAGATCAGACACTGAAGATCATCCCAGATTTCCATGATAAATATGGGACGACCTCAAGAGTATTTTGTTACAAAAATGTAAAAGAATATTTTTAAAATGCATTCACAATTCAGGGGCTTGAAGTCTTTTAAAATAAATAAAATGAATAAAAGGAATTATGTAGATCTAAAAACTACTCAATCACATTTGTAAGTGCAAGAAGTAAGAATTTAATTTCATACAAGAAGCATAATTTTATATATGGAACGTTCTTCCACTTGGTTGAGGATGGCTCAAAGCAGATGCAAGCAAGAACTCTCCGGCATTGGATCGTTATTAGTATAACAAAACAACTTATTGGACTTTTGGAAGTCCTACTAAACTAGTGGGTCTCCCTTACAATGACTACTGCTTTAACAGTCAGGACGATGACGACGAAGAAAATATCACTCATCTTCGCCTTTGCTTCCTAGACGACGATCCTACAGTGGGAGCAGAGGATAGATAATTCTTGCACTCTTCTTTCTATCTTCTTTCTTCAGCTCTAATCTCTCTTCATAACCTCATCTCAGACTTCTCTCCCAATAGATATCTTCTTATCACTTATTTCAATATCCTGTCTCTGCCCCAAATTAGCCAAGGAACCATGATTCTTTTTTGGATCCAAAAGGGCTGGCTGTACTTCTCCTAATTCACCAGCAGACTGTCATCCTAACCTTCCAATTGGTAACGCTACAGTTTTAATAATTTATCTACCTTGTAGAAAATTTCTTAAATTATTTTAATTTAAAATTGTTGTTTTTAAAAGTTTTTGTTGGAATCATACCCAGCAAATGTTACCAACTTCTATTAAGATCTGCATGGTACGTCACACCATCCACATGTCGGCTGCATTACTTTACATTAGCTGAGTAACTACTTACAAGCAATCGAACAGGTGCACCATTCTCTCAGTTGATCAGCTGTTCAATCCCGGCAGAAGGTGTAACTTTGTGGTTGTTCAAGAAAATAAGTTGTTAGTGCGATATAAAATACTTGTGCGATAGACCAGTGTGTATGACACTTCAAACACAACGGATCCTGCTAAATCACGAGATCTGTTTTCGTACTCACAAAAGACTCGTAAGCGATTATAAACACAACTGAAAGACGACTCGAAAAAGAGTCACAAATGAAGTGAAATAAGACTAATAAATGACCAGAAAACGATTCGATAAAGAATTTGAATACTACTAGAAAAAGGGTCGAAAATTACTCTAAATTAATATAGAAAAAGACTCATAAATGACCTATCAAGAAGAGTCGCGCGTAATCACGATTTTCTCCCGACAAATGTATCTTTTATATTCAGAAAATGCGCGCGTATTCCGACTTTTTAATCGCGCAGTAGAGTTGAAAAAGATTCGAATTTGATTTAAAAAAAATCAGAAAATGCTGGCTGGGTTGAACGTATTCATTTTTAAGTTTATTTTTGTTTATATTATTGTTTGTGGTGTTGTTAGAGCTGATGTGGTGTTTCTAACATTCCTGTTCGTATGTAAGAGATGTGTAACACAAACACAATAGATATGTCGAGGGCTTGTATTCAAATAGTTCTATCTACAAATACAAAAAAATGAATCGTTACGTTCTCTCAGTATTAAAGTTTTTGACAATCAATATTCTACAATATTGACAGCTTATATTATTAGAAGATGGATTGTGCAAAACTTTAGTCATGGGAGAACCAAACTATTTTTTGTCCCCCTCAAAATTTGTGTGATTGTAGATGGCTCCATTTGAATATGAACCCTCGATATGTATGTATATAGTTACCTAAATACACAAATACATGCACATGCATGTTTGCCCAAATTTCGAGCATTTCAACAACATTGTAACCACAAATGATAATGTCACCTGCAGAATATAATTTCTGTTTCTTTCATTTTTACATGAAACCACAAACTTTGTTGTCAGATCTTAAATAAAGTTGTTGAATGAAGAACTGAAAATGTTTTTGATATAAAATGTGTTTAAGCAAAAAATTAAAAAGAATTAAATCTATGATTTTCATGAATATTCAGTTTCATCTTAAAATCATATTTTTCAGGAGAGTGAAAAGATCTCCAACTTGAAATTGAGGTCTGAGCAAAATGTGTAACCAGTTTGACTTTGAAATAAAATAGAACCAAGCAGCTGCTGGATTTTTTATTTGAAAAACTTAATTACAGAAGAAATGGCAACAGAAAGAAATTTTCAATATTAGAAGTTAAACTCAAGATTTTTACAATTTAATGAAATTTTACTATTTAACCAGAGTATTATTTTTACTTTCGTATTAAGCCGCAATCATATTTGTACACTTTCAATCAGTTTTTTTATACCTCGATGGATAAAAATTAAATCTCTGGAATGAAAAAATACAATGAAGAATTTCGCAAACTTAAACAAACTTAAAGAAACATTAAGAATTTGTGTGGAACATCGTTTAAAGTAAGAAAACAAAGCGAAATGTAATGGCGGTTAAGGAAGCTACCCTGATGATAGAAAAGCTCGGATTATGAACCCTTTATTGTCTACTAAATAGTTGAAAACACACAACACGACATAAAAGTGAGTGGACAGCAAGCAGAGTCTTGCGTAGAATCGGTAACAGATCTCCAGTAAAGCAAAAGAAACTAAAATAGTCGTATCTTAAATTTAACAAAGATCTAAAAATTTTAATGATGATGACCGTAAGCGATCCATAAGCATGGAGAAAATACAAAGACATGAACTATGAAAGACAGAAACAGAAACTTTATGGCTTGGGTCTCTTATTCTAGGTGGCATATCGGTCTATTGGGAAAAATCGTATTTGTATTTTAGATCACAAAGATGCTTGTCCTGAAAACAAACTTGCATGTCAACAGAAAACGGCTGAAATAGAAAATGATTCAAACTATGAAAGAAGCTTTTTAAATCCGAGAACTTAGTGCAATCGAAAATGAATGGGCTTTGTGGAAAGCGTGGGGAACAGTGAGCGATGATGTCAGGACCTTAAACGAATTAGGGAAATATTCTGAATGTGGAATATTGACTTTGTTAAAATACGAAAGACACGAATTCAGCGAAAAACTTTTAGGAGGTGCACATTTGTCAACATTGACTATTTTAAATAAATCGAAAAAATCTTTCTGCTGTCATTACTCATGTTATTAAGTATTTTAAATAAAAACCCCCTCTTGCTCTCGTTTCATTTTTATAGGTTTTATTGTATCTCAAAGTCGATTTTTGTAAACATTCTGCTCGCGTTTATGCATTTGAAAAAGACCGTTGACGCTCAGATGTTTGCGACAAATATAGAACTTGCAGAAATGGAATATAAATCTCGAGAATACGTCCCGACTGGAATGGTTTATGTTTTATAGTTTCTATGACATTTTATTTTGTAGTTTTCTTCAGTTTTGTTTTTTTTTTGCAAAATATTAAAACAATTTTTTTTTTTCAAACAATTTTCTAACACAAAACATTTTGCAACTTGTTCTTGATTACCATTTTTTCACGATCACGACCCTGGAGAAAAAATTATAAAATTTTTCTTAAATTTATTCCTAAAAAAGTTTAGCAAATACAAGTATAATTATAATTGGAAAAGTTTTTCAGTTTTTTAATTAAAAAAAGCAACTAAACGAGTTCTTATACATGACGCAATTGCTAACACACTCTCTTCTAAAGGATACAAAATTTGATGGGGACCTTAATGTTTACAAAGTTTTATTTTTTAATATTGAAGTATTTTACGCACTACAAAGTTTTCAGCCCAAACCTTTTTTTAAATAAGCCAACTTATATTTTTTTTCTTCAGATGTATAATATATTTTCCATACGCATTTCATAGTTCGCTTAGGACCACCAGTCAGGAGCATTTGCCAAAGTTTTGTGCAAACTTTAAACTAGAAAAAGTTTCTTTTTAATGCTAATGTCGTATTAAAAGTTCATCTACATAATATTTAAATTAAATAAAAATAAAACAGTAAATCATAATTAAATTTGTTTGCTTTTATTCAAAATTTAATTTGTTTTCAGTTTAAGGACTTCACAAGTTTCCTTTGCACAGGTCCTTGCAAATAAATTTGATGTAAACATAATTTACGGACAAAATTAAGTTTTTTAAATACATGCTTATTTAATTTATTTAACTTAATTCAAATTAGTTGTTCTTTCAACATTTAATTTTTCCTCAATCCAAGCGAACACTTTGTCAAAGATCCGGCCCATGCAACGTAACCTGTCATGTGCATGGAAACCAACTCTCTCTCAACAATTATGTAGTTGTAGTGAATTAATAAAAAATTTAACTTTTTCAAAAATATTTTATTTCACTTGATGTGATTTTATTATTATTATATTGTAATAAAATATTACTGAAGACAAAACAAATATATTTAAAAACGTCTTGATGAAAAAGAAAATCAAATATGACGCCTGAAAAGTCATTTCCATAAATTCGCACACATGCACGCTTGCTACAAGAACAGTGTCAACATTAATTTGTGTAACTGAAGTTGTTCTTTACTATTTCCTGAATGTATCTCTGACGACAATTAATCGGTTAATCAAACTCGCCGATTACCCAATCAAACAATTGGTCGACCAATCAACCGTTTTGAATGAGACTTGATCAAATATTTTAAATTTGCTTTAGCAATTCAAAGAAAAACAATAAATCTTTTCTAATAAATTTGTTTTATTATTGATATTTAAATTTTATTGATTTGTTGATTGTCAAAGTCGTTGATTACTTTTAAAATGTGTTCAGGCCTCTTTAGTTGACCGTAAATGTAGAATATTAAATGTAGTCGTGTCAGCTGATCGTATCTGTACATGAAAAAGCAACGAAAATGTTGACCTGACCGGTAAATTTTGCAAGAGACTGCCAATCGTATCACTTATTTTTTGTAGAATTTAAGTGTCAATATTGAGCATTTGTAAGTGTATATGCATATACGTACATATGTACAAACAAGGATACAAAAAATAATATTTAGATAATAATAATATCAAACAAGAGCAAAAAAAAAAACTATTTGCACATAATATGTGCCGTAATCATAAAAATAATTTGTATTTGAAATATATTTTAAGACATAATTTTCATACAAATTTTCTTTAAATAAATTTCAAACCTAAATTATTTTTTTATGGATACGGCCGTAGTAATACCAACAACAATAATAATAAAAAAAATAAAGCTAAAATTAAACTACTGGTAGTAAGTATAAAATAATGTTTTGGTACTATTTAAATAGTTTTCGTACTTTTTCAACACAATCAGAAATTCTTTGGACATATTGAACTTCCATCACTGTTTCGATTTTTCAGATGTATGTATAAATCAAGGTGTATTTAACAAGGTGACAGCATTAGGAAAACAATTACAACAATACAAGAATAACCGGCATTTTTGTTTGTGTAGTATCATTGCGTTTGTCAAAAACCTAACGCTTAAAACAAAGAAAACAGATACAGAAAGAAAAGTAAAAAAAGACAAAAGTATTTTGTATGTATTTTGATATTCGCAACGAATAGTCAGCTGCTGTAATGTTGTCACCTGCTTAAATACGCCTTGGTATAAATGAATTTTTTTTTTGTATAAGTCAAAAACACATGACATGATTAGAAGTATTCTATAAGTACACAAACATTTACATTTCTACGGTCGGCTAAAGAATGCTTCCGATTAATCGTCTTGCTGATTAATTAGATATTTTGTATAAAATCGATGTTTGAGGAATCGGTTTCAGTAGACTTTTCTGTTCATCGATTCATACACACGAACATATAAAAATACTTTTTTTCATAACTGTGCATGTTTCATTCCTTTTTCAGATTCCCTGACCACAACATTTTCAACGTCATATTTGATGTCGCTGGACATTACAACAACGGCGCCGCAAACAAATTTCTTGCCATATTTTGATTTTGATGTTCCGAGAAATATAACAGTGACAGTGGGCCAAACGGGTTTCCTACATTGTCGTGTAGAAAGATTGGGAGACAAAGACGTAAGTATCAGCAAGAAGAATCAAATAGAAATCAAATGCATGTAACAGTGACAGGTAGGCAGTTCATGTTACTTAAAAATTCTATTTATAAAAGGTTGTAAAGAAAATAAAATAGATTCATATCGAATATAATAATTTGTTTGTTGGGATTTTTGAATAAGTTTCAAAGCATACTATGCCTAGGTTGCACAGGCTGCCGATTTAAAACAACCGGCCCACTTGGGTCCAGAAGAATAGGTCCCTTTGTGATACTATGCCTATACTATTGTAATTTTTATAACTCATTGAGTTTTTAAAAGTTTTTGTATAAGTAAAGAGGTTTGAAACATTTAAAAATTAGGTTTAAGGTCTACTGATGATTTGGCTTTAGCACCAATGAAATGCATGTATATAGACTAGCTAAAAACCCTCAACAAACAAAAGTTTTTTAAATCTTTGAAAAGAGATATCGAGGCAATCTCGATTAATATAAATTTAATAAATATTATATGTGAAACCAATTTTAATAATCTCAAAATATTTACAAGTATTTTAAAAGAGTCATTTGAAAAGCCTAATCCTTTTAAACCGTCCTTCAAAAACCGTCCAAAATATATTCCGGCGGTATTGCATGTGACAACTTATTTTAAGTTTGTTATGCGTCGTAATAAAACATCAATATGCAAACCTTACCTTTTATTTATTATGAACAGCGGAGTTTCTATTCTTAAAATTTGCATTCGTAGTACATGGCTTTTTCATCTTTTCTAAGTACATTTGTTGAGAATTAATAAACTTTATGTCTCAGAAAAGTGACATTGAACAATAAAAATATAAAAGTTTTTTTTTTAAATACAGCAGCCTCATACATACTCGTACGTACATGTGTGTACATACTTATTATCCTTTGTGATCAACAGTCAAACACAAAAAATAAGTCGAATAGAAATGAATGATTTATAGACTATCAATCATTTCTTTTGTGATTTGATGGATCTGTGTGTGTTCCTATATTCATTTAAGCCACACATGCGGCCAATATACCTTAAAAGTAAAAAAAATTATTCACTCAAATGTGATTGTGTAAAAAAAACATAATAAAATTTGTACGAGCCTGCGTTTTTATTTTCTAGAATATAAATTTGACCAATTAATTTAGACACATCTGTAACTTTCGAGCTGCGATTCATACGCCGCCATAGTAAATTTCGGATGATATTGAAATCGCCGTTGACGACAATGGGTTGTTTTGGTAGAAATGCCCAAAAACTCGCACTAACCAACTATTTGTAAATTCATTGACACCTGGGACAACCTCTTGAGAGCTCAATTTGTCAATTGCAATTGCCTCGACGGAAACATTAACAGCCTGGCCCACGATGTCGAACGAAATCGTTCTTTTGTGAAATCACATTTAAAACAAAAACAATTTCTAATCTCACAAAAGAACGATTTCGTTCGACATCCTGGGCCAGTCAACAAGCAGATGTTGAACTAACGAAAAACCTTATTGATAGCCACGTTCTCTTAAATTATACGTCCTGCTCACTTAAAGAGAGTGAGAGAGAGATTTGTCAGGGACGCCGCAGACTGTCAACAATATTTCGAAAATAGAGCGGTGGACTTGACACCGAAAACTTTTAATTAGCAAATAACTCTAAAAACGAGAAGCATTTTTAGCTTTTAAAAAACTTATTTTTACTAATTTAACAACATTCACATTGAAGTTGTAAAAGTATTGAGTATTTGGGTATTGAGTACTCGATACCGTCCGTTCGCTGCACAAAAGTAGTTACTCAACACTCTTAGAGTTGTATTTCTCAGTAAAATAAAATGATAATAATGAATAAAATACAACATAAAAAAATAAAAATTTGAAGTGAAGAAAATACTAAAGTACAAATTTAAGTTTTTCTTTATTAAAAAATTATAAATATGAATGTAAGAATTTGGCTAATAAAATATAATTTTTAAAACTTCAGTTTTATTTTGTTTTTAAATTCCAAAAAAAAAAAAAAATATTGAGTAGTTTCGAGTCAATACTTATAAATTATTCAAAAGTATCGACATTAGAGTTGTCTAATTCACGTGTTGATTTAGGAAAATTTTGAAACTTATTAGACAATTGTTACTTTTGAAAACAATTCAAATTGATCAATATTTTTTATCAGGTTGATTTAGTTATGAATCATTTTTTTTTTAATCTATTCTTGATAAAATTTATATTATTTGATTGGTGTTTTACGGAAGGAACCTAAATGATACAAATAAAACTAATGCGCCAAAACAACTTCAACTTTTGAGTTAAATTGTTAGAACCAAACTGTCGGTTGCGGTCTCTAGATTCCTATTCAAAAGCGTTGAAGTATTTCTTGCCGTCACGTTACTCGCTTCAAACGGCTGCATTTCCAATGTATTTTTCATCTTTTCTATTGGAATTCCTAATTGATTGTCATATTTATTGCAATCTATTGTAGAATAACGATAAGAAAACATATTTAAAAAGTTATTAGGCAAATGTTCTATATGCGTACAAACAGACACGACACTGTAAATAAAACTTACTTTTGGAACAGAAAGTCCTTAAAGAGTTTGTAATAATCTGACGCGCTGCACCAACTTCTTTGAACATATGTTGCTTGTTTTGATGAATTTCATCACTTTTAAGATCAATTTCAGGATTCTGTTGGCTGCAACACATTTCTACAGCCTGACATATTGACTCCTCTGTTGCTTCAGGAGATGAATTTAAATGATTTTCATTTTGAATTTGTTTTAATGACGCATACGTTGGGTTGTGGTTCTCTATAATTAAACGTATGTCACGAGCTGTCTGCCACCATCTAGAGTAAATTTTGAAATTGAAATAACTTCATGTTTCTTTATAGATAAATGTAATAATAATTTATTTTTTACTTTTAAATTACATACTCGAAATAACTAAAAATTCTAAACAAACTCTAATAAAGTTAAAGCGAAATTGTAATAGAAATATCAAGCCATACAAAAAAAATGAATTCACGTAAGCATCTCGTGAACAAACAAGCAGGGAGGGAACCTTTGAGGCCTTCGTTAGTGTCAAGTACGAAAAAGAAAATGTAATTGAGTTTGCATATAAATTAAATTGCATTTCAGAGTAAACTTCAAGACAAACTAAGTTTTTATTGCAGGAAAGAAAACAAGACAACACTTTCTTTCAAACGTTAGAAGCATTTGCGCAAGTAAATACAGTACGTGTAATATAAACAATGTGGAGAAAATGAAAAACAACTCAGACGCAGTCGTTCTTATTTATACTTCACTTATCCTTACAGGCTGCCCCAAAAAAATTTATAAAGATGCAAATAATGAAATAAAAACAAACATTGCACATGCAAACAAAACTCGCTCACATTTTCACATATAAAGTTACACGCAAGTTCACCGGCAACAAAGAAAAAAATAATCAAAAACAACAGGAATACATGCCTACGAGGTGCGTTAAAAAATTGTGGGAAATACATTTTTTTCTAACGTTTACACATAAGAGTGCAATCATTTCACTATGAAATCCGGAAAGGAAAGAAAGTATTTTGAAAACTTTGGAATCAATATTTGTTTTTCCGGTGCTTAATTATAAAAAAGCTTTGCGAGCAAAATAATTAAATGTTTCGCAAAAATTGTGGTCACGATGCTGCATAAATAAAACAAGTGACCTGCCACAAAAAAAAACGGTTTGCATCTGCATTCAAAGTATTCGCTTGACATTTCCCCCCTGACTTTTTCAGTTCACAATCTCAGAGGTTCTAAAAATGAGGATAATTAGTTTTGCAAAAGATTTTTCAAACACACCTCGTATATTGAATCTACTCGTACAATTTAATATTTGCTTAAGAATGTTATTCTGTAAGAGGCATGAAAAAATAAGAACATACTTGTAATATTTTAGAAAACGTAGTTTTCTTTCGAAAAATATTTCTACAATTACGTCGGCAAGTGTTAGAAGCTTCTAGTTTTTGGTTAAATTCTAAATTGTAGAACATTTTTGTTTATTAAGTTGGTCGTATATGCAAAGTATTTCACTTTAAAAATTGTATTAATAAATATAAAAAAAAGAGTTCTTTCACAGAAGTGAAAACAGCTGCAAAATAAATGTGACGCACAGAAATCTAAAATCCTTTTAAACTAAAGAAGAGTTTCTCGAACAGAAACAGAGATCAGCAAAACGGCATCGAATCCAAAATAAATAAAATGAAACAACGGATCTAATCTGGATATATATAGATACGTTTTGAGGTAACCTACTCCTCATTTGGAAATATAATTTTTCATAACATATCGATCAATTTCAATCGGATCGTTCTGAAATGTTGTATTCAAACAAATTTAATTTAATAAATATTTAAAGAATATTTCTGTGTTTTATTTCATATTAAAATTATTCGCCTCCAAAAAAAAACACCCGGTAATAAACTGTTTTATTACTGCCAACCATAAATGAAGTATTTTTATCTGTTTTTGTGTTACAAATTGCCACTATTTTAATGTCTTTCCTAGAAATACAGAATTTTTGTTCAAAAAAATTTTATTGGTCCGTTTCTGTTGTTGACATTTAAGCTGCAATTTGCAAACTGATGTTACTTCTTTCAACAAGTTTGTTTGGAGCTCTTCATAGGCACAGGACTGTTATGCTACTTTTTTAAATCTTAATACGATGGAATGCATATTGCATATGCACATACATATGTATTTAAGTACAAGCATACATGCACACACTTATGTTGTGTATTTGGAACGACGTGAGTGGTTCGTTACGAGCACCCTGAAGTTCATGTGTTTCAGCTTTGAAAAGTTATTTGGCATCCGAGGCATAAGAAGTGCACATTTAACAAGATAGTGCCATTCAGTTTAGGCCAGTTGGCACAAATTTGTCCTAAAAGCAGCAATTCTTTTAGACCATGAATATCAAATAAACAAGACTTAACAATTCAAAGTTTTTCTTGCAGTTTAAAGAAAAACATTAAGTTGAAGTGTCGGTTTTAAATTGTTACACGTTTTTTTTCTACCCATTCTTTCCTTGTAAACGTGCCGTTAAGAACACAATTCAAATAAGAGAACGAAAATTCAAAGAGAGCAAGAATAATTCTGCACAAACACAGAAAGAAAACTTTGTTATGAAAAATTTCGTATATTTTCCTTCATGTGAATAAAAATGCCCAAAACCTTTATACGCATTTAAGCTAATTTATTTAGAAAAACAGCAATGCTATGAAATGATCTTTGAAACTTTTATGGGTAAAAAATGAGAGAGTGAATTGTACAAAACGGTATAAATTGCAGGTCTGCTACTCACCGATACCAGGGCAATAGTTGAGCTTTAACAATCATGTAAACGTTAATCAAATAAACAAGCAGCTGCATGACAAAAACAAAAAAAATAAATATAAATAAAATATATATTTTTTAACTCTTTCATACTCACAGTGGTTACCAGAAAAAATATAAGCCATCCTCTAGTCCATATGCGACCCAAACCACTGATATGACTTTGAAAAATATAATACTGCACTGCTACGAGAAGAGTTCCAACAATTCCAAATGCTATTAAAGTTAACAACAAAAACATTTGGCAATCTTCCTGCAAGATTATCATTTCATTTAGTAACCTGCATTTATGGAACAATTTTTATCTTAAATTTTACCTGTAGAGCTCTGCGGCTCATTGACCGGGAGTACCACATACGTAAAGACTGATAAAAGGTGTATCTGTTACAATGAAAACAATATATTAAATATATTTCAAAGAATTCTCAAATGTTCAAGCAGGTTTCTGTAAATAATCAATAAATTAAAAACTCATAAAAACGAAGTTCAATGTTTGCTGCAAATTGTTTTCCAAAAATGGACGTGCAAAATTTTGTAACTTTCAATGAAATCCAATATACGTTCTTCCTTGATCACTTGTTTTTCACAGGGAAAAGATGCTTTGACTTGTGTGTAAATAAATAAATGAATAAATAACAGGTACCGTCACACAAAACAGAAAAATTGTCGAAAGCGTAGGCACTATCAAGATATATTAAATAAATAATAATTAATATATCTTGGACACTATTTTTGTTAATCAGTCATTCATGACATACGAGTTCATGTTTATATTTGCTTAACCTCTTTTTTTGGTTTTAAGTAGAAATTAGTTTAACCAAAAGAATATTTGCTTGAAAAATTCCCATCAAATGTTTGCACTGTCTGACTTCGTTTTTATTAAAAAATTCAAAAATCAAAGCTAAAGGACAATCGAATATGTGCAAAACCTTAAAGTGAAATGTTGAAATGTCAAGCTCATCAAGAATCCTCAGAACACCACTTTGTTGAAATTTCATAGCAGTCTGCTAAGAAGCTTTTAGTAGCTATCAGCCAGCTTCTAAGTGCACTTCTCTAATCAGCAGCCATGATGAGCACAATGAGAGATACAATAAATAAACTTTAAAAGTATCAATATCATTATTTAATAGATCTTACATTTACTAAAGACTTGCTGTGTGCATATTTGTGAATATTAAACTGCTGACTGCTTTACAGTCAATTGTTCTGTGCAAACTATGAATGTATGTATGTACTCGTATGTATGTGGGTGTTCTGCGCATTTTTCATGTCCTGGCCCTGGTGTATTGTACACAACATTTTCAAGGTCATAAAATGGGAAAGAAACAAACAATGTTGTGTTCTGCTTAGAAAATGAAATAGGCGAACTAATGTATGCATCAGGGTGTACTTAAAAATTGTTTTGTAACAACAATTATGAAATGAGAGATTTTCAATACGAAAAAGTCTGCAATATAAAAATACAAACACACACATACTTAAGAAGTAATGCTGCCACAAATATTAAATACACAAGCAATTACTGACGCACACATTCGTGCATGTTTGTATTCATAACAATATTCCAGCAAGCGAAAATAAATAATTCGCAACCACGTATTCAGTTATCGCTACTTAAAAAGCGAAAGGCTCTCACCAAACTTTTCTATAAATTAACAGCTTGAACTGTATTTTGTCTGTACTGTGGAATATTACTTTTGCTTTTGTATTTCACGTGACAAGTAGGAATTATCGTTCGCACCGTCTTGCGTATAAACACAACCGGGACAAACGGCGAATTTTTCGTATGGAAAAAATAAAACTGTAAAAATAAAACTGACATGTGTGTATGCAAATGCGTCGTCGTACGTACACTCCGCGATAGGCTCACAATTGGTAAAAAGCGGCCGGTATCATTTTAAAAAGTTAATTTTTAATTAAATATTGCAAAAACCAAAAGAATAGCGGAAACTCAGAGAATACTAAAACATTTAGAAAATTCGTAATAAAATTCGTAAAATTTGGATGCCGGAAACTCAGAAAAATTTGAGAAATTACTTTAACTTTCTAATGTCATATCAGAAAGACTTTAAAGCATAATATAAATGACAAACCGCCACAACTTCAAAAAGGCCGAAAACATTAAAAAATTGTTTCAATATCGAAAGAACCGAAAAATCGTGAAAAATTGCAAAATTTGAAACAAAAGACAATGTATAAAGTTCCAAGGCTTGTTTCCGGTCTTAAAAATTTTTCGCGATAAAAATTATTTTTTTTTATATCAGTAAAATTGGCATCAAGGAAGTGAGAGAAAGTGCTTTTTGTATCCAAAGAAAATCAGAGACTTGAGCAAGAATTGTAAGTACCCTAAATTTTGATAGCGACTCCGTAGACGAATTTACGCCGACGAGATCGACACGCTGTGCGAATTTCGCCGTTCGTCGTAGTTGTGTTTATGTCATCACACTTAAACACAGAGCAGAGCAGGCTTCGAAATAAAAATTTGTCAAATCTATTGCACACATGAAAAATATTAATGAGAAATTTTCAAGGGCTGACATGAGGACTACACACTTTTGACGAAAATTACCAATATTTTCTGTATTTTTACTGATGGAGTTTTTTACATAAAATGATGTGCGGCTAATAAAAAAAACCATCAGCTCTCGTTGATTGGTTTTCCTTCTGAGCGTTTTTCACTAACGCATATTTAAGCATTTTCATTTTATTTCTTACCTTTTGTGAGCATCATTAAATAATGGAATATTTGACATTGTTTACAATGAAATATTTCACGTATTTTTGACCCTTGTCAAAGCTGAACGACATACGCACGCATCTATGCCCCGGTAACATACTGATGACAGTACATTCATATATACACACATACATACATACACACATATGAGTACAAGGGAAGTAATCCAACGATTTTGTGAAGATACTTTATCTTTAATATTATCTGATTATTAATAAAAATTAAATTTTACTTGCTTGAGAATATTTTAAAAATGAAAAAATATAAACTGATTATAAAGAAATGATTTGAATTTTATTAGAAAAATATCAGCAATACATTAGGTAGATTATTGATCTGCCATATGTATCATATGTCTTAATAATTAATCTTACTTTATAGTAAGAATTTTTCTTATTCTTGAAAAATGATAATATTTAGTTAACTTCCTGCGGAATTAATTAAATGCTGGTTAGTCCTTTCTGCGGTTTAACTAACGTTACACGTACAAAATATCCATGTAGAAGTATGTAATTTATTTTTTCTTTTTCTTTGTTGAAACTTAAAAAGCAGGGCATTTTGCTCAATTGTAAAAGCCAACAAATGAACTGAAAAATTGTTTTCAACAGAGCAAACAAGCACATGAAAAAATAAGAAAAAATTAAATTCAAATTCATATGTAACACGCACATTCATTGTGTATGTGTGGATAAACTACACATACATACATACATACATATATGAATGAGTATGAATGTGTGTGTTTTATGAAATAAGAAAAACTATACGTGTGTATGTAAAAGTACGTACGATCAACATTGTTTTGTACATATTTGCTGTATTATTTATTTTAAGTTGCTGAAAGGCAACATGTAATAAAACAAAAAAAAAGAATGGAAGAACACAGAACGATGAAGGGCAAGGAGAGGTAAAGATCGAGCAGGACCCATATAAAATAAATCAAAAATATATGAATGTGTATGAATGTATGAATGACTGCAACAATTTGCGTTCTATACATCCATACGAATAAATGTTTGCTTGTTCATTTATGGATGAATTTATTATTTGTATTTACTTGAAAATAAGTATAATTCATACTTATTTACATTTAATTCGTATTAATTTGTATGAATACAATATTCTATACAACACAAGGTTGCTTGCAATTGCAATTGCAACGCCCTATTTTTTCAATTAGCGTTTTATAAGTAGAACATTGAAAAATTATGGTGGTTACGAAGAAACCGTATAATGGCGATTCGCTAGAAAACTAAACATACCTTAAAGTTTGTACGGTATTGTATTGGAACTGACACAATTCACATGTTGTACATCGTGACATGCTGATCCATCTTTCCAGACACTCACTATGGACATACGTCAAGGAACCTTTGCATAAACACGGCGAAATAAGTCTAAACGAGAAATATGTGCATTATAATTTTTTTTTTCAAAAGAGCAGACGAGATATGATCATTAACATCTCTTAAAAACGAATAAAGCTTTCTTATTATCTGAGACTTTTCGAAGGAAACAAATCAAGTCAATAATTCAGGATGTTTCTGACGTTTTCAAAGTAGAGAATAATGATTGCAGCATACTTATCAGGATTTTCGTTGTTGTGACAAATGCGGCAAACAAATGATTCAATAGAATGTAAAGATGCACCATCTGCTCTCTCAGGTTCAGATAAACTATTCACATCTTGTACGTTACTACTTGAACGACTGCAAAATTTAGAAGTTCCCGGTAAAGTGTCAATAAGGCGATCAGTTGTTTTTGGTGGATCGTTAGATCTTTGCAGTTCTTTCGTTTCAGCACAGATTTGGTGAGAAAGGTTTGAAATATCGATAACTTCTGCAGTAGTGTCTATCAAGATTTTTTATTTAACGTATTTGCTTCAGTTATATAATGACATTTACCTTTTTTTAAATTGCTCATTTTCTTTTGCACGTCCTCCTACGAACGTTAAGTTCTAATTTATTTGCTTTTGTATGGATCTTAGAATTTTATTGTTTATTTATAAATATATTTTTTTCTTTAGAAAAAGTCAAACAATGAATTTGATAATTAAGAAAAATAAATAAAACAAAACTCTTCGGTGACGTTTCAATGCAAATTCATAACAGGTGGTCTCGACAGCTTAGCTGATTATTTTTTGATCCTTGCATCTCCTTGCATTTTGATCTGTTTTGTTTGTTAAAATTTGTTTATGTTTGATTTATATGTAGTGTTAGACAAAGAATGCAGGTATTTTTCAAAGCGAATTGAGGCAAGTCAATTATTTTGACATCCAAGAATGATATTTATCAAGGCGAATTCACTTGCGACTGGTGAAATTCGAATAAATTAATTTAGATCGGAAGCTAAGCTCCGTCAGCACGTGGCAATTTTTATATTAACAATTGAAAAGGACCAATCTTTTATTTTCTGTGTTTGTTTTGAATGTACGAGTATGTATGTATATTTTAATGTTTGCGTTCAGAAAAACTACTTACATGAAGACGGGGAGCACAGGATGATTACAATACAAACTTAAGAGTGCGAATGACATTTTGCAATTAACCACATCATTATGGTTGTATCTGGTGTATCTTTATTGGCGGAAAGCAAATATAATTGTCAACGCAAAGCATTTTTATTTATTATTTTTGGAAATATACAAGTTCCAAAACAATCAATTATTTATATTTATTTAAGTGTACGATCAGAAGGAAGTTGTTTGCCAACTACCAAAAGTTATTGCAATTGGTGGAGCATCAACAACAATTGTAAGTCTTTGCAATTCGAGATATTTCAATTTCAATCGCCATTATATATTTTTAATTGCAATAAACTATATTTCTCCGGGATATTTTTTTACATTCGACTGTTTTAAACTGGAACTTTTTTCTGAAAGTATTCTTGCAAATTGTTATAGATACAAATAGAGTTATTTGCTCTTTAGATTCTTCTTTACAAATAAATATTTATTTTTAATTTGATACTTCATTCAATGTTTCAGTACAATGTTTCAATGCTAAATATAATGAAGAAAAATGTGAATAAAATTTGTATTTACTAGATTGAATCTTCTTATTTACGCTTAGATATTTATTTGTGATGTGTTTTAGTTTAATAAATAAATTTAGGATTTGAAAATAATAAAAATAAAGTTTTCCAGTTTGATCAGGAGATGTTATCAAATATGAAATTTAGTAGTCGAATATTGCAGTTAATCAGTATCTGCAATGACCCTGATTTCCTTTCGCTTGCAGAAATCGAATTTCTTTTCTAGATACTTTCCTTTCAGATACAATCATGTGCATTCTAAATGCATGTATGTAATATTTTGACAACTTAATTGAATTTTTCATTTTGTTTCCCATCTTTGATAAGAGGCATGCTGGGCTTACAGAGTACGTCTCCAACATTTATTCATTTTTTTTGGTTTCATTTTATACTCCTTCCTTCCCAAAATCACTTTGCCTTTTCATTATTAGCCTTTTAAATGTTTAGGAAATGTTTTTCTTTGTTACTGATTTTCTGTTGTTTTGCACTCATTTACAAATAAATACTTAACAAATTGGCCAGTTAGAAAATAGTGCAAATGGTTACAAGGGGTTAAGGCGTTTGTTTGCTTTCAGCTTAAAGTTTTCTAGGTGTTCTGATGGTTGGTGTTTAGTTGTGCTTTTGGCCCTGTAATTTGTTTACAGGAGTTTTCAAGAAAACCTTTTAGCAAACTTTCATTTGGTTTGGTTTTTCTATCCGATACTTTTCATTTTGCCAATCTATTGCAATTTGCAACGTTTCTTTATCAAGACATGCAGTTAGATTCTTTTGTTTAGTGTTTTCAAACTGATGCTTAAACTGAAATCGTATTAGACGTATTCACAACCTTTTGCATATGAGATTGCAAATTTGTGCAATATTTTTTGCAAAACTCGAAATTCACTGCTGATTGATAAATAGTGGAATTATTTCACACTAAAGTGTCTTGGAGATAATTTAATATATTTGTTATGTCTTCATCGGTCCATTTTTTATTGAGTCTGTTAAATTTTATAGCTTTTCCTGATTTTTCATATCTTGTTTTTTATCTTATTGTCAGCTGTAAGTCAGAGAACAAATTATCATTGGCTGGGTGGCACGCTGCAAGAACTTTCAGCGACTTCATTTATAATTCTTATTTTTTTGTTGTAAAAATATCACATAAGAGCGCCAGAAATGATATTGAAAAAATACAAAAATGTTCCGGCCTCATGTGAACAGAATTCATTCGAGGCCGATAAGCTCAGCGATAAATTTTTAGCGAATACGCACTCAGTTTGCAATTAGAGATTTTAATATTTAAAAAAGATTGGCATGGCAAATTCATACTTGTATATTCTCTTAATGTAGAAGAAAAAAATATACTAAAAATATATCCTAATTCCATGATAAAAAGACATTTGCAGAATATAGTGAATGGGGCTATTGTGTTTCCTTCTGAAGCAACCTTTCCTCTGTCTACTTCTACTGCGAGCATGTCGGTTTGTGTGCTGATGTTTTGAGGTTTAGGAAACTTTTCACTGGTGGTTTTTAATGAATAATTTAAGTGCAACTGCATTCTAAATGTTGAAAATGTTTTTTTTAAATAAGCTTAATAACAAAAGCATAGAAAACAATAGACAACAATTCCCAACAGTACAGACTTTTAAATCTTAATTTTATACGAAAACTTGCGCTTGCTTGTCGAAATTATTCGATCTGTAAAAAAGTTGTGTGCTGTTGGTTTTTTAGAGAGATTTAAGCACCGATTCAAAACTTATATTGAGCTTTTTTGTAACGAAAGCTTTAAATAATTTAAATGTCTACTGGTTGATTATTAACAATTTCTTAAAGTTAATATGAACGAATTTCGAATTGCAGTAAAGAAAGCATGATTTTAATATTCAAAAGAGAAACTTACACAAAAATGTAATACAAATTCAGAAATTTGTTATTTTTGTTTAACTTGGATCCGACCTTTTACTTTTCACTCTTATTAATCTTTCACAAGACAAACAAATGTCTATATTAATATGCGATTGTTTATTTCTTTTTTTTCTAAAATCAGGAAACACTTTACTTTTAGTGTTACAAATTCAATTGTCAGCTTTTTTTTAGAACAATATAGAATAAATCAAATAAAAGTACAACCTTTGGCAAACTTTAGTTATATTTGCTTTGTTCAGGTCTCACAGATCTTATTCATTTCATCCTCATCCCCAATTTTAAAATTTTCATTCCGTTAATAATTATTAATTAATGATTAATTCCATAAAAAAAGAGTTTTCGTCAACTTCGAAAATCTTTCTCAATTTAATGCAGTTTATTTCATTTTATAATTTATAACCGTCTTTTCTATTTGTACACACATGCGTTTGTCATTTGGGAATCGGTTTTCAAAATTCTTTGCAGTTCGTTTCCAACATTTTTGAAAACAGGATGGATAATTTGACTCTTTAAAATATTGATTATCGTATTACTCCGTCATATATGTATTGATTTAAAAAAAACTCAATACTCATTGTCAGCACAGAGCATACAGACGTGGCAGGCGGAGAGGAATATAATGAGGCTTTTAAGTGTCTCACTCTTCCCGCAGAAGCCATCAAAAGAGACATGAACAATTATATGCATTTCCTCTTGTTTTTCTTTTTTCTTGCATAAATTCGGGAAGAATATAATATTTTGTGTTAAATAAAATAAAAGACCAAAAAATGACTGCTTATTTTGGTATAAATTAAAATTTCTTCAATATACTCGTACAAGCATATTTTGTGTACAATTTTTTCTTAAATTTTTATTTCCGTTACATAATTAAACCATTTTGTATCGTTATGTATATTATAGTTGTCAAACAGATCCATTGGAATAACTATTAAAGTTAGAATGACCTTAAAATATATGAAAAAATTAAATTTGAAATTTAAATCAATTTAAAAAGCCAAAACACAAAAACTGTCGCCAGCAGATTCACCAAAGCGAATTTTTTATCGTCATTTTCCAAAAAAAAAACTAAAATCACCAATTCAACAGGCTTTGTTGGTCGACCTGAAATTTTTTTAAAAGTAATTTGTTCAATAACAACTTTTAGAAGCCATAATTTCTCTAATTTGTTATAGTTTTGCGTAAATAAGCAGCATCTGGACATCCAGTACAAATATTTCAAAACTTTGTCGTCAACGAAGAACATCGCTGTATAAATAAAATCTGAAAAAAATATTTTATAAAATATCTCTCTCTCTTGTACAACTATTAGACTGAACGTTAAAAATCATTTTAAATTAATTTAATTTTTTTCAATATTAATTTCTTTTTAATTTCTCATTTAATATGAATTAAATATATTAAACTCATGAAAATAAGGCTTTTAAGATACAAAAATATAATTTTGTTTTTTTCAGATTTTGGCAACTGTTTTTGTATTTATTTTAAATTTATTATTCGAGACAAGTCTCGATATTTTTTTCAGAGAATTTCAAAAGGTTTTGTTTGTTGAGGGTATATAGACTTGCTAAAAAACCATCAACAAAGAAAACCTTTTGGAATTACATTTTCTTTAATGAGTCTGGCACAAAGTTCCTTTATTTAATAAAAATAATTAAAATTAACAAGCTCAAGCTCAAGCATGTGTTTTGCTTTTGGTAAATTTAATAATTTATTTTTAAAAATACTTAAGGTTTAAAATTTAAGAGAATCGAAAACGAAAAACGTTTCTTGCGACTTTTTTATTCTATTTAAAAAAAGTTCTTAAAAGTTGTCAGCGTTAGTGAAAACATATAATATGAATTGCCTTCTACGGATACGCAACATGACTTTGATAGTATTAACATCCGTTCCACAACAAAGTGCACTGTGAATTGGACGATACCAGAGATTAATGAGCTTTCATAGTTTATTGTCGCGTATGAGTGTTTTTTATTTTTAATAACTTCGATTTTCATACGACCCACTGCAATTCATTCTTACTCTGCTTATTATTTGTGTAATCGCTTTTGTCAATTAATATATTATTATGCGTATTTAAGCGTAAAATAAATACTCGTAGACTTTATGTCCAGCATCATTCAGCGAATAGAGTGGTTCTGTGTTTCTGTTGCTCCAATTAAAAGGAGAAGCATACGAGTAGAATCCCTATTATTTGCTTTTAAGTTTGCGGTCTGACAAGCGTTTGACACCACAAGTCATTTCCTGATTATTTATTTATACAAATATTTGCTTTTTAGATACATTTTGTTTGTCTTCATTTCAAAGATAAATAAATTTTTAATGTAAGATTGGGAATTTAGCCAACTTGTACGACTGAACATTTAAACGGAAAAGACGATTGAATAAAATATAAAGTTCAATAAAACATTTCTATGAGATTCAACTATAAATTTAAACAAAAAAACAAAAACTTGCAAGGAAAGCGTAAAAAGAGTTTAAGTTTTTTGCTCAACAAAATTAATTGAAACGAAACAAAGTTCAGCGTTATTTATGTGTCACGTTAGAACGTTCTGCAGACATCTTGAGCAATTTGATTATTGGCTCGTTTTGCTAAAAAAAATAAAAAATAAGCCTCAAAGACTTTTAATGGATTTAATTTTTTAAATAGATTACTTTTGATATAAGAATAATTAGTTACTGACTGTTACTTTTTGTGGGAAACTGTATCCTGTTGTGTCAGAAGCGCAATAATAAAACCACAAATAATACAAAAAAAAATTGTTATATGAGTTGTAATAAAAAGTATAAAATTGGATTCAAAATTTGTGAAAGCTGAAAATTCCTTATTAAGAAAATGATTTCTTTCAATTTATTTGTTTTATTTACTATTAGAATGATAGACATTCATTTAGATTTAATATGGTTTGTAATATGTTGGAGCTACTTGTCTCTCAGATTTTTTGTTCCACACATTTGAAGAGTCACGGTTTGTCTTCACTTTAGTCTATTGAGCACGTAGCCACGTAGTACTTTTTGAGATTATTCTGTATTTTTCTGCTTTGTTGGTTAAGTCATTCTCCCTCTCATCGCCTCATATTAAATCCTTCTTTTCTGAAGTTTGAGATATGGCGTTAGATTAACTGCCAATCGAAATTTTAGTTTGATACAATGAAAAAACTTTTCCAGTTTGTTGATTTCTAACTCTTTTGACTTTCTTCGCTAAACTTTTGAAATCGTTGGAGCGTATTAAGTTAAATAGCACAATATTTAAATTCGTTAAATAAAGAAACTTAAGCAATCAAATTAGCAAATAATATGTAAGCGAGCTTTCACTAATTGATCTTTAAATTACATTCTTCGCCCATTAAGAAAAAAGGAAAATTGTTTTTGATGAAAAGAAATATTTAAAAAAGTGATTGTTAAAACGTGTTTACAAACATCAATGGATTTAAAACAATAAACAGCATAATGTAGACAGACCTTTTTTTTTGTTAGTTTGTTTGCCGCCCGCAAGTGTTGAGCAAAACTGAACCTTTTTCATACACTTTTGTTTAAAAGTTTTTCTTTTTAAAAGTAACAAGAGTAAAATTTCAAATGATTGTTCTTTTTTTTTCTTGTAAGTTTTGTTTGATTTTTACAGTAAATGTTTAATGCTTCGACGCCACCAATCTTTACAAGGTTGAATAAATATTTAAATTAAAAAAAAATACCTAAAAGTTAAATATGTCGCGGCATTAAATCTCACCGTTTAACGCTCGAGTGGTATTAATGTTTTCCAACTACGTGAGTTCAGCAGTGAGTAACACAAAATCTTCAGAAATCTCAGAAAAAATAAAGAAAACATATTCTAATGCAAAAACCGAATTAACATATTTAAATATTGCACATTTTCAAAAATTTTTTTAATCAAAATGAATGAATTGAAACATGTTAAAATCTTAAATCTAACATTTTTTTTATGATAATTAATTATCTCTATAAAAATTTTTTACTAAACTCTGAGAGTTTTTATATTAAATACTCTAAAGTGTAAGATTTATTTACTAACATTTATTTCGAGCAAATTTACTGGTCTGCTCTTTATTTTCATTTTATTTAAAATATGTCATCAGTGAGTTACTTTAAAACTTTTTAATAAATAAAAATGTGAGAAATAATAGCATTTAAGTATTAATTATTTAAAAGTTTCTTAGTGGAAGAAGAAGAAGCATTTCATAAACCCCCAAAGGCACAAAATATAAATTTGTTTAAATTAAAAATTTTTCCCAGCCACTTGAATTGTTTTCGCAGCCCACCAACACTTAAAGAATTCGAATGGTGTTTTATTTTCAGCACATGTTTAACAAGACTCTTTGAAAAAGCATCACCTATTTGCTTTCTTTTGGTTTGAATTGGCCTCTTATGCCATGTCCTTTTTTTTGACACCATTAGTTCGCCAAGGCTTGTTGGCTCAATGAAGCATTAGACCGACCAACCGCTGGATCTGTATATCCCACGACTTCATACCATCGCTAGCACTCACTTAGCTTAGCTGCAGCCACAAGGAAGTATTTCTGACAACACGCACACCACAGTTTGCTGTGTTATAGAAAAAAAAAATTACTTAATGAAAGGTCGGTCTCCGGCTCACTGTTTCAAATAGATTTTGCGAGATAAATTTATTTACAAAAAAAAATTATAAATTTAAATTGGTATAAATAGTTTTATCCAAAGCGGTAATTAAAATTAAGTATCCAACCGACAGCTCAAACAAAACTCAAGTCGTTCCATAAAGAACAAAAACAACTACAACAACAAAATGTAAGTGGGAATATAATGAATGTTTCAAAAAGAAAAAAATACAGTTTTTACGTCCACTTTAAGAATATTAGAATAAATTAGAAAGGAAATCCAAATATTAAGGCAAAAATAGAAAGAAAAACGAGTTAGAAATGGAAGAAAAGAAATGTAAAGAAAAGGTAAACAAGTGGTTTCCACCAATAAAAGCATAAGTCTACTTATATGCTTTTGTTTTTTTTAATGCATGGGATACCATGGTCCAGACTTAGATTTTATTTTTACTGATAAACAACTTATTTCCTAGATTTATTTCAATAATTTTCAGTGGTAACGACTCAAATATTTTACCCACTCTGAACTCATTTTGAAATAAAAAAATATATAAATCTTTTTTTTTAATGTGCCGTTACAATATTCCTAACAACTATTATTGTCTGGTTACAAACACAGTAATCGAAAAATACATACTCTCTCATTTGGTTTAGCGGCGAATGTAGTCAGTAGTAGCCGACCACAAAATCCTCCAGATGCATCTTGAGCCCGTTTTACTTTAGTTTGCCGACTGAAGTCTAACTTACATTCGTGTAATGCGAATGCTTCTTGACTTACGCTGCAGTTGCACCATCAAATTATCTTTCAATTCTCATTCAAGATTTTTATACATACTGTTTACCAAAATCCACAAAAATTAAACTGTATAATATTATAATATTTTGCCATTAATTTTAAAGAAGAATTTTAAAAATTTCGTATCGAGTTCATATTTTCAAACAACTCTTCTTTTTTTTCTTGGCTTTCCTGAAAATACAATTTTAAGACATACGAAGATACTATTTAACACCGCAGATACTCGTACATGAGAACACATTTTTTCACGCAACCACACAACAAGTAAAATAATCCTAAAATGAAACAAACCGAAGGAGAAACAAAACTTTTAGCCACAATAAAAATAAAAACCAATTTAAGAAAAATAACATTTTGTTATAACAACAACAAGTACACATAATAAGAATAATGGACGCATGCAGCCGTAAAAGCATAAGAAAAGATTGAATATAAAACACCACATTCGTACGCACACTTTCTTACAACCCACACACACACACACACACACATCTTCAAACAAGGATTCATTAAATTACACATCCATCTGATGGTTTGAAAGCACATAAACATGTATCACAGCAAACATTTCGTTGATGGGTGTAGTACTCGTATTGTTTAAATGCTTCCTGAAAGCAATTATTTTCTATCTAATTTCACCCCTTAAAGGATGGTCCACTATTTTCTCTTGACTTTACCAGCATTCGGGAATGAAATCCATTGAAAATCTAACGATTGGTGGGACTACGTGACATTCGCTTATATATTTTTTTTGCTGGGTTGTTAAAACAAATTAACAAAATGGAAAATGATATAAGCATGGAAGAGAAGATCTTCAAATTAATAAAAAAATACAATGTGGAATTTGTGTACGTGATAAAATAGACGGCATTGTTATTGTGTGTCTAAGCATCTCTTTTATTTTAATTCCTCTTTTTAGGAATTATTGTGAAGGTGACATTGTTGCCAAAAATTTCTTATATGCACCCGAAAAAATTCTTTATAACTGTGACTTCCATGAACTGCGAAGTTTAACTATTGTTTGCTTTTATTTTTGATTCCAAAGAGGAATTACATACGTATATTGAAACAATTATTTTTAATTAAAATATTTTTGCATTCCTGACGAAACAAGATCCATACAAAATCTTGAAGTTTCCATCTTAAATCTTAACAATTATGCTGAAATAATTTGAAAGTTTTTCTTTTATTTCAGCAGGATGGCAGATGGACACTATTATTATCTCTTAAAGACTTATTATTTTAATAATTATATTGTTAATAAAAAATTTATTTACAAAACTGATGAAAATTTTCAATTTATATTTCGTGCTCTTTAGGTTTCATGGATTAGAAAGCGTGATTTACATATCCTGACAGCGGGTTCCACAACGTACACCTCAGATCAAAGATTTCAGGTAAATATTTCTATTGAAATGTTTTCATTCCCAACAACAATTAAAACGATTTCAAAAATCTAAATCAACAACTGTCTATTGCAGGTTTTACGACCCGAAAGTTCCGGAAATTGGACTTTACAAATAAAATATCCACAACCGAGAGACTCTGGCATTTACGAGTGTCAAATAAATACCGAACCAAAAATGTCGCTCTCATATACATTCAATGTCGTAGGTAAGGATCACATAAATTATACATATTATATATAAAATAAACTAAAATATCTCGAATTAACTAGTAAACGGCTCTACCAGGCCTATTTGCGATTACGGACGTAGTTTCGAAAGCTAAAAATATGACGTTTATTGGTCAGTACGACGTTATCGTATGATAATTTGAAGTTCACAGATATTAATATCCTTCATACACAGAAAAGTTTTCCCATTTAGAACGAAGCCAGACTTTGCTAGTAGAAACTGCTTCTTCAAGTCTTTATTAAAAGTATAAACTTTTCTTTCCCCTCCAACAACGACTATTTAAAAATGAATTTGAGTTGTAACCACAGCTTTTGGACTTTTTTCTTATAATTTATTTAATTGCGGGTTTTTACGTCTAAAGTTGTTTATGTTTTCAAATTATTTTTGACAAAAAAGCCAACCAAAAGTACCAATAAAAAGCTTTTTCTGTAATATGAATTAACTATTCCTTTATTATTCTGCGATGGTATTAATTGAACAAAATTTTTTTATTCATTTAAATATTTATTAAAACTTTTCCGACTTTTCCTGCTCGTTACATCATCATCAGCATTAACCCAACAATTTCATTATTATTACTATTATTTATATTTTGTTTTCGTCATCATCGTCATCATCATCATCATCACATTTTAACAATCGGTGTCAAAATATATGAAAATGTTTTATGTTGCTACTGAACAACAATTGGTTGTTATGAATTTTAATATTTATTCCGGATATTTTTTATATTTTGTAGAGTTTTTTGTTGTTGATTTTAATAGACATTTTGACAACCGAATAAAGAAACCGTTCCCTTTCATTGAATATGAAACTTAATCGAAAACAGTAATGCTACGGATTCTTCCATAGTATATTTCGTATACATTCCCGAATGAAATACAAGCATGAATATAAATACATACGAGTACATACACATATTTAAATGTTCTTGCATGTGTGCCGAATATTTAAATACATACAAAATAATAACAACAAAGGGCGCATTAACTGCATTCACTTGTTTGTATTGTTTCTATTCGAAGTAAGAAAATGTGCAAACGGTATTTATGAGCCCAAACGTGGCCTGAAAGCATTATAAAGCTTTTTGACGTTGACCAAATGATTTATTAAAGGGTTTAATTACATATAATTCAAATGAAAGGGACATTATTGACTTTTTAAAACAATTCCGTATTAAAGACAAAATAAAGGCGAATTGTTAATGGTTTGGAAGCATCAGCGAAATCTATTCGTTCGTCTTAATCTATTCGCTTTTTTCATTAACGCAAAACTCCTTACCAATGTCTAATAATAAGGCGAATTAAAGCGAATTTGTTGTGACTCTCACTATCAAATGTCTTATACTTTGAATTGAAGTGAAAGCGATGGCATTCAAGGAAAATTCATATCTGGTAGACTCGCCTCGATTCGCTCTGAAAACAACCTGCTTTTGTTGCCAAAATCAAACATCAACAACAATATATAAATTAAATATAAATAAATTTTGACAAACAAAACAGTTCAAAATGCAAGGAGATGGAAGGAACAAAAAATAATCAGCTGAACTGTCGAGACCACCTGCTATGAATTCGCCTTGGATAACTATTTCCACGTTGTTGCTGAAGTTTTCAGGAATTTTTCAGTTGTGTTTTCTGGTATTCTCAAAGGTTTTTTTTTGGCTTTGAGCAGTGACATGTTGTGCTTCATAGAGAAATACTTTTGTTTGATGTATTCTAAATAAATTTTCATCTCCACCACCAGCAAAATAAATTCGCTTTGGTGTATGTTTTATATGTATCGGCTAGAGTTTTCTTTTCCCGAGAAATCAGGAAATATATTTAAATTTTTCAGGATCCAAGGACTCCCAGTGGTGTCTGTTAAAACATAAAAAAACTTAAGTACTAAAATAAACAAAATAATAACATTATTTAAAGTTGTTTTCGTATTGATTGAAATTTTTTTAATTTTCCCGGCGTTCCCAAATATGGAATTGGCAAAAAAGTATATCACGGAAATAAAAGAAGTACAATTTAAAGAAAAAAGGACACGGTAATTTTATAAGGAAAACAACTGTGTGGTAAATATTATATAAAAATAAAAACATTTTGCATTTTCCGTTGTTAAATGAGATTGTTTATATCAAAGCAAAAATATAACTAAACAAAAAATAAATTTTTAGTAAAAAAAACTTGTATACTAATGTAGAAAGCAGTACATTTGATAAAAAGAAGTGCGCGACTGCTGAAAACAGTACATTTGGCGAGCCGACTTTTTGTCTTTGACAGGCTGTTTCCAACAATCGCATTTCTTTTTATAGTGTTCAATATCACTATCATGTGATATTTCATTTAGAAGGTTTTGCTAGAAAAAGTTAATAAAATTCGGGTTGGAAAACTTTTCGGAGTTCCCGGGAAAAAACATATTTCACATTCTGATATTGTATAATTATAGTAGTCAAACTCTGCTTTGATGCCGCTAGACAAAGGCGAGAAAGTAGCAATAACCGATTGCAATATAAAAGTAAATTAAAAACATTTTATTTAATTTAATTTTATTTCATTTTGCACATGTCTTTAAAAATAAATGGACGTATTCATTAACGATTAACCGGGTTTCTTATATAAAAATCCGACATTAAAACAACTATAACTTAATTAATCGTGTGTGAATAAGGCCAAAAGAATTTAGCGATAGTTTATTGTTTGTATGACTAACAAATTTAACTACCTACGAAATACTAAAATAAAAAATTAAATTGAAGAGTTAATCACATTTTCCAGACCATATGAACGTCATAAACCACCAAACACCGAACAATATAAAATATTTAAAAACATAAAATATGACTGAAGGAGTGTGTTAAATGTTTAACAAAAAATATATATAAATTACGATTACACATACATCACTATTTTTTCTGCAGTTCCAGCGATTAACAACTTCTCTCAAATAAAGTTGTTTTAAAATAATTTTTTTTAATTTTCCACACAAAAAAATATTTAGTTGAGAAAAAATGTTTTTAAAAACTACAAAAAAATATTTTTCTGTTTTTAATCGATTTCCGGCGCGGATTTTAATTTCCCGATTGTCTGAAAATGTTTTGATAGAAAACACTTGCGAACAAAAATCAAACCATTAAGCAATAAATTCCTTTTAAAATGCAGGATTTAGTGTGAATTTTTATTACAATATTTTTATTTTTTATTTAATATTTTCCTTTTATAAGTACGAACATTTTTGTAAATACAACAGTAATTGTGCGATATGGAGTGTGATTTAGATGGATGCACACAAAGTGTGTTAGGAAGTTTGTCAGCGGGGAATATAAACGTATTTATTTATTTGTTTGTTTTATTTAGAATGCAAAAAGCATATTAAATAGATAATATATTTATTTAAACATTTCAGGAAAATGCTCACACATGCAAACTTTCATATTTCTGCATCAACTAAAATTAAATAAATACGTGCAAATAAAAAGAAATTAAAAAAAAAATATTGTATATTAAAACAAACACACAAAAAACGCATCCTAAAGGTAAAGTCAGACGAGGCAAATATTTTATTTAAAAAGCTTAATCAATATGATTATTTCAATGTCCTATTAGAGCTCTCGATCTAAACTTACGTTATGTTTGTAATCTAAAAAACTGTTCATGCAGTTGCAGAAATCCTTTCACCGGTACTGTGAAATTTTAAAAGTAAATACTTTTAATCACTTATCTTAAAAACCCTTGGTGCAGAAATCTTAAATGAAGGTAGGATATCAATATGCATAAATAAAAAATTGGCTATCGTGATAGATCAAGAGCACACGCTGCCTCCCAACATTTATTTATCTAGGCAACTGTAACTGCTATAAAATTGGCGACTGCCTCCACATGTACGCAGATTTATTAATCTAAAACAAGAACTTTTTGCCTAAACAAGACGTGCTTCTACCGATCTGCTGTCTTTTGTCGATTCAGTAACAATACAAAAATAATTGTCGTTGACACAAAAGAAACTTCATTACCGGTTTCCAAGTGATAGCGACAGATAATAATTCTGAAACTTTACATGAAATGAACCTGTCACTTTTACATGCCCTCATCATTGGAGGGTGTCAATTGGGATAATTAGGATGCTCGATGATAGGCCCGAGATCTAATCTTAACATGCTTTCTTAGAGAAAGTTCCAATTCGTGTGTATTGATACTCTTTCTTCGTTATACATCAAGAGAATAAAATATTTTACCGGGTTTTTTAAGAAAAAACATGATCAATGTGTGTGAGATTTTTAAATGTGTTGGTGTTTGCTTCAAATAAATAAAATTTAATTTATTTGTATTTCTAAGTCTTGTGTGACGACCGTGTTGTGATGTGAAACAATTTTGTTCGATTCTGTTCAATACTAAGAAATATGACTACAGTTGTCGTGTCATATCTATTTTCATCGGTTATAGGACTGGTATGTTCAGGACAATAAATACAAAATTTCCCGCAGGGATCTTAGACTCATAGCAGAATTCAACTATTTTTTATCCTTCTGTGGACTTTATATTTTCTTCATTCGTTCTTCAATTTAAACATTTTTAAGAAAATTAATAAAACAAAACACTTAAAAATATAAAAAAATAATTCCAAAGAATACAAGTTAATGAGAACGTCATAAGTCTCTTTGATATTTCTAGAAGAATGTCCTAATTTATAAAAGTGTATTAAAAAGTATACTTCACATAAAAATTTCTGCAGCATTCAACAAGGATTCTTAATGGTAGTTTACTAATTTTCAACGATATTTAAGAAATATTTTCACTTTAAAATTCTACATGAGAAACTTTATTTAATGCAACTTAAAAAATACTTAAAATATTTATCGTTTTGCTTTCTAAGTTTTTTTACTTTGCATATCCAACTTTAAGATGTTTTGGGGACATCGCAACGTTGCTTCCACATCTCATCGTTCACTTGTTAAATTTTCCAAAAAAAACTTTTTACTTCGTTTGAGCTTCTGTCATGTAAGTGGAAGCAAATGATTTGCGTTAACAAAAATGTTTGTTACTTCTGGTTGTTACTCATTCCGATCTTTTTTATCCCGTCATTTAATGCAATTTAATGTGTCGTGTAGACGACACCTCTTTACCGCCCTTCAGATAGCGGCAGTTTGTGTACTATTACGACGAACTTTTATTGATATAATCAAGAAGTTAAAGAATTTATTCATATATAAATTATATTAAAACACACTCCCACTTCTCGAATAATTCACTGTCACTTAAAGACACACACATACACACACACATTCAGCATAAAAATAAGTGAATATTTATTTCATTTAAACGAGCATTGTTAAAAAATAATTTCACACCATTCGAAATGGAGCACATTTTAGCGCACTCACACAACCATCCAAAGAAGGAAAAGGTGCTTTAGGGCACATGTTTATGAAGAACATACTTTTTCCACTTCTTTTTGTTCGTTCATTCACGCGGAGTGCCTGTGTTTTTGAAGCTCTTTAGTTTTGTGGGTGTGTGTGTGTGTGTCTGTTTTGTATGTTTGTTTCCGCAGAGAACGTTTGTCGTTAGCATTTGTAATTTTCCGTAAGGTTTGTTCTAAATTTTTTGTTTAATTTAACTAAAGAGCACAGTCATCCCCCCCAATTGTATTTGTACGGTTGCAAAACTAGAATTTTTTTTAATTCGAATCACTTTTTTAGAGAAACATTCTATTAGGAAGAATTTGGAATATGAAAATAGTTTAAATTACGGTAGAACGCACTTGAGGAGGAGAAAAATACTTCTGGTATAAATAATCTTCAAAATATTTAAAATACTTTAAAACTGAATAAATTGTTTTAATCTCATAGATGTAATGCTTCTTTGGAAAGTGCGTGGAAAAACCACCCAAATGTATGAGGGGTGTTGTTGCAAAGGCTTCTTCACTTTCCTCATGAATGTGTCGCCAAATTTGTTATCGTATTTGCCGCTAAGCTTTTATATGAAATTGATGCAAACTTCCAAATCTATTCTACTGAATAATAAAACAAGCAGTGTACCCCTCATATTCATACAAATTTATTATTAGATTTTGTATATTTGATTTTTGGGGTCACCAATAACAACACCTTAACGTTTTAAAATGCCTTAAAGTCATAGAAGTTTAAGAAAAACACCAAAATACGCATCCCTTTTCCCAGCCGAAGTGATAAAATTACAAACTGAATTTCTTATATAAAAAATTATGGAGATTTTTTTCCTTCTATTACAAAATACGCATAACAAAGGTAGAATACAAATAGTTCAACAAATCTTTTAATTATGCTTTATTGGAATTTTTTTCTAAATGTAAAAAAACTAATGAGGGTGTAATTTGAAGGGGACAGACTGGCCACGCTGCTAAAAATTGGCATTTGAAAAATCCATTGCGATGCCAGTTTAAGTTTTTAACTTTCTTTAAAGTTCGTTATAAATATCTAAAATAATAAATTGATTCTTTTTTTAAACTAAATGAACTGAAAAAGTTTAACTGCTAAAAGGCTAAACCGAAAACTATTTAATAGAATTAAGAGATCTTTCCGAATTAACTTTTTCTTAAATTACTGAAAACTTAAAGTGACTCAACTCACATCCATGCACACTTTATCTTTCTTGAGACAGGTTAGAGAAACATTTGTATGGTTTGATATTTATCGTATGCTAAAAATTTTATGGATTACTCAAACTATTGCACATTATTTGATTTATTGGATGAGTTTGTTTTAAGATCAAGAAATGGCAGCCGCAACATCTCATTGACCCCATCCAATTTGTAAGTTAAAATAAAATACTAAACTAAAGTGTATTTTAAGTTTGAGAATGTATTAGGATTTTCAAAAAATTCTTGCAAGAGTCTGTTGAAATTTATTTGCTTCTTAAAATTTATATTTCTTGATTTGTTTGCGTCTACAATACAGATAATACCATTTACATTCGTACATTTAATGTACAAAAATAAATGTATAAAATGGGTATAATGTATACTTATGTATATACATACATACATATATTCACAAATGTATTTACAGATGCATGTATGTACATCCATAAGTATGTGTGTGTGTGTGTGTGTGCTTGTACGCAAGTTGGCTACAGGTTCTTACATAGAAATTGTGGTGGACCATTAAACTATTTTATCAACTAAAAAGTTTCACAAAAACTTAAGCAAAATGTAACCTTATTTTCCTCTTCTTTACAATTTATTTCTTAAACGTTGTTGTTGTTGCAGTTGTATGTTGTACGTTTTTTGCTTTTTAAATGCAATGCGGCATTAACGTTTTTAAGCGCTGTGTAAGTACTTTTGTGCTACAAGCTCTCCAAGGAGGATAAAAAGGAAAAAAAAAATTAAGAAGAAAAAGAAATAATAGACCCAAAAACTACAAAATAAGAAATACGAACCATTAGTTATTATGCAGTCATCGTTTTATTTTTTTCCTACTCTTCCTATTCAAAATAACTCGCAAAAACATACAATAAACAAGAACAAAAATATATATACTTACATGCATGTACTCATACATGTGTATGCATACATATAAGTATGTATGTGTGTGATTGCTAGAAATCCAAAAGGAAACAAATAAGAAAATAAATGATGACTCTGGAAGACTTCTAAAGGAATAATAATAAAATACGTTTGTGTGTGTGTGTGTATGTGCAAATACATACTTATGTATAGAAATGACTGAGAATTATATGTAAGTACTCGTATATGGAAATTTGAGTCATCTTATATAATAATAAAAGTTATTACTTCAATAACATAATATTATGTGTAGTTATAATGTTGCTATCACTTGAAGTGGCCGTGGCATTTCACTTTAATTGTACCTTAATAAAAAGGACCGCCACCAAATTCTAAAGAATATAAAAATATTATCCGACCTGATTTTAATCGGATATAATTAATGATTTATGCATTCAGTATTAAATATTTTGCAATCCATTAAATAGCTTTTATGAATTTTATGCTTGATGAAAACGAGGAAAATCCGCATTCTCAACTGGCAAAGATATTTATCATCAATCACGGTTGAGTTAAAAAACATACAAAATAAATACAATTTCCCGCATTTTATTCGTTTTTCTTCAAATATTACAAATTACAAGACTTGGTCCATACACCAACGCACATGCATGCAAACAAATATTACGCTCACATACACAAACACACCCACACACATTCATAAATACTATTTAATTAATTGTCAATTCAAACAAATAAAATTCAATTTGTAAAAGTCATTTGCAACTACAGAAAAACATTTGTACTCACAACCAAAGCAATAAACGACTCCTAATTTTCTGAAAAGAACTTTATCGAAAAAAAGAAATTAAAAGAAAATACGAAAATCTTAAAGTAAATGAAAAATGTCACCAACACTTATACACTAACACACTCACGGAACAACAAATATTCAAAATACCAAAAATATTAAAACGTTATTCATTAATATGACTGATTGTATTCTTTGTGATAGACAATTCAATATCACAATCGTTGTGAACGCCCTTGTCATAATTTTCCTAATCAACAAACATCTTAAAAATGGATTCGAATTCAGGAAACTTATGCAATCCTTAAAAAAATCAATCAGAAAAATATAATCGCTCCAACGTTGCCAAAGCATTTCCTAAGGTTGTTCAAACTTTCCCGACACGCAAATGATAATACCGATTCGGACTTTCCGATAGTTTTTTATGTTCCCAACGCTTTTGTTAAAATTTATTGGTTTAAAATGAAACCCATTTAAGAAATTTTTTTAAGAAACAATTGCTTTAAAATAGACTTGAAACACAATCAATTTTTTTAAAACGTCCGTAAATCTTTTATTTTCATAATGAAAAATTTGTTATCGATATTTATTCCTTAATTTAAAAAAATATTCACAAATCTTGTGCTTAACAGAACTTAAAGAAACCTTTGTCACATTTGTTAGAAGATGATTTGTTATCGTTGCAATTGTTAGAAACAAACTTCCTGTTACATTTTTTTTATTTTGTTAAAAAATTACACAAACTCTCCGTTTTTCATTTTTCACTTTCAAAACATTGAAGACATAAATTTTTTACTTGTAACAAGTGCTTTCAGGTAAAAAAAGTAAATTCAACTTTATAGGCGGATGTTAAACATGAGTAACGACGTCCTTTCGCTAATAAAATGCACTTTATTTTGGAACATGCGAAGAGAAGAAATATTAACAGGAAAAATAATCGTAAAGTGGGGAATGTGGCCTTTCAGATGAAACAACATAAAATAGATACATTTTTTTAATTAAGTAATTAATATTTTCTCAAGCAAATGATTTATTTCTGATACGAATTTCATATTTCGGGATGAAAATAATATTTTTATTCAAATGGGATATTTTTTTAAAATCACTTTGACCAAATCTAATCCTGTTTTATCGATTCTCCGATTTGTTTAACGAAAATTTGTTGATTTTAACATCCAATATTTAATCACACCTCCAACAAAATGTTTAGAGGTGCGGGGCTTATTTACAAAATCGATCGCAATGAACTTGAAGAAGAACGTGATTAGAAAACTCTATTAGTGAGCGTGCGTGCTGGTGAGGTTTAAATCACTCACGCGCGCATCTCTAAGATAAACTGTCAAAATAGTTGAATATTATTTTATTCATTTGAATGGGGAAAATGAAAAAAAAAAACAAGTTGATCACGCATCAGCACATTAAATTTTCAAATGTGTTGGAATTATATTTTTTATTAAATTGATTTCCAGCAAAAAATATTAGGTTTCCGTCTGGCAGCAGTAAAAAATTTGCTCTGCTTTTAAAAGCAGAATGCAAAAAAAGAAGACAGAGATCTCTCGATTTATTTTCAAGCACGGAATAGTTTAATCTTCCACTTCTTGAATGGCGATCAGTGGCTTAAAATGATGCACACGAATTGATTTTTTGTTGATTAACGATTTCATATGTAGAAGCAACATCGGAGTTTAACGATCATACAATTGGAAGATGTAATAAGATGAATAGAGACACGATTTAATCGCATTTTTGATGCTTTCAAAGAAGCGCAGTTTTATTTAAAGAAAGACCTCCCAGGTGGGACATGGCGAACAAAATTCATGACTACTGAAAGCGTATTTTCAAACAGGAGGTACAACAACAACTAACAACTCCAAATCGGCATCGGGCGAGCCAATGGTTTTTTTCAGGGTTAATTAAAAATTAAATTAAATTTTTGATTTTGTATGATTTGTTAAATTTAGTTGAGTTAAATTTTTGAAATGTTATTTCAAAGAATAATGTGGGCGGAATAAAATTAAAAAGCAACAAAAACCCAGATTAAAAAACTCAGAATATGCTTAATAATTATATTTGAAGTCTCTCCTGCGATGATATTAATATTCGTTCGTGCAACACGTACGTACATATGAATATAAATATTTTACATTTAATTAATTTGAAAATAAAATAGTACCAAGGAGAAGAATTGCTTTTGGCAATTTTATATAATTTGGCAAGAAAATAAAGATTGTTTTATGAAAATAAGAATATTGTTAAGACTTGAAGAAAAAACAACACAACATTTCATATGTTTTGCAAACAAATGAAAAAAAATAATTAATTTCTTTTTGGATTTGCTTGTTTATTATTTCTAGAACTTAAAGCCACAATAGTTGGACCTACCGATTTATATGTGAAAAGTGGAAGTGACATAAATTTAACATGCAGAATAATTCAAGGCCCTCATGAACTGGGAAACATATTTTGGTATAAAGGTAAGCTTCTTTTTGATATACACTTAAATAAAAAAAGTAATTCAATCAAAGGACAAATTGTTTAATTTGTTTATGTCCTTGATATAAGATTTATAAATTGAATTAAAGCCATAAAGTTCGATTAAAAAATTTATAACTGAAATTGTTTGAAGTACTACAGGCAAGTAGCTTTAACTTTAAAAAGAGTTTGATTGTTCCAAAATTAATATAAATACAAAAACACTCACAAATACCTGGTGTTCGGAAGCCGTTAAAGAACAGAAGATACAAAAAGTCCATTTAAGTAACACAAATCAACACATACTGAATTTCCAAACCTCAAAACATGTAAAAAAGTGTCAACTGCAAATAGTTTATTTTGATTGTTTAACAAGTTGACTTCACTGTTCTCGCCCGTTGGAGATGTTTGAACACAAGAACTCTGATTACGCGATCGTGGTTGAACTCGAAAACATTCATGATGTTTAGTTCGACCCCAAGTGCAGGAAAATAGAGTTCTTATGGGCTGCTCATAGAACCCAAGCAATCGACTTGAGTAGAAAATACTCGTATGTATGGAAACCACTCGAATAACTGAGTGGTTTTCATACAAATTGTTCACTCAATTCGATTGCTTGGATTTTATGAACAACACATTAGTCTTTTTTTGCAATTATTTCATGCTTTAAAAATTCCTTTCCAAACAAAAATAATTTATGTAGTTGAAAATTAAATAAAACGAACGCAAAATCCTGAATAATTAAAATTTTTTTTAGAATCAAATTCGCTAAATAACTTCTCATACATTTTCTCAATTTTGTTGGAGGTGCCGTCGTAACATTAAGAAGTTTGTGTAATTAACTTTTTTCCCCTATTTTTAATTAAATAATTTTTTTCGGTGAACATTGTTGTTTATGTTTGGTTGTTGCACATGTTCACTTATGATAAATAAAAACATTTCTGCTCAATGGAAACACCAAGACCGCCAACATTGTCACAACTTTTAATTTACCGAATAACATGAAAAAAACCTTCCTTCTCAATGTCACTTCCTGCAAGCTCTGCTCCTCATCTTCATTACAAATGTGTTAATGTAATTGTGGCTTAAATGTCTGTGTTTTTTGTAAATAATTTTTTGATCGTTTTATTTATTTAATATTTTTATATATTCTGTTTTTTATTCGGTTTCTCTTTAAGGATCCGAAATAATTGACATGACTACAAATCAAAATGAACTTGATAGTGGGACAAGGATAACAGTGGAAAATGATTGGTCAGATGGACTCACTTCAAGGTAAAACAATTTAACAATCCTTAACTGCACGGTCAGAGCACATTTACTTATTGAAATTGATTGCACAATTTTAATGATTATTTACAAATATTAAGGACAATGTAATTTAGTTAACTAAAGATGCAAAATATCTCATTGATCCTTATTAATATAAATATATGACAGCAAAAACTAGTTAAAATTAGGAACCCTGCTAGAATTACTATTAGAGATTATTAGAATAAAGTAACAAGTAAATGACCGAAAAAATAAAAATCTTTTACAGAGAAGATCAACAATTTATTGCTCATTTGCACTTATTTAAGAGCCCTTTAAACATAATTATATCACGATGCACTAAACATCGGTTTCAAAATTCGTACAGCTGGTTAAAATATTCAGCAACCGTGGTTTTCAAAAAAATATCAATAAAACAAATAAAGATACAAATGTGCGTAAAACTTAAATAAAATAAGGATGCTTTTCCGTAAATATGTGTAACATTTTAAGAACTTGCGAAAAATCAAGAAAGAGATCTTCTTTCTATGACAAGGATTTATAAAAATCATTAGGTTAGGTTAGGTTGCACAGGCCCACTTGGGTCCAGGAAAATAGGTTCCTTTGTGATGCCTGAATTTGACAGAGAAAATACCATCCTACTGTCCTCTGTTTTGGTCGGTGTTGAACCAACCCGTTTTTCGTATAAACTTTATTTATTTATTTATTCTTTTTGGGTTGCATTCCGTAAGGTCTGCGAGTTCGGGTAAAAACCTGTTACCCAGATAAGTGGCTCTAAGATAAGACAGAGCTGGGCATTGACAGGGGAGATGCTTGATGGTTTCTTCCTCTTCGACATTTACACAGCTTCTACAGAAATCATTAAAAGGGAGATTAAAAATCATTAGAAATTATCGGAATTTTCATCACTTCCACATCACAAGTACAAGATTGTATTAAATTCTTTGTAAGCTCCTTTTTCGCTGGGCCTGCATTTAATTAAAAAAAATGATCGTGTACGATAATTAAAAAACTACACTATTTAAAATGAACGAGTAAAAAATGTAAAACACTATTTGCAGTTTAACTAGAATAACTATTTAGTTTAGCTCGGGAAATCTTTTTATCAGTTTATTTGCAAAATGAAGTTCGGTCTCTCTTTTTCATTCTCTCTTACATACCATTTTTCTAATAATTTGTTTTCCCTTTTTAGGTTGAAAATAAGAAGAGCCTCATCCAGTGATACCGGCAATTATACTTGTGTACCAACAATAGCAAAGTCATCGAGTGTTTATGTCCATGTCATTATTGGTAAGAACATAAAAGAAATTACAAAACATAAAGACTAAAATAAAAGTGAAACAAATTTATGAAAGAGAATAAATAATTTAAGTTATTATTTAAAAAAAATGCCATAATTAATGATGCTAATTAAAAGTACTTTCCTTGCGAGTGTTTCTGAAACTTTTGAAAAAAATATAAGCAAAATGTAGTTCAATAGCAAAAATAATATGAACAAACTAAAAAAAAAACTTTAATTCATTTAAACATGAATACATGCCACAGATAGATACACACACACACACACAAAGAATCCTGCATGCACCTTAGAATATGAGACTGAAATATTTCATTCTCTTTTTCTACATTTATAGTTTCTGTTCAGCCAAGTAGAAATTTGTGATAACAAAATATTTAAATAAATATGTATTTATATCGTACTCACTCGTATGAAAACTTTATTTTCCAAATTAGAAAATACGTTGCACACAGAGACAAGTTTGTTGAACGCATCAAACACTCACATAAACAACGTTTTTCATTTTATTTTTTATTTTTTTTAAATGATAATAACAGGTCAACTAACACAGAACTTGAAAATAAATGTATAAAAATGTTTAACCTTGTAGAAGATGAATATCAATTAAATAAGTTAAAATGTCCTTCGCACAGGATTTAAGAAATAGGAGAATTTTGTGAGTGATGATTTATAAAGTAACAAAGCATTTTAAATTGAATCGGCCTTTGTAAAAGTTACAAATATGTACGAGGATGTATTAATTTGGTTCTTAACTTAAAATGCAATTAATTTTACCGGGGCGTGAGATTAATTTTATGTTTTTTTAATTTAGTGTTTTAATTAAATAAAAAGACTTCTGGTGATGTAAGAATGATGAAAGTATACTGTTTATGTGTTATATTGTTTCCTTTAACACGCTCAAGAGCTTCAAGTCCTTCGGATGGCGTAAAATTATATTTTTACAGGAGTTTCGTTTTGTTTTATATAATGTAATTCATATATAAAAGAAGTACTCTTATATATCAATAACATTTTCTCATTTATTAATGAACGTTCAAAGAAATCACAATTTATGTCATTCAGATGAACCGTTCCCAAGATTTTGAATCGTTCTTGGTTCTTACGAAAAATATATTAAGCATGTCAAACTTAGTTTGAAAAAAAATACTTTTTAAAGGTTTTGTAGAAAGTTAAATATTTGTAAACTAATGGAATTCATTTGTACCTGACACTGACAAATCCCAGAGCTTGTTAACTTTTATATTTTCATATATGAAACTTTTTTAACTTCACTGCATAAAATATTAATGCAGGAAACCTACAACTTTTTGTACCCCTGAAGTGACACTGAAGCTTAAATGGTCAATCACCTTGTTACAAACACGCGCACACACATGTCTCGGCAACATTTTAATATTCATACCAGGAGTTGCATGAAAGCCCATAATACTCTTTTCACATTAATTTTCATTTACAGTTTAACTTTTATATCTTCATCCAAGACTTTTTAAAATAATAATTGATTCAAACAAAAATATTTTCTATTTTAACGTATCCAAACTTAATTCCTTCTTCATTGAAATTTAATCCTTTCATATTCAAATTACTTATCGTATCTACGAGAGTTTCAATGTTATTGGTAAAAACTTTTGTTACAAATTGATGACTTAATTTATTTACAAATTTTAACTACTTTAGGAAATTGCAATAAATAACTAAACAAACATTAAAAATTTTTAATTTATTTTCATTTTTTTATCAACAAAATGTTGGAAAAAAACTCGTAGTTCAAATTTCATGAAAAAAGTCTTTCTTGTCATTGAACATTTAGTTTCATATCATATACACTTTAAATGTCCTTGTCAAACAGTACATACACAAATACTAAATATTTATTTGAAAAATGTGTCCTAAAAGCGTTTTCCAGAAATGTTTGTAGCATTTGATAACAGTTACACTCTAAACAACACATGCAAATAAGCAGAAATAGAAGTTTCAAAGTATAACTAAAGCCGCCATACACTATACCAGCATGCACGTGCATGCATCTGTATGGTGAAATTACTTCAGTTGAGTCACAGAGTGACCAGAGATGTAAGAATGAAGTTATGTTTTAGCTTAATTCAGCATTTTTCCCCTCCATCAGATTATAAATGTCGTGCGACAGAGATTGAAAAACAACAACTACAACTACAATAGCGGGCAGTCTTGTATCTTCTCTGCTCTCTTTGCGGTTGAGTAGCAATTTTGAAAGTGTGAACATCGCACTACTATGAAATTATGAAACTGTTTTATTAATTAAATTTCCCGCAAAATTAAAGAAAAATAATTTTGAGGATACTTTTTCGAATTATTCGAGCCTCAACAATCTCAACAATAATAATTGTGTCACACACATTTTTAAAGAAATTAATGTTACATCACCATATTGGCACACAACTCAAACTCAAAAGTTATTTGATTTTAAATTGAATTTTCTTCACTGCTTTTTAAAACTTTAGCAGAGTGTGGCATACAAATCTATGAAAATCAAATAATTCTCAAAAAAGTCAAGAAAAATAACAAAAAAATGTAAAAGCTATTTTCGAAAATAAATTAAATATAAATACGTTTCTCAATTTAGGAAAAATGTTCTCCTTCACTGAGGATGACATGCTTTTCAAATTATTTTCAAATCATTCCCTTAAATTTTAAAATGGGAAGGAAGAGATCAATCCTGTGTGTTTGCTGGGTATAATGTGCATCTTATAGTTTTTTATTTTGCTTATAAAGTGTTTGTGTACTTCATGTTCACAATCCAAAATGCCTTTGAGTTATAAAACACACTCACACTTGCACATTTGTGTTGAATCAAGACAAATTGTTCATGTAATAACATCTGTTCTTTTCATTGTTACATCTTGTCACTGAAATTCATGTACAATAATGTACATTCAGTCATACGACAAAAAAAATATTAAGAAATGAGAAAAACAATTTAAAGAAGGAAAAACAAAACAAACCAACAACATTTTATGCAGTACAAAATTTGAATAGATGAAAATATTACATCTAATCTTTAAAACCAATTTTAAATTTTTTTAATATCCTCAAATAGAAATTGAATCGAAAATGATTTCTTGACGACAGAATAAAAAAAGAACATTTTGTAAAGTTTTATTAACAAAAAGGAGGCAAGATTTTGAGAACCAAAAGAAATTAATTTATACAGATCAGAACAAAGTTTGAGCATAAATTTTATAAAAATAAATACAATAAATTGCATATTTCGAACACAGTACTCTTTTCAAAGTTGGCCGAAGAAAATGGAAAAACAATTTATTAACAAATTATAATTTCTGTTTTATATTTACATACGTATATAAAAATAATAAAATTCATGTGCTAAGAACCGTCTGACAGAGAGATAAAAGTCATTGAGTAAACATCAGCCTGAATACTCAGAATTTTAAAAATCTTTTATTTTTATTTTAGAAACAAACATCGTGTTCAGTTCATATTAGGTGTGTTCATTTACTATACTAGTAAAAATTAGCAACGAGAGAGTAATAAGAAATTTTCCAAAATTACGCTCAAAAATGTAAAAAAGTAAATGAACACTTTACTAGTAAAAATTTTCAAGTTAAAGTAGAGTTGTAATATATATATGAGTACTATATGAGTATATATGAGTACTCAATAACTACCCCTCCCTATAGTTTTGGACAAATTATACATGTATGTATTGTAAGAGAATAATGAAAAGTTTTGCAATTTTATTTTATCTAGTACTAGGAGTAGTCGCAATACGCTAAACACGATAAGGGTGATTAGCTACTTTTAAATAGAATGAATGAATAAAATATCAATTTCTAATTAGTTTATACGTTATAACAGCCTGCCTACACAAAGCATTTTTATTTCAAACACCAGAAATAACGAAAAAAGGGTTAAATATATTTTTTAAAGGAAACAAATATAAGCAAAATAAAATATCATTTTGCTGCCACCATTAAATCCCAAAAGCAGTAAAAATTAATTTAATAAATTATGGGTTAATTGAAATTTATTTGCAAATATATATCTGAACTAATTGAATTATTTGCATGCTTAGTGTAAATTATCGAGTAGACAAGTACTCATAATATTTACAACACTAAAAATAACAGCTGGTCTGTGAAAATTAAAGAAACATCCACTGCCACGGATGTACCAGATACTGTGTTGCTTAGTTCAATTACATTAGACATCTTATTTTGCTTCTGGTGTTCCTAATTTACACAAAAATAAATTTGTTATCTTTTTAATACTTTTGATCATTTTAAAAGTTTACATTTACTTACAATTTCTTAAATATTCCAAAATATTTTTATTTTTTCCTTAATTTAGAAATATTATTTTGTAAACAGAAACACAAAACATCTGTTTGAATAATTATTGCAAGTACAAATTTTACTTGTAAAAACTTTAAGAATTTTTCTGTCTCTAAATTTTTTGCGCTCTTTCGACGATCTCTCTCATTGGAAATTTTTTGGTTAACGAAGGCTTTCTAGTAAAAATTGTTACAAATTTTTAAAAATTTTTAGTAAATGAACACAGCTATTATTTATTATTTACTATAAAGTTTGAGGAAAAAAATTCATGTTAAATATAAAAATATTAATGCGTAGAAATATTTTCTGTCTTTGTGTACATGAAAAAACTAATATTTCAAAACAGAAATGCGTTTTCATTTTCGAAATCCTTTAATCCACTTGAAAGTATTTTTTTTGTAGTGTATTACGAATGTTATATAAATCCGAAAAGTCGTAAGTTCTGTTACGAAACCGATTTGATGCATTTCCAGTAGAAAATAGCGCAAATGAAAATTTCGGTGCTTATTTAATCAGATGTGTTTCTGACTGAGTTTGCATGAAAATACTTCCTGGATGCAAAGAGGAAAACAATAGAGATCACAAACATAATTACACACATATAAATTAAAGCAAAACAAAAAACATAATCTTTTGTTCCCTTCCAATTTGCTCGCCAACTTTGCGGATTAAATCATGATTATTGTAGCAAACACTATCAAGCCTACTTATTTATGATCGTCTTACATAATATTTATTTTTTTATGTAATAAATATTTATTACTTTTTTGAGTAGCTTTCGAAAAGGATTTTTTAATTTTATGTCAATGAAAATATACACATGTGTTATTAAATTGTTTCAGGTGAGCATCCAGCAGCAATGCAACATAATTCAAGCAACACACAATCTGGTAACTTCTATATAAGTCTGTGTTGCATGCTATTCACCATTTTAACATGCTTTTTGCAACATTTATTGTCCACGAGCTTTAACAGCGGCATCATAGTAAAAACCACAACAATAACAAAAGTAGCATCAACAAGTATAGCATCAAATGCAAGTGCAACTGCAACTGCAAGTTTGCAATCTCCATCTCCATCACTGTCAAAAACAAAAGCAACGATACAGAATATACATGCTGTTAATAAAATCTCACAATCGAAACCATACATTTTATCTTTAGCATCATATTCGAAAACAAAGCAATTTCCATCGTCAGCTTTATTTAACACAAGCACGACAGCAGCAGTTGCAGCATCAGTATCAGCATCAGCAACAGCAAATCATTGTAGGAGAACAACGTTTTTGGTAAGCAATGGAAGAATCTCCAGATGAAAGACTAAAGTCTATGATGAACCCAGTTCAAGACAACCCACAACAAGAAAACAAAATCCAATATACAGATTGTAAAGGTGGTATTTCATAATATTTCATTTCATCCTTTGCGTCCTTTTTTTCTATACAATATTTTATAACACAAACATGAAGATTCAGATATTAAGTATTACAAGGTATCTTTGACGAATAAAAAGTAAATAAAAAGAAAAATTTGCACTGTGCAAAAAGTTTAAGTTCTTTTTATAAGATTAAAAATAATAAATAAATGAAATAAAATTATAATAACATTAAGAGTGGAACGAAAAGAGAAGAAACTGTTTTGAAGGCAACATGTAAGTGGTGTTCACTTCCATGTGCAACTTGAAATAAAAGTAATGAAACTGAATGAGTGAAGTGGCGGAACAAAAGATTTCTGTGTTGTTTTTTTTTTCCAGAAGCTAAAAGTATGAAAAATATCGTAATTAATCTTTTGTGCCAGCAGTAAGTCAGTCAGTCAGTCAGTCAGCGATTCCGTGAGTCAGTCATTCATTCAGATTGTTTAACAAGCACTCAAAAGAAAACAGTTTTGTAAATAATGTAGAAAGAAAGAATTGAATTTGATGCAACAACATTTTAAGAGATAAATATCAAGTATTTTCTTATAAAATTATTTTTAATTAATAATTTATTTTTTGACTCCAATCATAAAGAAGCAAAATAATAATTTAAAAATTTTTGTAGTCCCAGTCCCATCAAAAAAAATTTTTATTCCACTTTAAAAATCTTAAATCTTTTGCTCTATGATTTTTTATTTAAACATTTTATTCTCGTTCGTAAATATTACAAATAAATTCGAAATGGTGTTTTAATTGTATCGGTTTTTATAAAGTTTATAAAGTCATTGGTGGTGCTTGTTCATAAAATCTATTTACTGAGAATTTAAACTACAATTTTATAAGGTTTGCAAGACTTTAGCACATGCAACCGCTAGTACTACGCCTTGTGAGTTCCTTTCATTTGCTTTTTCTTTTGTACGGATAATTTTTATGTGAAAATAAGGAAGTGTTACATCATCACTTGCATTGAGACTTAGAACATGCAATAACTTAACGAAACGCAATTTTAATTTCGTTCAATTTGAGTCATGCGTTGATGTCATAAATCTTTCTTTTAAATCTGTTTTTCAGTACAAGACAGAGCAACTAAATCTCCAATAATTCACAATGTAATTCGAATTTGATTTTATGAGGATAAATTTTTCTTGCGAATCGGATTTTTCTTTCCTGCCTTTTAAGGAAATAAAAAGACAAAAAGTATACGATCAATTAATAAGTTGATTCAAAATAGTGATTTCTGAAAAATAAAAGTTAAGACACTTGAAATAATACCCCTCATATTTTTCTATTAAATTTTACATGAAAATACATTTAACTTTTTCTGTTTCAATTAGAATCCAATTAAAACTTCGTTCATTATACATACTTAGAAGCAAAATAAATGCTCAATGAACAATAAAAAAATAGCATCAAGAATCTCAATTTGCATTTGTAGGAAAAACTATTTTTTTATGGAAATCTTTCCTAATTGCTGTTAAAAGTCACATCTAAACATAAATGTACAATGATTTTCGAATAAAGCATAGAAAATAAAACAAACTTACATAAACATCCCCATACCCATCCTGATACCGAAATCTAATTAAATCAAGAAGAATTATATTTGAAATCGTCAGCTAAAATTTTTAGTCAGATGCTGACAAAAAATCTAAAGCCGTGCATGTCATGCCAAAACTCATGTCTCCATGATTTTTAATTTTAATTTAATTAATTTATATAAAACTATTACATTTATTACTCATTGAGATTTTTTTGTATAGAAATCACTCAAAAACTGGGTGCCTTTCAAAACATGATGTTTTTTACTTCTTCTATAAAATTAAAGCCAATGAATTATAATTAAAATAATGTAATTAAGTTGGTTTTTATTGTTTTTTTTAAATTAAAATTATTTGTATAAGAATTATTGTTGAGTAAAATTTGCCTTTTTGCTACACTCATGAATCGTTGTTATTCCCTTCTCCACTGCCGCACTCACTGTATCGCGTGAACCAGTATCAAATAAATTTGTTGCTCTCATTTTAAAATTAATTCAACAGAATATTTGAAGTTTTCAAAGAATAGTAATTATCATATAAATTGATTGTTTTTTTTTTCTTTTTTTTTTGAACATGTAGAAAATTCAAGCAATTCCAAAAGGTGTAAATATTTTTGTAAAACTGAAAAAACAATAATAATTATGTGCAAAAACACTCTTTCACACACAAACAATAACAATAATAATTATTTAAAAAAAATTTAAACGAAAATATTTATATTTATTGTATTAAAATACAATTTAAATACGAGTATTAAAAAAACAGAAGAGGAGATAAAAAAGGCATATAAAATATGCAAATAACAATAAAATATTTTACATAGAAAAACCAATATGATATTTTATGAATTCCAACACAAAACTAAATAATATACTAAACATATTGTTTTTGCTTATCAAAATTCACTTTTGAATAATTAAAACAATAATTTCTTTGTTTTACGGTTTTTGTAAATTAAAAATTATGAATAAAGTTGAAAATCCAAAATAAAAATAACAATGAAATAAAATAAAATAACAACGGAGTGAAATAAATAAATCATTTTCTGAATAATGAAGTCAGAATTGGACTACACACTTTCCAAAAACTTTAAATGTGATCGATTTATTTTAACGCTTTAACTTTATTACAAATTAATTTATATGACAAACTATTTGTTTAACTTCAATGCCATTATTTTCAACTGTAAATATATTAATTGGAAAACATTCATGATTTACCGCAGTAGCAGTAGTTTTTAATTTTATTATTAAGTATTAAATTTAATCGTAGATAATTAACTATAAAGTACGATAATATAACACAACATGGTAATTGTATTCATCATTCGCAGTTTTAATCCCACATAAACAAAGTTAATAAAAGTGGCAACAAATCTATAATAGATTTAATATTGACAACAACAAAAATTAAAAGAAAAAATCATAATTTGCGAGTACATAATTAAATTGGTATAATTAAACTTATATTGTAGAACTACACAGACACACATACACACACACACACTAACATACAATAATTGATTAATCTTTTAATTATAATGAAAATTAAAAATTATGGATAAAGTATTTTTAAGTTTAAAAAAATAAAATAAAACAACAAAATGATGATACCAAATAAACATACAAAGGTTTAGAGAAATTTAAAAAAATTATATTTGTTTTATTAAATCCACTTTTCGTGTGATTGGAAAATAGCTGAATAATTTTTGGGAAAAGTGTTTGAGTCACTTAAACTACGTTTCCAGGATGAGCATTTACCAGGTCGAACTCCTTCGATTGAACTACCTCCACTGTGTAGGAATTAGATATTCTCTCAAAATGTTTTAATACACATTTACGTTTTCCTTTGACTTGTGGCTAACAGCTCGTTTTCATTCAAAAGAAATATTGGACACAAGTCTAGTTGTCATATGAAATCTTATGTCATGTTAAAAATAGAATTTCATATAAGTTATCGTAAGACTAAGACCCATATTCTCATTATTTAGTTAACTAGTGACGGTGGTTTAACTAACGGTTTTTTATATAAATATCATTGGCTAAGCGGCCATCATTAGTTAAATAATGGTTGTAAATTCAGGCCTAAGCAGACAAAACTCATCATATTAATTTTATAATAATTTATCTTGTATATGTCGCGTGAGATTTACTTGAATATTAAGTTGCTTTACATTACCACAAATCATCAGTTAATTTTTTGAAAATTTGTTTTTCTCTTTGCTATTCAAAAGTGCCGGTGCAAAATTCAATAAAGGAATTACAATTCCTCTAGCGGAAAAGGCCATCCAGCGGATGCAACGGCGACACTTTTCTAATAATTTATTTATTTATTTTATTTTATTTGACTTAATTTTAAATATTTTTTTATTTTAAACTAAGTGAAAATATTATTGGGAGGCTCGAGTACGAGCACAATCAGACTGCATTGGAGAATAAAAAACAATAAATCATTAAAAAAATTTCATTCTTCAATGGAGTCTGAAATATTAATAATTATATAATTTATGTATATATTTTTTATTTTTTGTTGTTGTTTTTAATTGCATCGTTAATTTTTTTTTGTGTTATTTTCGTTGACTGACGCATCTAGGATTCGAAGCAAGGCATCTTATTTCATGACCTATAAAAGTCAACATTTAACATTTACATTTAATGAATTCTAGAGTAGTTAAGAGGGTACATTTTCTGGCGCAAACGTAAGTAACTTTATTTATTTATTTTACAGATTTATTATAATTAAAATTATAAAAACTAATAATAAGTAATTTTATAAATTAATTATCTGAATGTTGTTGATAATAACTTTTGAGAGAGAATCAAAAATTTTCTAATTGACACAATAAAAGTAACATCCCGACCACACGAGCAACAAGCAATTATTGACGTGGCAACTGTCAAATTCAATTGCCAACACAAGATATTAACGTGTGAACCGCATTTTTTAATACATTCATGAGCAATAATCTTTTCACACAAGCTGTCAAATTCAATTGTTCTTTAATTTACATTTAAATTTTGTGCCAAAAGAAAAAAAATGTAACAACAAAATAAAGTATATAAATATTAAACTTAAAACTGCAATTATAAATAATAGTGAAAAATTGTTTGAAATAAAGTTGTGACTACAAAAAAGAGAAAAAAGTTAAACTTGTAATTATAAAAAATATCTAATTTCGGAAGATTCGTCCTCTTCCATAATATTTACAAACAGCCCAATTATGTTCACATATTAATTGTTCGCTTATTATATTTTAATAAAAGGGATAAATCTCCCGGGGATTTTTTTATTCATAATTGGGTCAAATATCAATTATTTGCTTTAAACCAACTAAAAGTGTTAAATTTTAAACACACAAAGTTCTTCACAAAAATTTTCAAGTTTGTGTTCTAAAATACGAGTATTTACCACTTCGAGATACAATCTTGCACATAAGCAATTTTACACCGCAATTCTGTGATATTTTTTAAAATTAAGTTTTGTTCTATTCCAACGAAAAAGGTACTAAATCGTTGAACTTGCACCGCTGAATAAATACAAACCAAATTTTTTTAATGCATGATTTATTTATGATTTTCATAATAAAGAAATCTCGGAAATAAAATTTCCACTTTGAATCACAACGGGAAGTTACAATATAAAATGCGCACTTATTTGTCTAAAATAAAGCGAATCAAAAATATGACTTAAAAATTAATTTATAATTTATGAGCTTAAATTCTTTCCTACGGATTTTAACTGCTCTCGCTTTTTGTTGGGACTTCTTCCTTATTGTTATTATCTTCTGGATTGTCTTCACTTCTTGTAGAGTCGATACCTGCATCAGCATTGTAAAGAGCATGCAATTGTCTGTAATAGTTTGCCATCATTCGTTGGTAGTGAGCAACAGCAGCAGGATCTATCGTGTTGCTTCTAGAAGATGTGTCATCGTTTGAAGGATAATATTTGTGAGGATATGGATGGTATGGAGGATATGGATGCACGTACTGATTGTGTGGTGGAATTGGTGGTGGATACGGATATGGATAATGGGGATATTGCGGATATGGTGAATAATAATTATGCTGATCGTTAGTAAAGTGTGCTCCTGAACCTTTACGTTTGTTTTTACGTCGTATCACTACAACACAATTTATAATGGGTGTATTGTTTTCTGGATCATAAATGTTATGACTTTCATCTATGTATGGAAAACCTCCGGTATCATGATTTCCCTCATATTCATTTGCAAAGTTTTCATCATCATCACCTTCATTTTCAGCAATATTCCCAACAACAAAGTCGTCAGCGACATTTTCGTCTACATAAGGGCTAAATTGACGGGCAACATGCTGGGGTGTTCCATAATATGAATTTGAAAATAGAACATTAGGAGCCAAACCAGCATATTCGTTACTGCTCACATACTGGCGACCACTGCGCTTTCGTCTCAACGGATTTCGAGTTTTAATCACACAAATCGGATAACTTTTTTCTGCGTTTTGTGTTAAAGTTATATTTTTAGAAAGAACGCCATACGAGTTTAGTAAAGTATTCCAATTTTCCTGTAACTTGTTACTCCAATCAGCTAAAGAACGATGACTTTCATAAACGTCTGCTTCAGAAACTACCGGCTGCTTTTTTGTTAATGCAATTATGTCCCTGTAGTGTTGTCTTGTGATCGGATAGAATTTCAATAACTTGCCGTTGGTTATTGCTAAAAAAAATTCACAAGAAATAGTGGAAATGGATTTTTTAAAAATTAAGATTATTTAAAAGAAAATTTTACTTACATGCCGAATGTGATGAAACTACAAATAGCCCGAAAATTGCACATACAAATGCAGAGATTTTCAGCTCCATCTTGTTTTGCGAAGATGAAACGTCTTGTTGCGAAATTCAATAAGAAACTAAATTTCAAACAAAGAACTTATTTATATTTATACGAAATTCTTAATAAGCAGCAACTTGTGTTGCTTTCTAATCGCACAAATTAACCCAAATAAAGTGAAGATAATCTAAACTAATTTAAACAAATTTTGACAACCCAGCAAAAACGCTGATCGTAAAATGCTAAACATTTGAAGCACATGTAGCACCTCGGATTTAAAACAAACATCAAGTTAAAAATACTTAGAAGTCAATAGAAATTAAATGACTGTCGGTAGTATTGAACTCGTGCTTTTCAAGCCATTGTTGTGTTTGATGTCAAGTGTTTTACTCACTAATCTATTGCAGAACTAGTTTATGGTCCGTTAAAAACTTATTCTAATATACGTACACACAATTAGAAAAAATCATGAACGGGGTGAGCTGACGACCAGCACTCTCCACAACTCCGCTACTGCGATGAGAATTTACTTTCATATTTACAACTACTGTAAAATAATGCTGATGGTATGGAATTTGTGTCGAAACGTGTGTTATTCTTAATGGAAGTAATTACCAAATTTTTTGCTGGGAAACTTTTTATTTATTCCTCAATACTAATTTATTGATTTATTTTTATTTCTTCAACAAACATTTTACCGTAAAAAATTATTTAAGAAGTTTTTGATAATCTCCTATAAAACTTATCATATTTAGATTTTTCGTAAACATCTCTCAAACACAACAATGAATCTGGTTCATTGTGCCCAATTCTTGGTAATTCGAATTACTCAGAAGTTTCAAAATTGGTTTCTTTTTAAAAATAAATTTGCATATTTTATAAAAATTTTGATCACTTTAAGAAATTTAATTTAAAAGGTTGAATGAGTTAAACGAATTAGATTTTGCCTTTCGGTCGGGATTTTGTTTGATCTTTCTTTAAACACTTCATGCAAAAGTCATTTATAAGTTGGCAGACGTTTTCATAAAATGAATATCAATTTCAATTTCAAATACATACTGAAGTGCGCAAATAAAACAAAATAAAAAATATGCAAGTATTAAAAATTTTTGAAAAATGCAGCTGCGTTTGCGAGTGATTAAAATTTACTGTGTCATTATTATTCTAATTTGCTTTAATATAAATTGTAGACTTCTCTGTTTCTGCCAGAGTAAATCGATTAATTGGCAGACACAATTGCAGACATTACACAATTTAACTTCTTCTTTCGGGGATAAATCTTCGATCTTTATTAGCGATTTTTGAATGTTTAGCAAATCCCACAACGCGGTGCAGGGAAAATTAATTTTAAGCAACAGCAAGTACTATGAACGTGGCGTCCCCTTTGTCACGTTCAATGTAGAAAAACTCGCATCAAATTTTTTTTAGCTTCCGTACAATGTTTTAAATAAGCAGGAGTCACTCATTAAGTGGTGGATTAAATTTTAATATCTCATTAATTTAATAATGAAAGTTTGTGCGTGCAATATTTTACATTTTTTGTATTGTACATTGATCGTTTAATATTTGCTCAACTCAGAGGTTTGTGTAGAAGTTGTATGTTGTATTAAATGTTGTTATTAATTTCCACTTAAACAGATATTTACTTATAAATTACCAACAGCATTTGTACAACATACAACTCCCGCAAAAGTATTTGAATTTGACAAATATTTATTAGGGATATTAATTCGAAATTTATGGTTGACAAATAATATCTAAGAACTGAGTTTGAATTCATTTATCTAAAATATGTAAATATTTAAATCAATCTCTTCCAAGAAAAAAAACGATATTTTTGTGTTTCAAATTTGACTTTAAGTGAGCAACGAAATGGGTCAAAAACTGTTCCTTCTTTTTCTGTGAGTGTGTAGGATCTGTAAGTTATCAGAATAATAGAAAAATTTAATATAAAACAAATTGAATAAGTTTTATTTATAATCATTATAAGGATTTATTATCATTATATGCCAGTCCGACAGTGGGTGGTGTGAGTATATTTAAATCGCATAAAAGTTATTATATTATAATGAAGATTGAGCTGATGATAATGAGCCAATAAAAATGTGAATTTAATAAATTAAATTAAGAAAAAGACAAACAGAAAGAAAACCATCACAACACAAAACCGTCGAGATTGTATAAATAAACTCAGCATTAGCAAACTAATGGATTTATTTTAATAAATTTATTACAAAGCACAGAACGTTCATTCGCTTTTTATTGCAAAGCAAAATGAACATTCTGAAATACTCAGCTGCGTTGATGATGGCCTGTTTAGCTGTAACTTTGGCTGGTATGTATTTTATTTGCGACTGCATTTTTATAGGAACTAATTTCAATTTCAAAATTTAACTTTAGCAAGTGAAAATGAAATTTCGATTCGCATTCGGCCCATTACTCGGGCACAATATGAATCAATAATGAAAATAAGCGATGGAAAACCAGTGATATCCGAAGGTCATTTAATAAATAATGCTGTTACAGGATTAATCGGTCCAGCAGCTGGTTTTCAAATTAATAAATATTTGACGAATATATTTAGTTCGAATAGCCAAAGTTCCATGGGCAATGCAGTGTTAGGAGGTTATTCCTTGTGACAATTGATGAATGAATTGTTTATTGTTCGGGAAATACAGAACACTGCGACCGAAGAAGATCTATTGTATACCTTGCCAGGTGCTAGACCTGCTCTCCTGAGGAATGTCAAGATTGCCAGTGGTTCTAGTGTTGGCAGTTCCCAATCCTCCAATAGGTGCTTGCCCAATTGGGTATATCTTCTAAGGCATAAAGCTTGGCAGTCCTTCAGAATATGCTCTGGAGTTTCATCTTCATAATCACAGAATCTGCACAGGCTGTCATTCTCACTGCCAAGTCTGTAGAAGTATTTTCTCAGTCTGCAATGGCCTGTTAGGAAGCCTGTAAGCCTTCTTAAATTGTTTTTACTCAGGGACAGGAGAGCAGAGAAACGTTCCAATCATTACCTTTGCATGCCTCAGACGGGGCAGATTGTACTAGTGGTGTTCCTAGTTTTTCCAGTCACCGTACCGATATATCTTCCCGGATTTTATCCAATCCAAACCCACAAAACGGTTCTGTTCCAACCATGGGTTTACTAGCCCTCTTCCTGGCTATTTTGTCTGCGTTTTCATTCCCTGCCACCCCGACGTGTCCAGGAACCCAGCAGAGTGTGACCTTATTGTACAATTGATGCAATTGATGCAACTAGTCACCGACTTGGAACAGGTCCTTATTTTAACTTTGACGAACTAAAAAAATCTTTAGTACCAACAAATGAGGGTTCAAGTGATTTGCCCGTGACGAAGTCCATATTGATATTAGATGACGGTAAAGGTGGATTGTCAAACGAAGCCCCAGAACAAACAAGAGTTGCAAAAGTTAAACTTCCAAAATACAAACCTCATCCAGGATATCTACACCACTCAAACTATTATCCTCCACCTTCTCCCTGGCCATACCCACCATTTTACCATGGATATCCATTTCATCCTCATCCAAATTATCCTCAACCTGCATATATCTACAATAAAGACAAGTGATGTTGATGAATTGTCGCTGTCACTGGAACGTGCGGACGACCTACAGGCTTTCCCGGCAAAAAAATCTTGGAGTCATTACCACAACTGCAAATAAAACTACAAAAAAACAACCGAAGAATCCAAGTAGGTCATCTCCTACCAAACCTCCTTCTGGAATTCAAAATCATTCAGGTCATACCACTCCGAAGTCGTAAACGGAACGACAGAGTTTCAATGATAACTTTTATGAATACGATGACTTTGATGAACATTGATTACATAGAACTCTCCAAGAAATTTAACGATTAACAGTTGATGCAAAATTTGTATCACGTTGTGTGAATTTCAATTGTACGATTAGTTTCAATTTAAGAACCCCAACAAATATACAAACATGGGTGTTTGGATTTGAAGTGAATATGTAAGTACTTACATACATTTGCACCACTTCTTTGAAAGTGTGACAAGGTCGTGTTATTTTTTTTAATATTTTCATCATTGTGTGAGAGTGTACAAAGAAACAAACAAACAAACATTAACAATTGCTGATGTGTTTGCAAGCTGCCCTTCTTCTCCTAATCTTTATTCTCTTTTACATTTTTCAACGTTTTCAAAACAAATATTGGACAACTTTTAAGCTGTCACTAAATGGCCTCCAGCTCCTCCGTCTCTTCTTCCTCATTTAAATTAATATTAAAAATGGTTGTGATTACGAGTAAGGAGAACCAAAGACAATTAAGAATGCATGAACAGTTCATTCGATATCTGTAGGTGCTAAAATAATTACAAACATAATTTCATACACATAAATACATGTACACACGTACATCCACATGTTTGTGCAGCACATTTCCAGCGTGCAAAATATTTCATCATGCCAAGTCATGCAAAAGTGTTATGATTTATTTTTATTTCTTAGAACTCGTTTAATTTTTCTGTAGTTTTTACTACGAACAACAAAGAAAAAAGTAGGCCATTTACAAAAACTCACAGGGTGGCCGATGATATCACACTCATGGTTGGTGGTAAATCAAATGGATGCGATTATAGATTTTCAGGGTAACTTTGTTGTGGTGCAGTCTGCATTATAGGCAATAGGATTCAATCTTTTGTGAAGGTGACATATGAAAAGCTACAACGAAGACTGTATTAACCTCAGCACTGTCCTGTGAGCATTCAGGACTTACTACGTAAAGAGATTAAGGAAACCAAAATGCAGATGATAATATGCTGGAGGTTAATATTTATTCACGAACTGCAATGGAAAATGCCACTGGGAGGGCACGGAAACATGTATTTTGGCTGTAATCCAAATAGTCTAAGTTGGGTTGAGTGATTTGTACACGTAAAATTGATATGTGTTCTTATGAAAATCCAAGAAGATGTTTGCAGATTATGCCTGGACGCATCTAAGCATTGAAACGAGATCCTTCATGCATAAACACACATGTGTACTCGTACATACAAGGGTACTTTGAAGTGCCCATCAACATTTTCTTTTAGAGAACCTTTTTCTCAAAATATTGAGTAGTACTCAGTTCTGCATTTTATTAATTCTATTTTATGTGACTTTAAGACTTATTTTATTCTAAATTTTATTTGGTATGAAATACAGAATGTGCCGCACTTTCGAAGATCTATTTTTGTACCCAATCGCGACTACAAAACGAATTAAAATGAAAATCAATATTCACTTTAAGATTTTGTTCCAGCAGCCTTAAAGTTATTTGATGTCTGTCATCTGCAGTGTTTCGCAATTTCATTGCAAATGAAATCAGTTTTTTTTCTTGCAGAAATTGTTGTACTTTCGTTACAAACTACTTTCAGAACTGTAGAAAAGTTTAAAGGTTCACTGCAAATATCCCTCCTGCAATATTTCGCTGTAATTAATTGTCTATCGAAATCGGAATTCTGAAAAATGTATTTGTAAAGGTATTTGAATATAAGTTGAGTTTCAAAATATCGGTAAGCAGGAATTTTGAGTAATTCTAGCAAAAACAAAACAGAATCAAATCAAATCTCTATTGTAGCTCACATTAAGTCTAGTTGGCCCTTTTACGCTCAATATTTCCGCAGCACTGATTAAAAGTAATAGTAATAGTTGAGAGTGATTATTCTAAATGGACGCGTTTTATCTTCGCTTTAATAAAGCAGGTGGGCATAAGCGTGTGCATAAAATATAGTGAATGAACGTGCTTGCATGTATAAAATAATTGTGAGATTCGCGTATTTTTTGTGATCCTTAAAATAATTTTTATTCTTGATTTGTTACTTTGTATAAACCTTTATTTAGAAATAAGTTATAAAATTTTGTAGTCATATTTAAGAAATAAAAATAAAAAGTAAGAAACGTTTTGCAAGGAACGAAAGAGCAATATCTTCATGGAGATCGTACCAAGGCCTACATTTCCAATCAGCTAATTTCACAAAGTAATTTTATTTTTAATTTAAGTTCTGGTGGCTTCGAAAGCCATTTAAATAAATCTTTTATTTAATAAATAGTTTTATGCTTATTTAAGGTAATTTATTCGACATAAAGTATAGAATCTGATTTAGTTATGGGTTGTAAAGGAAGAACTTTCTCAATTAACATCAAATGATTTATGATGGAAATGTAACATTTTGATGTGGGTCTCTGCTGTTTTGAAATTTATTTTTTTCAACTCAGTTGAGTCATTCATTATTGGGAATTAAGAAAGGGATCAGTGAGGCCGTTCAATAAGTTCATTATCTATTTCACAAGGTGTAGAAGAAGTTTCACAAGTCAGCACAACGATGATACAAAATAAAATTACTACGAGTGTTTTTGTTAAACACCATTTATTCTTCTGCGTCTACAGCAAAGCAATTTTATACAGGCGAAAATATTTATGTGCCTGAACGTACAATTTCTCCTCATAAAGGTGTTGGTATTACACCAACACATGTGAATATGTATTGTGTGTTTGTGTGTTTACAATATTGATGTTTGCAAATAAAGATACATTTATTAGCCAAGTTTGCTGAGACATGTGTTTTTGTGGAATTTAATTTTTTATTTGAAAGAAGAGGTGGTTGTTTTGGTTGGGTTGGGTTGGGTTTCACAGAAGTTGTTTGCTGTACCCGCGTTATTCTTCGCTCCATGCAATAAATAATGATGTGGTTGAACAAGGTAGAATCACTAAATTAATTTAATGATTACATAGACAATATACATACATGCACTCCCACATGCCTTCACAATATTTTCAAGTGTGTAATTTTAACTGATGGCATGATAATGATGTAAATAATTGGCACTTAACTCGATATGAAGCGACTGGTTTTCTTAACTTGCAGTTGATAAGGTTGTTTTCATACTTTTTTTCGTTATAAAATATGAATGTTTTCGTATCCTGTTGACGGGTGCACACACCTACACAAGTAGAAGCTGTTACATATTGTAATGAAATTTTAATTGAAAAATAATAAGAAGCTTAAAAATTATTAGTGTCATCACAAATAATATTAGCGTCACCATTTGGCGCCGAAAATCAATAAATAATCTAATGGTTAAATGTTTTATAAAATTCAAATCCAAACGAATCGAGACATAAGAAATTTATAAAATTGCACACAATTTGTCATATTGAAGCTTTTACAAACTGTCAACTTTGCCACACTTTTTGTTTTATTATTGATTTATTGTTATTGTCAACATTGTTGGTGCCACAGTGGAGATGTTGTTCTATCGTTGAATCCTGCCTTCATTAGTAACAATATAAACTGTGATACCGCCAACACAAAAGCAAATATAAACAACAATAGCAACCGAACTGAACCCTACAAACTTTTTATTGCAAAATCGTTTAATCGCATTAGATTTATTGATGGTTACTTTTTTACTTTGTTTTAATAAAAGAAAATACATTTCAATAAAATTTAAATACTTGTATAAAAACGCAAAGTACTCTCAAGAAAAATCCTTTTTATTTTATATTTTTATCAGAAATTTCCTATTGAGCGTTAGCGAAAGTAATAGACATGTTGAGTAATTAATATTTCATATGCATTTGTCGCAACTTTACGTTGTACAACAAGTCCGTTCCCCCGCATGACGTGATTGATTGGTATGAATTGTTCAAATAAGAAAAATCAAGTACCGGAAATTTCCAATAATAATGTTAACTGGGATATTACGATTATCTACTTTTACTGAAAAGTATTTTACATTTACATACGAGTATTATGTGCATACACTGCAACGAATGTGATCAGAAAGTAGAGTCAGTCAACTTGTGCAGTGCACTATAAACAACTTGTTCAGATAAATGTACGTAAGTCAGTAAATTTATGCAGATGTATGTATGAAATGAACATAAACTCATCAACGTGCATCCAAAGTTTGTGTACCTATTTACTTTTTTTTATGAAGTACGAGTACATAGATTTACAAACTATTCGCAAAATGTGAAAGTGTGCAGAGTCTACACATGTTGTGAGTTTGGTTGTTTCTGTTCGTACATTGTTTTGACATAATTTTACGTTCTATTCTATTTTCTTCTCTTTTAAATGGAGGGGGGATAGAATTAAAGCATTTCCGCATAAAAATGTTTGATTGATTTGTATTCAATTACGTGCGTTGTGACAATGATGTCGTAGCTATTCGCATGTAACATTCTTGCAGAGACACAAACACCGGAAGCTAAAAAAAATAAAAAAGAAAACTCCAGAACAAATTAACTGCAAGTACCTGAAAAATATACTGACATAAATATCGTAGGTAATTTTGAAATGAATTATTAGTCAGCGATACCATGTAGTGAAAGCAGAACAGAATGACTTATCTAAAAGAAATATGAAAAAATAAAAATATTACAGAAATTATATACGAATTGAATTCCAATTCCAACTTTTCAACGACAAACGATTATGTTCTAATTAATGATTCGAATCCTGAGTCAAATTTTTTCAATTCGTTGCAGTTTTGATTGAAGTGTTTTATAAAAAAAATCAAATGATGTCGCTTTTTGGTATTTCGTAATAGGAAGCATCTACAAATTTACAAAAGCATAAGAAATAAAGAAGCAAAAGTATTTTACTTGTGACAACAAGTGCATTTATGTGTCCACAAAATCCAGATGAGATCAAATTAAACGGAATATTAAACATCAATTCCAAGAATTCTATTCTATTACAAAATGTATCCAATTAATCAGTGTTTAATGCCAATGAACTCCATATCCATGATAAATTTATATATTTAAATACATTAAAAATTGGTGCTTCTTATGGGAATTGCTAAAATTTTAGTTATTTTTTTTTTGTTAATTTTAATCGCACTTTTTGTTTTCTTCATTTTGTTTTATGGTCTGAAAGCTTTCCGTACCTCTTTATTTATATTCAAATTTCTGTTTGTTTTATTAACGTTCCATCCAAGTTTCTTACTTTTAATGAAAATTACTTTCTTATAAAATTTAGATTAAAACTTTGAAGAAAACAGAATTTTGTTTAATAAATTTATTGATGCGATTACATCCGCTCATTTTGTTCACTATTCAGTAAAAGTTTGCATTCACGAATGCATGTGTATTTTTAAGATGCAAAGCAATGTGATCATAAAATATTTCTTTTGTGTAATCGCATCCTTTATTGGGATGGCCTGCTGCTGTTGCTACTTTTTCGTTTGTTGCCGAGTTACTTAAGAAAGTTCTTCAACATTATAAGTATTATACTGATACTGTTGCTTACAAAACACTTATTCATGCTTTTCTTGCAATAAAAGACACACATACTCACGTACAATATTTACATTTTAGATTGTAAAGGAATGTATTCATTCATGTTGCTACGCATATTTATTAAATGTTACAAATGCTCGGGTAAGAGACACTGACAATCGTTGTTGTGGTGCAGACCGCTATAGAACCTGTTCTTAGGATTCCAATCCGCAGACTGATAGACAAGTAACCAGTTTCAATATTATTTGATTTGGAAATATCTAACGTTCGTTGCACCAATTGAATATATGAAATTTGGATAAAACTAAACTTGTTTAATGGATTGAAATAAATTGAAATATTGAGTAAGAGATGTGACTTACGAATTGTTCTGCATTCTGTAGATTGTGTGTGCGGATTAATGGATTCTCTTACACACTGACTGCGATGCATGAAAAGCGGAAGTAATATTTTCCGTATCAACACAAACATGAGCGTCATAATGCTGAATGCAAAGGCAGCCATTGAAGCACTATTTGTAGAATGTGGTTGTTGTTGTAGTGTGGTGGGACTTCCTTTGTTGTTATTGCTTTCAATTCTTTTGTAATAGACAAGTCGATAATGTTGTTGCTGTTTTTTTTTTAATTTTAACTGACGTTTATACTGGTTGTTCGTTCGTATGGTTACTTCTTCCGGATGCGCACATGTTGTTCGTTAAGTTGCTGTCCGTAAATGTACAAACACAGATAAACTTATTTTACGTGTTCTTGCATGCATATGCTGTTTATATGTTCCTACATTTGTAAATATGTATGTATGTGTGCAATAAGTGTATTAGTGTGGCACCACGGCCAAATGTTTAATATATCATTTGCATTTGCATGTTGAGACGTCTTTGGTAAAAAAGGTAACAAAGGCAACAAAAGATAACCAACCGGTTCACATATTGAAAAAAGTATATTTTGGTCCTTAATGGGGGAACGGTAAGTCCCCGTCAACACATGCACTTTTCGTTTCTGCACTTCTCAAGTTTATAGAAGAGTGTGAAAAGAAGAATTGGGTGGGGCTCAAATTCTCTTTTGTTCTCTTCCTCGTAATTATCAACAACAACCAATTTATCAATTAATCAAAACGAAAATTACACAAATAAAATTTCAGTGTGTGGATACAAATGCAATTCACAAAAGAACATTAAGAAAATTTCCGAAATTAAAACTACTTGTGTGCCCGGGAACTAACTGTAACTAATTGTAACCAGCGAATATTGTTTGAATTAATTTTTAATATCTTCTCTAATTCTATCTAATTTCTTGGTATTAACAAAGTTGAACTTAATGGGCATCCAGCCCAATATCTTAGTATAGATTAAGTCCTATTTATCAATTCAATTGCGAATTGAAAATTAACTTAATAATAAAATTTATCGTTGCCGCCATAAGAGCCTGTAATTGCACATTAGCAAACATTTCGCTTTCTCTTTCATGGGTCGCTAAGTCCCTTCGTTCTGGTGTTATCCCGCACACGTCAAATTCTATATTTGATTAACCTTTCATACGCAGAGCAAGTAGAACACATATTTCTGGAAGCTTATAAAATGGTTTATGATTTGAGTAGAAATTTTTCAGAATTGGCTAAACGGTGCACACAAAGTTGGAAAATGTTGCTGTTATTTGGAATCCTCATGTCTCTAATCTGGTTTGCATCATGAGGGTCTTCAGTGGATTTTTATTACATTTAGCTTCTGTACGGTGTGAGTCTAAATGCCTATTTATGGGCCTTTGCACTCTGGAATTATCTCTACTGTTGTACTTTAGTGTGTACGTACATTGACCTACTTTATTCTGTACTTATTACGCATATAAATATAACTCTTGGAAAACTTAAATTGGCTAAATTATTTCATCTACATTTTCATCGAACTAATTATGCACGTAACGATCCTTTCGTGCTTTCGTTCATCTCAACGAAATTAATTTGAATATGCAAAAAGTATTTTGAATTTAATTAAATATATAAATTAATAATTAAACTGATTACAATCAACAATTATTTTCATAAATTGTGCACTTCGCCGACCAGTCACAACATGAAATATTTTTTATTGCTGTTTCTAGGAATGTTATCGCCGCAGTTTTCAATGAAAGGGAAAGGACGTTCCATTGATTTTACAGCACTGAACGAACTGAACTCAAAAATAAGAGGGTTGGTCGGTTGTGTGCATATGGATTTAAACAACTACATTTCATTATTGTAGAAGGTACTTGCCATCAGTTATTGCAATTCTCAGGTGAAATGTGTTACCAGTCGCAATGAAACATAAACCTGAATTTTTAAAAAGTCGTATTATTGACAAACATAATATTCTCAAAACAGTGCAGAACTTATTCGTTTTCACGGTCTACTTATAAAAAATACGTCTGCTAAAAATTTCCTTTTTTCTGTGAAGTAGAAGATTGTTCAACGAAAAAAATCTTTTTACTTAAAATTTGATAAATTTAACACGCAGAATTAATATTATTTCTAATAAAGCAGAATTAGTTGTATTTGTTGAGTTAATTGAAGTTTTTTTCTAACGACGTTTCATTTATTTAATATTCTTGTTGGAAAAAGTAATTGTTTTTTTTTGCTTAAAACTAAATTGAATAAATTAATGACATTTTTCAACTTAATTTGTATCAACAAAATTGCATTCAATAGCAAAAAAATATGCACACTGCAAAAGTATGAATATTGAATTAAAGGTATTTTTTCTGTTAAATTAAAAGCACTTTTTGATTTATTAGCATTTATTAAGGCCATTTGACAAACAAAAGCATTTGGTTGTTTGATGAAACATGTTTCATTAAACTCTCTGTTTGCCAAAAACGTGAAAGAGGATCTTACCGCAACTAGCATAACGTTTTTATGGTCTACTGATGATTTGGAGTAAAGCACTAATGAAATGCAATCATTCTATCTATCTCAACCCACAACAAATGAGCATTTTTGTCTCTATATTATATTAATTATTGGCGTTGAACTAAATTATATTTTATCGGTCTTAACTAATGCGGCCCTAATATGCGTGTGATTGCTGGTCAAATATGTATGTATGTGTATGTCACTTCCTATTTTGCAAGAGTTTAACAAACAAGACAATAAATGTATCCATTTCAGTAGTTTTAAATAAAAAATACTCACAGAAAGAAAATATCAAATATGACTTGAATATGGACAGAAAAAATGTAACCATTTTGAAAACAATATAAAAATAATTTAAGATTTAAGGGAAAATGAGAAAGAAGGTCTTTTGAAATTAATAATTACAAATGATTAAAATCTTAAAAACGCAAAGTAATAAGCAAATGCACATGCATGCACATCTGTTTAAGATTTTTTTTTTAAATAAACGTTATTGTAACACAAAACAAATGCGATCTAAGGAAAACCAACACAAAATAAACTATAGACAGAGACAGAGGCAGAGAAAGCTCCTTTACTGCTAAGAATATTTATTACTTGAAACCTCATTTGAAAAATTTGAGCGTAAATGGTCGGAAATGTGTCGGAAGTTTTTCCGGCTCCACATGCAACAGTAATAATCGAAAGCAAACCCAAAATATATGAGTAGCAAAGAGAATTGTGAATATTTCTAAATATTTATGAGTTCATAGCGCTCCTTCATTCCGACATAGTCATATCTCAAAAAATACGATCGTCAGAAAACGCATTTAAAGTTTTTAATTTACAGACCCATTAATGGAGAAAAGAAAAAGTATTCTCCCCTGAAGGGGTGAGTAAAGAAGATATTTGTATGAATTTTTCACACAAGACGAAGAATGATACGATGAATATTTCTGCATTCTTAACTCAAAAATTGCGTTTTTTGAGATATGACTACGTTGCAATAAAGGAGTGATATGTTTGCTAATAAATTGGTACATTTCATATGTTGATGTAAATGAAATAGAATGTGGGTTGGAATCAACTTAGAGCCACTGTTCACGCACTGTGGTACGATCTACATTTAAGCTGCATATTTGCTTAAACAATATTCCAAATCCAATTGACAATTAAGAAGTTGTTTATTTTTATTTTTATTGTGCATTGTGTTAAATGATTCAAATGCGCTTCAAAGTTATTTAAAATCTGTACGTTCAGCGTGTAGATTATAATTTTTCTTTCCCATTTTCATTTATGTTTCAACTTCTTTCTCTTGCGAAAGCAGCTCGAATTAATTTGTTGTTTAAACTAATGTGAAAAACAAAAAAGAAACCCAAAAGAAAACAGATACACTCAGTGGAATTCAAAGGAAATGTACATGATGTTTTCTTTTTTTTCACTTTTTAATCAATTTGTTAATCATTACAAGTCTGGAACATTCTTTAATACAATTCATTGCTCAATATTCAGTGAATTAAAAATTTTATAAAAAGTGAAACAACTCAACAGTACAAACACAAGGTCTTTTAAAAGACAGATTGTTGACTAATTTGTAAAATTCTATATTTGATTGTACTCAAACTGTTTTAGTTATTAGTCATGGTTTGGTTGGTTCGCATTTCAATTCTCTACTGCAAATGGAAATTTACAATTAATGTAATAAGATTTCTTACACGCAGAATAAAATATTTCTCAAAAATTAGCAATAAAAATTATAAAAACATAAAATTTTGTTTCAATTAATTTCATAATTGATTTCATAACAACAAATTCTAGTAATTGAAAAATATAATTTTCATCGTAGATAAAACAAGTTTGAGCACAAATAGTACGAAACGATTTCATAAGTTTCTGTTAACAAAAATAAGAATTGCTTCATACGCTTTTTATTTTTGTATGAATTGCTTGAGGAAAATTTTAATTTATTAAAGAACTTTATAATATATATTCATATAAACTAAAAATAAAACTCATACATTAGAGTCCATATGGGTCAGGAATATCGTTGTACGAACTCTCGGTTTGACATTCAGAAATATCAAAATTTTGTTTAAAAGCAAACCAATGTTCAGTGCATTTTATTACAAAGTTCAAAAATTCGTTGAGTTCAAGTATAGTTTGGGTCTGTTTGACGGAAAATATTTGATGGGAAACGTTTCGTTTTTGAACACTTTCAAATTGTCTATTCAGTCTATTTCGGTTTTTTTCAACTTTTAGATTAAAAGAAGTCAAGTGTGAAATTATGTCATTCGATGTCATTGATTGAACTTTCCATCGATATTGAATTTCGAAAAGGAATTCTGTTTACAACGTAATTGGGTATTTGCATTTTCGTTGTTACGTATGCATGCATGCGTGTGTGCATATACTTACGATGTTGTTATTGTTGTTGCGTGTTGTTGCAGTATTTTTTTTTCTTTTTCGTTGTCAACATTTGTAGACTTGTTGTCGATGTCCATTATTATTGTCCTATATGTATGTGTGTGTGTGTGTATGTACGAGTACATACTTGTAACTCATTTGCGTTGGTTTGCATTCTAAATACTACGAAGACTTGAAGACTGCATCTTCTTCAAGTTGCAATTGCTTGCTTTTCAGTTTGTTTACTTGTTTGCTTAAAACTTGTTGAAAAGGGTTAATGAACTTAAGAAATATAGAAATAATTTTCTGTTTTTCCAAAAATACACATTTAAGACTATTTCAACACGTGCTAAAATCTAAAATACAACATAAAATGCATTTGATTTCATAAAAGTGAAGGTAAACAAATTAGGTTTTTCGAAGTGTTTACACTTCTCGCTTACAGGAAGTACTTTGTATTTAAAATCAGCGACAATCTACAGCATCAATCAATCTATATCAATTGCCGTTAACACTGTTAAACTGTTTCAAGGAGAAAAATGTTTTTCAAGCAGGTTTGTAATGGTTCCTCTTTTGACTGTGTAGTATTCCGATCAAATCGTTATAACTAAAATAGATTGCATTTTCCTTAAGTGAATTTTACATGAAGATGTGTAGGTACTCGTTTGTATATTTTAAATCAATAAGCATTATAATTTAAATAAAATAGTGATATGCGTAAAACATTAATATGTGTGGCTCACGTGCTAAGATTAATTTAGAATTATTTTTTTTTTTGCTTTGCTTATAAAAGTATTGCGAATGTTACTAGGAATTGATAAAAGAATTATGTATCTTGACTTTGGACAGTGAGACTTTTTTATTTCTGTTTTTTTTTCATAAAGTCAAACATGAAACACAAAATCAATCAGGATTCTTTTAACGAGCAATAAAACAATTTCATCCTAAAGTCATAAAACAACAAAAATAATTTACGTGTATTCTTTTTATGTTTTAATCGTTCAACGTCAGCCACTCCAAAAAGTAACAACAAAAAACAATAAATAATATCTACTCTTATTTTATTTCGAAATTTTATTTTCTTGATGGACAGTAAGGTGTATCCTTTGATGGGTCAAATGAGAAAAGAAAATAAAAACAGAACAACAACATCAGTTTGTCAAATCAGATTTGCCTGCTTGTCACACTTTTACGATTCTCTGCTGACATGGCTGCTTTTTCTACAGACAGCGATGGATAGAGTTTCGCCTTCATATATTTATTACATAATACGATGTAACAATGACATCTATTCCGGCTAAATGAAAGTACACAGGTTATCAAGCTGACGTACGTTCAACGCACAAAATTTAGTTTGATATATTGTCTGTTCAAATAAGTAGCGAAATAATTTAATGAAAGTGTTTGCAGTGAGTTCATTAGGATATTTTTAAATGCGAATTATTAAATATTATAAAATTGTCTATTAGACTTTACTTTAAGTTTACTTGCCAACGTTATAAATTTATAAAGTTAATTATGAAATCGTCGTTAAATTCGCAAAATTAGATAAACATTTCAATTTCATTACAGTGACAGTTTCAATATTTAATTGCGTTGTTACGTTATTGTTGCGTATTTTATTTCTGTTTTTTAAGTAAATATTGTTTCAACATTAAGAAAATTTATGGCTTCCAGAATTTTTGGCTATAAATCATAATTTGTAAATGCCACTTTTTCATTTTTGGAAGACGAATGAATGAATGATCGACTACCTGAAATACACGCACCAGTCACTACATGAAGCTGTTTCTTAATAAACTTTCAACTGCACAACCTGAGTTTCCTGCTCATTATTTTCCTGCCATTGTCAGTCAAACATGTACTTTTAATCCATTCAATAGCTTCTCCCATGCGTGTATTTTCACATTTTATGTTATCGTTCATATTGATTTACAAAAGTTTTCTTTCCAAAAAAAACAGAGAAGGAGTAAATAATCTACGGCGGATACGTACATTCAATGATGTTAAAAGTATGTTGTTTGCATTTCGGATTTTTAAACTGAAGGCGAAAAGGAGATGGGACGCCAAAATAGCATGAAGAAATAATGTAGTTTAGTAACCAACCAAAATATCTACAAAAGACTACAGCAGAATAAATTTACAGATATTCAGTGATTTATTTGTTAATAAGACAGAAAGCTTCAGACAGCGACCTTTTAAATTTGGAAAGAAACTTTTTATGATATTTATGGCCGCATTTGTTTCATGCTAACTTTCCAAAAATAATTAAGAGCATGATTTTTCAGTTCGACAGTGACTTTAATGTGTTAATTTCAATTTCTTTTCCTTTTCTGAAAATGTAACTTCTATCATAAATTGGTTATTTCCCAGCACGCGTTTAGAGTCAGGCCTAACTCGAATTATGTGACTAATTAAATTTATGTACACGATTCACATTCACTCAGTTCATGTCACATGATTTCCAAAAATTAATAACAGCAAAGTTAGTCCTCCCTAGATTGCACAAATTATAACATTCGAGGACCGAATAAAATGTTAGACTTCGAATGCCAAACACGCAAAAATTAAGCAAAACAACTATTTACTTTTTGAAATGATGTGATTTGAACTTTTGTGATTTACAGGACGTAGAGAAAATCCTTTGACTGCAAGGTAACGAATTAAAACGCAAAAACCTTTCACTGCTTCTACTTTGCCATTGAAACTAATTACTTTAACATGTCGATGTTATTGAAGGTAATTTCTTACCACTCTCGTTAACGGATAATGATTTCCAAATTGCATGAAAGTCATTGGAATAGCTAAACAGCAAAAACTTGGTAAATGGTAACATTCTTTTCAATGATACCATCTGCATATTTAAAATATAATATATTGGAATTAAATGTATCTTATGAAGGTTCAACTAATTTTGTGTGCCAAAAATGTGTACTTATATATCACATCATAAATAAGCCATTACTTAACTAATTCAAAGTAATGCAGCCGGTATGCAGGTTATCATCAAAAATAATGTTGTTTTCTGTTTTGCTGAAATATCTTAGCTTAACTTTCTAAAACAAAAACAAATGCTGATGAATTGAATTTATTTTATTCGTTTAATTGTGGCATTTGAGTTTTCTAATTGCTAAAAGAGCATATTTCAATTCAATAATACATTTACAAATTCAAATGTTTTATTTTCTAGAACAAAAATGTTAAAAGAAGCAAAAGAATTTAACATTTTTTTTTTTAAATTGAGTTTCAGTAAAATAATATTTGCAATATTTAATACATGTTTAATATTTCTTTGATTGTTTTTATTTAACTTGAACTTAATATCAATTTATGAACATTTTTCTGTTGTACTGCTGTCATAGTATTTCACATGTAAGTAGGAGTTTTAAATTTCTGAAAACATTTAGAAATCTTAAATTAGTTTATTATAGATTCTTTTATTTGTTTGTTGTCAAAGAATCCACAAATGTTTATGAACGTGTTTGTAACTTTAATCCTGTTCGTTTAAATTTCTTCATTCTATTTTATTCAAGTTTATTTCTCTTCATTTATTTTCACTTCATTTTGTAACTTTATCGTTGGTGCAGATACCGATACCAATACCGATACCGATACCCAAAGTCATCATTCCGTAGACAAATGACATTGTATGTCATTTATTCGTTCATTCTTTCTTTGATGTCAAAGAATAGTAAAGTGAAAAGAATCTGATATAGTGAGAATATCCCGTCGCTTGTGATGTCTAAACATGACAAATGAATATGAATGTTTGTCTGATAGTTGTTTTGCAATCTTCAATACGATTTCGTATTCGCACGTAATTTTGCTTGTTAATTCTCTTATAGTTTTTGTTTGATTTTATGACAAGACACTGAATGTCTGCAATTTCAAAGTTTTTGCTTAATAAAAAAGAAAATATTGTCAAGTTTGCTTGATATCAGTTATAAACTAACGGGTGCTTTTTAAAAAGGCGGATAACTTTCAATTCATCTATTTTGATGTCATTTATCTTTGAATATGATTTCTAGTTTGGGCGCTCATAAACATGGATGTCCTGTTTTCTCATAATTTTCGCAGTTAAATGGCGACAAAACGTAGACTATTGGCCTTCAATTGCTCAACCATCTCTGCTCATCCTTCGCCTTTTACAACTGCCCCGCCAATACGGGCTTAAAACATTTCATTTTTTACTTTAATCAAGTACTGAGAATAAAGAGTTATTTTTATAATTTGTAATTTTTTCATTAGCAGCACGAAATTTTTCCCAAACTGTTTGTTTCTATTCTTAAGAACTTTGTAATAAATAATATCAACTGAAGAAATTTCGAGTATTGAACCTGGAGTCTGCACACTGACAGTCACAATTCATTTGACAAAATACATGAATTTGAATTTGAAGAATTTATTGGTAAAAAGTTTTTAAATTTTCTTCCAAATATTCTTTATTTTATACTCGTATGTAAAGAATATACTTCTTATGTTCATGAGTTTTTCTAAACCTAAAAGTGAATTTCCAATAATTACGGATTGGGGGCCAACTCGTCGCATTTGTACACACATACACGTGCATACATAAGTAAATAAACATATTAAATTTGCAAGTTTAAATGCGTTTGACTGCGTATTGCAACTTTTTATGATTTATGTTGCCCCCCCAGAGACACATTCGTTGATAAATTGATTTTTCCTCAAGAAGAATTCTTCCATCTGTTTCAATATCATCTGTATTTATTAGTTTAATGTTAGTTTGCTTTTGTATACGAAGTACATTGTACAAAAATACATATTGAATTATATTGCTTTTATTTAACATATTTTTTCACTCTTTGTCTCACTTATGTGCTGTTAAATTGAATTTTAATTTTGAATAAATATTATAAAAATTGCATAATTAATCATGCAGCATAAAAAATGTCAACCGTAAAACAACTAAAGCTGCAAAATATATATAAACGACTCTGGAAGTCACAGCACACTTTGCACAGAAACAGTCACTCGTACACATTCTACTTGGTTGCCCGTTTATTCTCACAATAATCATTTTGTTCAAAGATGCAGATGCTGCCACACCGCAGGACACAAGGGATGTCTCTAAGATGCTCGGGCCTTTTTGTTTACAAAAGCCTTTTGAAAATATACTAACTGCCCTTCAACTTGAAGTCCAAAGTGAACAAACTTCTAGTTGAATAAACCACTTTACCTGTCACAAACCTCAACATGAATATTTAATTCCAATTGAAATTTTTCAATGCACAAGTAGATTGTAAATTATATTAGAAATATAAAAACGGCAATTAATTATCTAATATACTCTAATATAAAATTGCCAGCAGTGGTTTCCGCCAACAGACAGATTCGCCAACGTGGAAGTTAATGGTTCAAAATGTGTTTCAGTTACCGATAAATTATACGCCCTGCGGCCTTTCCTGTGTTCTGCATCAGTTTATTCGCAAGTAAAAATAAATAGCAGAGATCCTGCAATTGTAATTTAGTTTCAAAATAAAAAAAAAGTACAACATGACAAACATAAATATTGTGGCAAAGAAGAAATAAAACATTCGTAAGAAATCAAATTTGCATCAGAATTTCATTTATCTTGTACTTGGGACGTCTTTTTAATGCTTCTTTTTTTTCTTCCTGTTGCATTTAAATGATTATTGTAGGATTTCTGGTATTCACTGAATAAAAACAAAAACTTTTGTACTTTTTACAACTGTAAAATATTTTGAACAAGTTGAACAAAAACCCATTTACAAATAAAAATGTAGTTAGGTTTCAACATGAAATTGATAAAAGGATATTTATTTATGTTCTCAAGCAAAAAAGGATAACGATAATATTAATAATATCGAACAAATATATAAATATGAATATATTTTGATATCAATTCGGTATGTCACCACAAAATACTCGTAGTTAAGAAAATAGCATTGAGTTCAAAAACAAATTAAGATCATTTAAAGCTTAAAATTATTCTATGAACAATTTTGTTTAGCAAAACTATTAAGATTTTGAGGACCAGAAATTTTCATTACTTGATTAATATATTTTATAGAAAATTCTGTAAAGGATACAGTTATGGTTGAGTTTCTTTCTTCCAAGTGTCTAAACAATAACAGTCCTTTAGTAAAAGATTTCTTTTAGGAAGGCTATAGAAATGAAGTTGGGTTGGGTGAATACTTTGTTTTTCCCTCCCCTGGATTTGCAACTAATTAATGGAGGGGAGCTCATCATTAAAGTGGAAGCTTTTGTAAAGATCAAGAGGAATAGACAATAATCGAGACAACCCATCTGGAGGACGGAATAATTCTGGGTTGTACCTCATGAACCAGACGATATTCATGTCCTTTTTATCAAGGGAGCACATTCCGAAGTATTATTTTCCTGCGGAAGCCGACCAAAAAAAAAAGGATTGCCTTTGATAGGTCTCTGTCGAACTTCCTGTAAAATCAACGTTCATTGTTATATTGTAAAGGAGTTTTAAGGGATGACGGAACAGCTTTTTATCTCTTCTTGAAAACGATGATGCGGATGTAAAATTTGATTTCCGCAAGATGAAGAGTTAACATTAATATGCTGTACTGTTTTGAGGTCCAAAACAAAGAATTACTGAGGGATAGAATCCCTGGAGTTAAGACTCTAAAACAAACAAAATAATAAAAATTGCTTAACGACAGCTCAAATTAAATCAAAAGACCCATAGTGCAAAAAAAACGCAGATATAATTACGAAAGTAGACACCTATTTAGTGTGGATGCCGTAAGGAACTCCTTCTTAAGGCTGAAAGTATATTAAAAACTGTCACTAAACGGCCAAAACTATTTAATTCGAATAAAATCGTGGTTCGACCGCCAATAGAGAAATGAAAAGTAGAGTGGCAAAGATATACAGATCATAATATATTCTTATCAATAATAAATGTAATTTATCTTTTTTCAATTTTAGAGAAGAAAGAATAATCTTGATAGAAAATTACCAAGAATTTATTCATTATTTTTGCTAACTGCATTTGACATTTCAAACAATCACATGCAACAAAATTAAAAAATGACTAATTCCAAAGTACAACTCCCACTTTGCTAATGTCCCTTCAACACGATAAAACGATAGAACCGTATTACATTAAGATAATCATTAATTAACTATTATGCAAACCTTTTAATTTTAAAAAATGCAATACAACAGTTAAAGAGCGCACTGACAATAAAAATAGAAGATAAAAGTATTTAAAAAATTTCGAAAGAGAAAAAGAAAAAGAAAAATATAAATGCAAATTGTAAGTAAATAGAAATCATCATCATTAATACCGGCAGGGCAATTACCATCACGTTTTAGGTATTAACACTAAAACTTTTGACAGCAAACAAGTTACATAATGGAAGGAATGGACAAACGAATACTCGCAATGGCATAAAACAAAAAGGACTAAAACAGAAACTAACGGCCAAATGAAAATATTTTTCATAAAAGTTTTTTGTTTGTTTTTGTTCTCTGTACTATTTTTCCGTTATAAAATAGTCTCACAAAGACTCAATTCAATTTAATGACATGACATGACATTATTCTGCCTTCCATTTGCAAGGTTTGTCTAAAATTAACACCCACCAACCAACTGGTTCACTATTATCTCTAACTGATATTTAGTTCCTACTTTCGGTCGGCAAATTGTAGTCAGCAGCTATTTGTTGGCAAATTACAGAAAACAACAAAAAAAAAAACAATAGAAAAACAAATACAACGACCAAAAACTACATTTTAGTAGATTTAGTTTTTCCATTCCTGCAGATGTTGTCATTCGAGAATGGTGTCATTTTAATGTTGTTTATTAGTTGTGCCTGTTGCGTGATCTGTTTGCATCACCAGCACATTTTCGTAATATGACCAAAAGTTGTTGCCGTTATTGCTTTATTATTGAAACACAGTTGGAAGACTAAACAAACTCTATTTGGTCACATACTTTTTAGCTAAAACAAGAACAAATAAAAATCAATAGGAAACACACACACCAGCAGAAGCAGCAGCAGCATACCATATGGATGGCAGGACGAATTTTATCCACTGAAGTAGAAATGACAATCTAGGGGAATATTAAATATCAGGATCCTCCATCTCAGATACAAAATTCTTTCATTTAAGCACTTCGCACAATCCTTGCCACATCAGAACGATATCCTGGAAAATATGCTGGAGTTCGTATCGTACACCGAAAATATGAAAGCTAAAAATTATGTTTTTGTATTTTGGCATGAAAACATCATTTTTAACTTGACGCTTTCAATATTGCTTTGAAATCGATTTTTTGAAGAAGAACCATGAAATAAAAAAATCCTTTACGATTTACGATGTAACGCCCACTGTTTAACTTGGACTTTTTCTTCTTATACTTCGCAATTGTCAACAGAGTTACTTTCAAAAATTTCCAAGTTTCTTACTATAATATTTCATCAAATTAAAAATAAACTTTTTTGAATTCTTTCTTGAATTTCAGTTTGCAAATTAAGGATTCAATTAGAGTTGAGGATTTATGATCAAAATTGAACATCATTATTCTTTTTTGTTCCTTGAACTGGCTTCTTAGTTCTATTGTATTTCTGCCTCCCAAAAGAAATTTCTAGCTGCGCCATGGTATGTAAATAAGCTGCTTCCGAAGCACGTCTGGAGGATTAATAAACAATTTTTTATACGAGTACAATTGACAAAACATCATAGTCCGGTAATTTATAAGCAATCATTTTCAGTGATGGAACGAACTTAAATTGGGTCAAAAGATCACATGCAGTGATGACTTAAATCGTTCCTATTTATTGTTTAGATTTATTGAAAATAAGTTTGACTACAAACATTCAAATGAATGTACGAATATTTTGTATAAATTACAAAAATATACATACGAACACATGCTTGCAAGCATCCGAATTTAAGTGTTGCGAAATCGTCCTTAAGCTTTTTATTTGAATTTTTTCTCGTTTCTTCAATCAATTTGAATTTGTTTTATTGTCAGGGACTGTGAAATATTTTATACACATGCACACATACACATCTAAATACAAAGATATTTTTGCACTGTTTTTTTTTCGTCCTTAAATCTCCCTTTAAAGCACATTGCCTTAAGTTGGCATTTGTTTAAAAAATTAAATTAAAAATTGAACATTTACATAGAGAAAATGAACAATTTAAAATGTATTTATTTGTGTTATAGCGATTAAAAATTTCGGGGATGTACAAACTTTATAAGATTTTTAATTCCGTCCGAACAAATTTTAGTTACATCATTATAAAACGGATCTTAATGCCTTTCGAAAGATATACTATTGAAGCTTGTAGTTTCAAACACTTTTTGAGACATTCGTAATTCTGCAAGTAAACTAAAGATCAGTAAACTAAAAATGAAACAGAACTAAAATCGAATAATTAAATTTGATTTTAACAATTATTTTTATTAAGTGCAACTTGGCAGAAGTTTCAAAAGTTTCCAATGAATTATTTTAATGTTTGTTTTAACTGCTTTGAATTCATGTTTCAGAATCATGATGGGATCGATTCGCGCCACAAAAGTGTGCGGTCCTTTATTTGGTATTTGGTACTACAATCAGTGTTGGCAACTCGGTGCTTGTCTGTCTTGCTTGACAGAGTCTGTTATTGGCCTTAGCGATGCATATTATTCATAAGAATTTTAAATGAAAATTAACGATTTGCTTAAAAAATTCTTGAAAAACTACACATTGTTCGAAGTCAATTTATTTCGTTTCGGGAACATCCATAATACTTATTAAGTCCAAAGATTTCAGTTGATGTTTCATTTTGCAAAAGGAAATATGCATGTGTTCCATTTAGGATTCTATAAATTCTTTAAGATCGCGTAAATGCCTTGAAATAATTTAATCAGATTGATCGCGGTTTTGCCTCTTTTACATTTCCCATACAAATTCAGTAAAACAGAAGAACAAATAAATAAAAACCATATTTTCTTATTTAGTGCTTTGAAAAATATGCGTTTTTGTTTTTCGGTATTACTGCTTCCTGAAACTCAAAAGTTGACAACGCCGTCTGCAATTAACTTACCGATTGTAGCGATTCAATTTGTTACTTACGATATATGTGCTTATAAAGAAATATGTATGCATGGATACGTCATGACAAGACGTTATTTGAAACTTATTGGGTGTATATAACAGCTTCATAGCGCTATTGTACGTTTATAAACACAAGTTTTTGTTATAAATTGTTGACAGCTATGTGACGTTACTAAGACAGCTGATTATTTTTACCTCGATTTGTTTGGTCTACATAAATGTCAAACTGCATATAAAAAACAATTCTTTGTTTATGTTTTTTTAAGTGGATTTGTTCTTGTCTGGAATTGAATGTCTTCTTCTAATTTGCTGTAGTAAACAAATTATATTAATTATAACTTGGTAGTCACACGTTCAAATTTTCATTCAAATTTTTAATTCTCTCTCACTTTTCTTACCAATGCAATTACACTTTTAAAATTTGACGAGAATTTCCTTACAAATTTTCATTCCATAAAGTGTTTAAAATTACAATCAAATATTAAAAAAAATATTTGTTGTTTGCTTTTTACTGTTTCTATGATTTTGTTTATTTCCTTTAATAATTGTAGAGAAAAAATTATTTTAAGGTGTTTTTTTGATGGCATTTTGCTAAAAAATTTGCTTTAAATTTGAGTGCAGCCTACGTTGCAGCTTTAAATTTTTGTGAATTTTGAGAATCTGTGTGTGTAAAAAACTTGAATGAGATTTGATATTAAATTTTAATGGTGTGACTGCAGGCTAAGGTACACTCACTTCGTCAGCTGAAGAGCAATTGATCTCGCCTGAGTTGTGAAATTTTGTTCAATATTAAAAAAATATATTGTACGTAAAAGATCCTAGATTTTTTCTCTTGAAAAACTTTAAGCTTGATTTTCTCGGAAAATAGATGCTCTAGAGCGAATAGACAGAAAATGGAACAAAATTATTGAAAATTATTTGTTTGGTGTTTGAATTGACAATTTAGAAGAAATAGCAAACAAATTACTGTTGTTTTTGTTGTTGTAGAAAAAAAAAGGAAAAACTCAAAACAAACAAATCACTTTTTATTACTCATTGTAATTAATTTTTAATAAACATTTATTTCTTTTTTGTAAAATATTAAAGTTGTTTAACATCTTAATGCCACATGAAAAAAGAAAAAGCAAGAAGATCTGCAATAAACCAACCGACCAACTTTGGAAAATTTCAATTTGATTAATGGAATTCTAAGCTAAAACAAACGGCAAAAAAGACAAGTCGTTTAATAATATCATTTACTTGGAAATGAGAAACGAGCCAGGAAAGGGATCGTAGAAATAAAGAAAATTAAACTTTTTATAATTATGGTTATTAAACAAATGACACAACGAAAACAAAAGCAACAACTGATAGAAAAATAAAAATGGAAATGTTGCAAACAAGGATAATAAAAGAATCATCAAACAGGGAATTCAAATTAATACAAATGATAACCAACGATAGATAACAACACCAGCAACAAAATAATGCAATTAAATGAAATATTCACAAATAAAAAGTTTGCAAATATTTAACAGACTGACAGGAATTAAATTTAAAATACTTCATATTTATGGAAATATTTTAAGAAAATTTTAATCGAAAATTTTTGCTTTAAAAATAAATTATTTATTATCAAATACATACAAACTAAATACAAATTTATAGTATGAAATATTTAAACAAATATTTGCAGTAAATGTAGAAATTAGCTCATTAGCAACTTTGTTAGTTTTGAATTTGTGAATGGCAGCTTGTTTATCAAAAAGATTTATCTGGAGCAAACAAAATAATAAATAAAATTTTATTTAGAAAATCAATAAAAAGCATAAAGAAACACAATTGAACGAATTGTAAATTATTTATAATTTAAGAGAAATATCCCATGAGCTGGAATTTATTTTGAATAAAGCAAAATGTGAGAAAATAATAAATGGATTGATTTAAATATCGTATTGACTTTGAAAGATATTTCAATTTAGTTAACCTGACCACTTTCAACATGAAGAGATAATAAAAGATATAATAAAAATTTCAGAACAAGAACGTGTGCCGAATACGAGTTCGTTCATATTAATAAGATACATAAATGACATCACAAAAAAGTTCTTACACATATCGTCAGCCTATCAGTTGCTTCATTTATTATAAATATCGTAAAAAGCAATAGATAACACCAACAAACCATTTATAGGCTGGCGATAAGAATAACCTCTTTATATCGATTTTTTTTTTCGTTTGAGCCTAAAATTTTAAAGATTAAATTTCATGAGTTTTTTTACCTCCAATTTATTCATGCGTCGACGTTTTATTTATTTTATAAAATAGAAAGAAATAACACACACAAGAGTTTAAAAATAACTCCAACTGTTACAATTATGTAAAGCAGCATATTGAAAGATTTTATTAATAAAAAAAGTGAAAACAAATCGATCCCCGCCAACCTTTAAGGCTGAAATAATATTTTATCACAGAAAAGAAACGTCACAAGCAACCATGCTAAAAATTTTGTTTAGAATTTAAATAATAAAAATTCTTATCACATAAAAAGTAATGAACGTTTTAGAGCTCCGGCTGCCAGATTTGACGATTTATCTCCATATTGCGATTTTGATCTTTGAAGATTAAAAACGTTCTTTTGAACTCTTTTGGAAACAAAACTGGCTGCTGATATTCAATAAAGGAGTGGATCTTGTTCAAATCAATAATAAATAGTCAAGTTTTGTCCCTAAAGGTTCTTTGACCGAATAGTTTAAGTATTTGATCATCGAATGCTGGACAATGACAGAGAAGATGTTGCGTCGACTCTTCCTCTTCTGCATCGCCGCAGCTTCTTCTGTAATTGTAATTGAGCCTTAACCTTTGGGCGTGCCTCCCAATAGGCCAGTGGCCAGTAATTACCGCATTTAGTAGTTTCATCTAACCATTTCTGATTGGTAATAAGGTGAAACTTATGTGCAATAAGTTGCTTACTCATTGGGAGAGAGACATCTATGTCAAATGTTGAATCGTTTTGATATAACGTGGAGCCTGCATGCGCCAACGCGTCAGAAATACAGTTTCCATGTATGTCCTTGTGTCCTGATACCCACTTGAGGGTGACCATTGAATATCTCGCTATCTCCTCCAGAGATATCCGGCATTCTTAGACAATTTTTGATGTGATGATCGTATTCTCCAGGGATCTAATGGTGAATAAATAGGACGAACTGATTTCATACCACAAAACTTATTTTAGATTTTCCTTAATTATTCCTCATGAATTTAAACTAAACCTCATTATATACAATCTAGAACTATTAATCGCAGATTAATTTATGAAAAATTTATGGCGAAATAAAGTATTTGTGTATTTACTGTAAATTTATTCTTAACTTTATGATTTTATTTTAAATCTGTCAAAATATCATTGAAACAGGGAGCATATTATTTATTTTATTAGAAATAGTGAAATTTCTTATTGAAGATTTGAAGAATTTATTATAACGATTTTTTCGACAAAACTTTACGATTTTAACTCAAGTTTATCTGGCAACTATGACTACGGCGACTCACAAAGAAATTTAGGTTAACCCTCGTAAATAGAACGGCGATCAGTCTGCTCTGTGAGCATTCCCAAAAGGTATGTTTTTCTATTTTCCGGTATATTTAAAAAAAAATGCTTTAAGGGTCTTTTTAAAATCGAGTATCTCGATATTACACATCTGCATGAAACTGAACTGTGATGTTCATAAAACTTTCGTTATGAATTTTTTAATTCATTCGTTTCTATTTTATGCATCTGAGTAACGATGACATGCGAACAATGAACACTCGGCAACAACGAAATGAATTTCATGTTGTCGTTTTGTTTACTTGTACACGAGCACACCCATTTCAACAACTGTAGAACAAAACAGGTTTGAAATAAATACCGACAAATTTCGTGAAAACGAAATATTTTTAAAAATCAGTGTTGCCAGTTTCAGGAGATAGATTTGAAAAAATACCGCAACAAACAAAGTCAACGAACAAAGCAATTGAAAAATTCTAAAAAAATTTAATTAAAATAAATCGTAATTTTTATTTCTCATGAAACAATTCTGGCTTTTGTTTATGAGTATTTCTTTCCACATCCTTTCGTGGTTGCCTGTAATCCATTACAAGACTTAATCAAATTTTGCCGTAATTTAAAGGTTTATAGAATTTAAAAACTCAAGTAACAAAACAAAATACACATTGAAATCATCAGATGCTTTTAAATAAAATATTCCAAATAAAACTCATTTCAATGAGAAATCTCAATGTTGCTTTCTTACCATCAGTTTGAACAATTTGTATCATATGGTTAATACAAGATGTTCACACTGATGGTAAGAAAGCCGCATCAGCTTGTTCAGTATTCATTTTCATTCGAAGTTGTTTTTTAATGAATGAACAATTGAATACGTCCACGAATGAATTAGTTCGCGCAACCCTTTACCTGGTACACCTTAAGAAAAATATTAAACTAAAGCAAACAAACAAACAATGTTTGCAGGGATCTCTTTAGTCCTTTGAATATTTAAAACCCAACTACATACAAATTTTGCAGTACATATTTTAATTAAAATAACAACTTAGAAAAGAAAATAAAATTCAGAAAACAGTTTGAGCGTTCATTAATGATACACATGTCAGCATGAACAACGTAACGTCATCATCTTCACTCGCAGAACACCATCTTCCAAAATGAAATTCTAGTAAAAAAGCTGCAAAAACCATAATTAACCAGCATGAGAGCAACTTGAAAAAGAAATCATGAATATACAAAAAAGAAAATAAATTGTTTAAATTGGGGTGTGAGATCAAGTTAACGGTTTCGATTTAAAATGAATAAAACTAAAATTTATTTGTTTATAAATCTGCCGTAGAATTTATGTAAATGTTTCTTTTTTTCACAAGATTTGACCCAATTTCAACAGCGACTGTGAATGTGACTGTGACAACATCTCAATTCTTTAAAAGGCCATTAAATTGTGTTGAACAATCTTAAATTCTTTCAGTTGCTAACGTCGATCTCTTTAAACATCAACAACGTTTACAAATATTAAAATTCGTATAAAATAATTTATTTTCGTTTTAATTTGGTAATCAAGATTTAAATAAAAATCTAATAAATATGTTAAACAAACGCAAGCTTTTGTGTTTTTCGATTTTGTTCATAGAATTGTCAGCATTTTTTAGCCATGGTATGTTTTTAAATCAAATCGTATTATTCAAATCTATAAAAGATTTCTTTTTAATAAAATTCTAAATTAAAAATGTTTGTAAACTGTAGCGCAATCTTTGCCCCGAAATATTAAATTCCGAATTGAGCCAGAACTCAATACAATTCCAAGACCCATAAAACATCAACAGCACTTTCCTCAAACAACAAATAGTTTACCAAATCATTATATGAACGATGTCGAATATGATTTACGACTTAAGCAACTAATGGAAGAGTTTGTGCTCAATAATCACTTTGAAAGTCTACAGGATATAAAAAGAGAAGAACATTTAAAAACAAATCATGCCGAAAGTTTTTCAAGTTCGATGAAAACTGACAACAATTTACACGAATCTAAACAAAATTCATCCCCCAAAAATACATTTTTCGACAACGACGATCTAAAGGAATACATAACGAAGGCTAAACAAAATCTTTCAAAAATTGCAAATCAAAATTCATTTGATGTCCTAAAAATACAACAACAATTAGAGTTTTTACAACAAAATGCAGAAAGTTTAAAAAAAATTCAACAACTACAAAAAGGAACGAATAATTCTACATCACAAATAGAACAGAATGATATGGAAGAAATGGAACAAATTTCAGGTGATTTCTCAAATACAAATTTCAATGGGAGCTTTTTAAAACCCTCGTTGGAGACCAGCTATCAAAACCCAGACCAAAGAACACAAAACCATGACAATAATTCGGCACAGAATCCGTCTCAATTCATTAATCATTTGAAAATCAAATTATATCCTAAAAGAGAACAAGTGGAATCAAAACAAAATTATTCCGCACCAATTAATCTGAGAGAATTTCTTAAAAAAGCAAATATAATATTAGAAGATGAAAACCCTGAAGGAGATTCAAAGTTAAGTCCCCCAGCAATAAGTAAAACACATAAACAAGATTTGATCGTACTGGAAGATAAAGAGAAGTCAATGTTGTCGGCAGAAACTATTTCTGAATTGCCAAAACAAAATATTGAAATCACGATAAAGCAAAAGACAATAAATTCTAAAATGAATTATGAAAACCAACAAAATTCAGTAGTACTCCCGAACATTTCAAGCAAAACTGCTCATAAATTTCAAACTACAACATCGTCGGAAAATGAAAAGAACGAACACACTTACTTTAGAATAGGCGATTTGCAGATTAACAAACAAGCAGAAACAAAAACTCCAATTTCAGCAATCCAAAAATCCAATCCACAAAGTGAAAATTCAAATCCAGGAAAAGAAGTTGAAGTTACTACACCAGGGAAATTGATTGCCAAAGATGCCGAAAAGGCAGAAGAACTGAAAGGTGAGAAAGACTGATGTTTAACAAGAATTTGTATAAACAAAATCATTATTTATTTTTTTTAATATCATTTGAATATGAAGGCAAAATTCTAAAACCCTTCACAACAGAGTCATCCGCAATGCCAGCACAAATATCTCCACATGATTCCGTTACAAATAAATTGCCAGCAAAAAAATTACCATACGAAGACATTACACTTGATGTCAAAGGATCTACAACCTTGAAAACAACTGCATCAGTGCAGACAGAATATCCTGCAAACAACGCGAGCTCTGCAACTGAAACTAAAACAATTAAGGATGAATCTATCCAATTTAATTACATGGAAAAAGAAGACGCTCCTGATATATTGGAAATTCTAATGACTGAATCAAAATCTGGCAATCGCGAAGATTATTTAGACGGCCACAATAAGGATCATTCAGATGTTGTTTCTGGAAACGCCCTGTTGCATTTCAATGAAACATTCAAATTATATAATAAAAATCATAACGAGTTGCAAGAAATACAATTAAATAAAAATTTGACCCATCAATATTCCGAAAGTCCTACAAATCAAAATCTAACAGAGAGTTCTGATTTATCAGCTGAAGCTAAATTTCAATTGGAGAGCCATGGAAATTTAACAACTTTAAATAATTCGAACGTAAGTTCATTCCAACCGAATGCGACAAAATCTGATCTTCAAAATAATTATTTTGTAAATGTAACACATGATGCAGACCCCTCTATGATCGTAAATATTTATGAAAATGATTTACAGATGTTGAGAACAAATCCAGAAACAGGCAATAATTCAGAAGACTTTACATTGAGCAACAGTAAATTATCATTTCTACAAGCTCCGACACTGAAAGAAATATCTCGTACAAATTCCAGCGCAATTGAAAAAGCAAGTTCTGCTAAAGCCAACAATTTTGCAGAAAACTCTAGTGATCATAAAGACCTGAAGTTGGAACAGAGTGATTTTTCAAAGGAACTTAAACTATATCATGAAGCTCTCACGACAATACAAAAAAATAGTTCAGCAAAAACTACACAATGTAATTAATTAAGCGATCATTTTATTAAATTTTCATCGAACATTAACAATTATTCCTTTGCAGATGCGACCATCGATTCTGCGAGTCAAAACTTTGAAAATTCTGTGTTTAATGAAACGAAGAAAGAAACTTTGGCTGTTCTTGGAAAAAATCAAATTCTAAGCGACGAACCACAAATTGCAAGCAATTTCTTTGGAAATTTAAATGAAAAAGCGAAACCCAAAAGAAATTACATTGAAAAAAAGATAAACAACGATAAGGAAAATACACACACAACTACTGAAACTTTGATAAATATTTTTACTCGAAAGGAAGATAATTTAAAAACTCTTCCAAATGATTCGCTGGGAAATAAAATTTTGAATGTACCGGAAAATAAAAATACATCTAGAAGTTCATTCGAAATGTTTCAATTGTCCAGCAAAAACATTACGGCTGCCATGAGAAATCAGAACAAATCTGAAGCCAAAAATCGTACAAATCACCCAATTTCCAAAGATGACGAAACTGTTACTGAAGTGGTCTGGCGAACGCAATCAAGTTCTGCCATCAGCCATGAACATGAACCGCTTGAAATGTCAATTAAAGACTCTCTGTATCCAATACAAAATAGTACCACCAAACCAGGAAGAGTAGAAGTTTTCAAGCCGGAAGAAAAGTCCCACCGTCTACAAGAATTAATTGCAATAATTGGAAACTCATTGCAAGAATCAGCACAGAAAAAGAAACATCTGCAAGAAAAGGAAGAACAAACTGTGAACAGGAAGGTTAACAAAAATACAAGGAAACAGAAAATTCAAGAAGATGTGACAGTAACAGTCAACTGTCATACAGCAATGATGTCACTTTCAGTAACATCCTCATCTTCTGCTTCGACATTGGCAACAGCAACAGCAACGGCAACAGCAACCCAAGAAGATAAGACAGCAACGAAAACAGAATCAAATGTAAACAACTGGAGTGCTGTAATTCAAAACTCTATTGAAAATGATAAACAAAACATCGAAAAGTGGTCAACATTTAAAAACAATCAACTAAATAATGACAGTTTAACTAAATCCAGCAATCTTGTCATAAAAGAGAATGTCGATGCTGCTGTTGATGCTGATGCTGATGTGCATGGGAGTGTGAATCCTTATGTAAATGCTGATGATACAGAAGATTATGGTAATGACGAAGGTACATCTCTTTTATCTAATGAAAAGAACATGCGATTAGAGATGAAGGTAAATAAAATAGTCGACAAGAATGGGGATAATGAAAGAGCTGTTGAAAATAGAAACAAAGGCATTGGATCAATAATACAACAACAAGAACAACAACAACAACAACAGGAAGAGCATAAGACAAAAAATATATTTAAAGTATCAGAAGCCGGAGGAGGGATAAATGAAATGTCAACAATTGAAAATAAATTGTTCGGCATATCGAAGCAGAATTCAAATGCTACGAATGGAGCGGCAACAATCTCACATGCCACACATGAAATTGTCAATAATAAAAACACTAAAAAGGATAATCGAAGAAAAGGGGATCAAATAATAAACGACAATGTCAGCAGTAAGAACAACTTAAATTCAAATTCAAATTCGGAAATAAAAACATCAAATAAATATAAAGCAAATGACGATTCCAATGCTGCTGATACAGTTCTTCAAAATACTGAAAAAGTTGAGGGGCCAAAAGAGAAAATAAAAAATATGTTCAACAATTTACTTAAAACACAATCCTTTCCTGCAATGACATCCCATCATTCCGACTTAAACGACAACAACACCCGCACAAACACCCGCAAAAATATTACCGTATCCGCCCAAACGAAAGAGGAAATTACAACGACAAATTGGTGGCACTCCTTACCATATGCGGAAATTAGAAAATTTTTAAATTCAATCTTCGATAGTGCTACTGAATCTACTGAATACTCGTATTTTAGTTCAAATGGATCCGTTGATTCAATGTTCGCAGAAGCAACTAAAACCCCAAAAACAGCATCAGCAGCAGCAGTGGCAGTGGCAGTGGCAGTGGCAACAAAAACGAAAACCAGAGATAAAAGAGTTGAAACCATCAAAGAACGGAAACCAAAAACTGAGCAACGACAAATATGGATATTGAATAATATTTGGTCATCACTATTGTTATAAAAAGGACACTCATGTACGAGTATAATCAATATTACATAATAGTTTATTTAGTTTTAGTTTTTTTCTATAAAAATCTGTTTTGTACGATTGAAAATTAATTAAGAGGTAACCCAATAAACCAAAGATTCAGTGACAAAGAGATAAATGAGTATATTGTAGTGGGTCGGCCGATCGCCACACAAGAAAATAACTAATTAAAGTTAAGTTAATTCGAAAAAAAAACTCTTTTTACATTTATTTCCTGCTTCGTCATTTGAGGCTTGCAGCTCTTAAGCCCTTAAAGAAATCAATCTAATGAACAAATTTCTATGATAGAAAAAATTTATTTAACACGTTCGCCCCTTGTATATTTATTTTTGTTTATTTAAATGTATTTAACTATAAATTTGGGAAAGTTTGAGGGAAGTAATTTCCTTTTACTTTTTATTCTCTGATCATACACCGAGAGAAAAAACATTCGGTGATTTAATTTGACATTAATACTATGACAAGTGTCTTCGTCATCATTGCGATGTCAGCCTTTACATCAGTTGGCCATGTTGTCATGAATGCCAGTGATGACAATTGTGTCATCAACGGAATGACATACTGACACCGAAGAAAAAAACAAATAAAGTTCGAAAAAAATTAATTTGAAAAATTGATTAAAAATATCTAAAATTCGCCAAAAAAAATTGTTGCTTATCAAAAAAAAAATTTTCATCGTTAAAAGGCCTCTGTTTTTGTCTCAAGCACACCACTCCAAAATTGCATTTTTGTATTGAGTTTTTGGGCCAATTTTTTTCAATGTCCATAAAATTTTTAAATAAAAAATAGTGGGATAAAAATTTTTGTTTTTCGGGACTAATTTAGAAAATTAGAAAAATGACACTAAAAGAAAACTTAAAAACACAACCGCTACTGTTGGAAATGAAGACATAATTATAGTTCAACTTAGGAATTCATAGACAGACAGATATTCTCTATGACAAAAATTAATTGTCAAAATACCAAAGTAATTTCCATTAATAATTAACAAAAATCTTATTAATTAGTGTTTTTGTTTTCTGTGTACGTTTTCGGGGCCTTTTTGCTTACGGCCTTATTTTACAGTGTCTGCTTAGAAAGCATGAATCGTCCTCTTTTTAAAAAGCATTAAAATGTTTTTTGCCCACAAAACTCAAAAGCAGAGTTCATTTGAACTGTCTAAAAACTGACGAAGTGATCTAAACATATTTTTCACTGACTTTAAATTTTTCCACAACATCTATTTTCACTTCTTTCAATATTTTTATTTGTTTAAAACCATTTAAATTTACTAAATAAATCAAAGATTTCTTATTGTCGAGGCCAATTGACAGAAACAAAAATACATACTGTTCAGCGAAATATTTAAGAGGAAAACTTAAGCAGAAAAGTGTAAAAAGTGCAAAAAGTTTTCCATCATTTTACTCAAGGCGCCTCTATTCTTAAGCAAATATGAGCCAACATTGACTACAAGTACATGCAACTGAAATGAACGTCAGTAAAAATAAAAAATAAAACATTCCTTAACAACAATATTTCAAACACCTTTTGGAAAACTTTTACACAAAAAAAGAAGACATTAAACTTTGCTTGAGTTTGGATTTTTATTGGCCCAGTAATAAATAAAACAAAAAAGAAGAAAAAAAAATGCAGGTAAAATGGGGTCAACGGCAGTTTTATAAATATTTGGCAATATTTCTTCAAAATAACTTCAAGAAGACACAAATAAAAAATAAACTATTCTTGGAATTGGCTTTTCACATCCAGCATGAGATTTGTAGATAAAGGACCTGCAATTTGTACAGTTTTATGTTTGTGTGCAAATAATTATTAAAAATGTGGAACAAAATTAAAATATGAAATACAAACATACACACATACATACATAAGTCCATATGTGAAGATTATTCTTGTCCATAATTTGGAAAGTGAGCTAACTCACATCTACTTCATTTTAGATATTTTATGGTTTACATCTGAATAAGGTGAGTCGAGAGTCCTTTAAAGCAGTGCTATTCAAACTTTTTGGCTCGTGTACCACTAAATTCACGACAAACTTTTCGCGTACCACCAAAAAAAATATAATGTACTGAAAAAATAATTAGATCAATAAATACCAAACAATTTTAAAATTTTTAATCCATTTTATTTATTAATAATAAAAAACAATAAAATTAAAAAAAAATAATAGAAATCACAAAAAACATAACAAGAACATGTACATTAAAAATATATTTTAATAAGGAAATCTTTCATTTAATTTTTTATTAAATGTATGTAGATGAGAGAGAGTGTTACTTAAATTTAAAAATTCAAAATTTTACAAAAAAGGTATACTTTTATGATGATTTTTCTTTTTGTTTCCAATTGCAAAATAGAAATCGTAAAAATTTTAAAAGATTTCGCGTACCACCTGGAAATTTTTCGCGTACCACTTGGTGGTACGCGTACCATAGGTTGAATGGCACTGCTTTAAAGTGATTAAACAACAAAAACTTTCTGCAATGTTGGCAATTTGATGAAAATTATGTTTAATTAAATAAATAGTTTAGCACATCATGTGTTAAATAAATTTGTATTTTAATTTTTAATCACACCACTTTTAAAGTTGTGGACTTGTATCACTTTATGCCTGAAATTAGATAGAACTATCGAAATGGACAACAGATTTCATAGTTAAGTGCAAATTGAAATACCCACTTTTAGATCAGGAATGCTCTCAAATGTATTCATTCAATGCGAGTGTATCACTTATTCACCAAAAGCAAAATAGGAACGTTTACGAGTTTTTTTATAAAAAAATAAAAATTAAATCAAACTTGTTTTTTTCTATAGAAAAAGATAACGCAATTTAGCCTTTGCCATTGAGCAGTTTATAGCCATCTTATTTTACGATTTTAATGCTCAACATGCAAAACAATTTATCTGTGAACTTTGTCTTGGCTTTGTGTTTCTAGCAGATTCCAAGGATTTGTGCTATAAACTATTGTCATCGTATTGCGTATTTGTGTGTGTATGAGCGTAAATTTTTTCATGTTCATGTGTGCGAGAATAAGTGTAGCACATGTTTAATATGACAACATGTTAACGACTTTAGCTTAACAACCAGCAACAAACATTCTTGACAACACAAAAACATAACAACCGTCAGTCACTATTTTTGCAATTTAAGTAACAAAAACATTTATGCTCCGTTTACACTCTTTAACATTTACTTTAACCCCCTTAATGAAACGTAATGATACATTTAAAATCATGCAGGCGCTTAAGACAATTAATTCTACATTAAAAAATTTGCAATCAGTTAAAAACCTAAATTTACGGTCACATCTGACAAACATTTGCCCAAAAAAACGTAACCAACAGACAAGATAAATTTTCATTTTCTTTAATTCCAATATTTTTTTAAATATGGGTTCGCATTTATTAAAAATAATATAAAAATATCATTTTGCGGCATAATTGACTTCATTTTCTGATATAAAAACCAAGTTTAATCACACTAAAAGCAAAAGTAGTGGATACGTTTCTTTGGGCAAATTTTTGTCAAATGTGACCGTACCTTAATAATAATATGGAGTGCATACTTCTTCTACTACTTTCACTTTGGCGTTTTATTTACTTTTCTATTGCACAACTATTTTTGAATTGCCGACCATTTGCATCAGAAGCACATGATTTTCTATTGCATGTGTGTTTACTAGTAAGTAGTTATACAACAACTGTAAGGTAATGCAGATGGTATGTAATTTGTGTGGAAAAGCATGTTGTCCTTAATAGAAGTCATCAACAAGATTTTGCCAAAATACTCGATTCCTTTTAAAATCTTTTACTTTAATTAAAAGTACTATTCATAAAAAAGTTATTTTGCTGTCGCACGTGACATTATTAAATTAATATGGTTAAGAAAAGTTAACATTTTAGAAGGTATTGAAACAGGAATTCAGGTGCATACCATAAATGATGGAATACAAAACTTTGACATGAATACTTTTTTTATTTATATGCTTTGAAGCATACAAATCCTTCGATACATCCTGCATAGAATTATTTTCTTAAAAAGCAACATTGTAATTACAAAAAGGTCGAAAAATCATATACTTATATAAATGGAATGCATTTAATTCAGATGGCGATAGAGTTTCAATATGTGCATCCTTTTCTTCATTCTTAAAATGTGTAACAATTTCTGTTGTAGTCGATGTTCTTCTCAACGCAGTCTTTCGATTGAAGAGATTCGTTTGTAGTTTTATATCTCTTGATCACATTGAGTCTACAATTGCGCACTTCAAAATATATCAGGCACGAATCAGCTCTTATCATTTTTGAAAATTAACTCTTTTTTACTAAGTTTGGTATTCCTGGGTTAGCAAAGTTCATACATAAAAAAGTCTGACGGTCAGTTACCTTCTCCTTGCTCAGTTGAGATGGCTTGAAATTTACTTTATTGTATTTTCGATACAAAAATTTATTTATAAAAATTCTTAGAGTTAAAAAATAGTTTCTTACGAAATAAATTAAAAAAAAATGGCAACTGATATAAAAAACTCGCCCTGCTTAAACTTCCTATCACTTATACGGCCGCATTGTTGCACAGAATCTTCTACAAAATTAACGAAGAAAAAAAGTTAATACATAAAATTTTATTTTTTTTCAGATTTGTTTATGATTGCCAGAGCAAATACAAATATTTTTTATAAACAATTCCCGGCATAATCTAAATTGACCAGCATATCTAGACAAATTATAAAAATGTTAAAGTTTATTTATAAGCAGCTGAATGTCAAATAACAAAAATAGATTTGTAACATGTAATAAATTATTGTTGTTTCAAAGGTCTGTAATCAGTTAGCCACGTGCATTTGTTGTATCTACAAATACAAATACTAACTACTTCAGCATAAATACATACATATGTACATAAGAATGTATGCATGTGTGTGTGTGTGTCATGGCTTATTCAAGTATCTTTCTGTAAATCTTAGTAAATTGTCGTTTATTTGGAAGCTGTTTGTTTTTTTTTTGTTTTGTTTGTTTGTCGTGTTGTTGCCCTGCTTAAGTAATAACTCTTTTAAAAAGCTAAACATTCAAACCACTTTAAAAACGCTAAGATTCACATACTTGACAATACACATACATACCCACATACACGCATACATGTAAAGGGAAACTGGTAGATAATATATTTATATGATTGTTAGTATTCTCGTTGTCGTCGTTGTTATTGTTACTCTTGGCACTTGATGTCAAGAGGGCGTTGAATGTACACAGTAATTTTCAAATGGCATGCGAGTCAACTTTCTTTTTTTTTATTTTCTAACTTAACAAACAAGCCGCATGAGGGTATGTCACCATATGTGTGTGAATTTATATGTATGTGTTTTTGTACATATGAAATTGCTTGTCTATGCAAACATCCCATTTAATTCAAGGGCTATTTACAATGTCAAATGCTAACCGATACGAAAATATGTCAGGTATCTGTGTTAGTTACATGAAATGTTTACCAGAAAATAGTTCATCGCAATCTGACAATAAAAATTAAACAAATGGCCGCCTTCATGTTTAAACACATAATAGATCGGATTTGGTGACAGCGAATAAAACAAAAAATAAACAATCCTGTCATTTAGTATCGGCCAAATAATATTCTTAATGAGAAAAGCAGTAGTATCAACCGGTTTAGGAGGTGGCCCCACAACAGCAGAACTTTTATTTTTTTATATGTAACATTCATTTTAAATTTGCTTCGCTTCTAATCGCACTGAAAACACAAACGTGTTTTATTTTAAATTAAAATTAAACTTAAGTATTAAATTTTATATAAATACTCGTAAAACTCCTTAACAAAAACATTTAAGAAACTTTTCTTAACAAATATACAGAATAACGTCATCACAAATTGAAAATTCCAATAAACCAAGAACTGCCAAGAATAAGACAGGGATAAAAGAACGCCAGCTTACATTCATGTGCTTGAGATTCACTTGATATTGTTTCACTAATTATATTCCAATAGTTGCAATTACGAAAGTCAAAGAAAATCACAAAACATTTAATGATGTGGAAATCGTGTCAGTTCCGTTTAAGAAAAATCACAGAACGTGAAAAGAAACTAATAAACGAAACAATGTGTGAGTTTGTTTTCTTCTTGTTTCTTTCCATCGCACATTCGCTGCTAGAAAATTTCCAAGATCAAAACAGAGTGTAAATCTTGGACAACAAAACTAATTTTTGTTTACATAATTCCAAACAAATCAAACTATTCTAATTTGATTTTGCACTTTTTTGGTTTTTGTACGTTCGTTTCCAAATTACTCGTTCTGTAATGCAAAGTCTGTAAAAATTGGGTTTTGATAGCTGATTATAGTTTTAGAAATATGTTTATCATGTAGACCTGGAGTGCTTCTAGAAAAAAACTCATTTCATGATTTATAATACATTTGGTTGTATGTGGTTCAGGTGTTTCGCGCGATAACATCGTCTAGAAAATGTTTAATAGAAATCCTTTAAAAATTAGTATTTCCCGTTTAAATTTAATTTAACTTTAATCTCGTTAAATTTATACGAATATATTTCATATTTTCCAGCATGAATAAATTATTTATTCCATACAACTTATAGGAGAGACCATTTCTTGCAATAGAGTGTTCAAATTATACAGCCGAGTTTGTCAAAAATTATACCATTTTTGAAGGTATCTGCTTGTAGATGTGCACAATCTATATTTTTTAAGATCGGTTCAGTATTTTTTATATTTTGGGAGCGTACATTTTTACGCAAAAATTTGTTTGAAAGGGATTTTTATTTTATTTTTTCACAAAAACTTTTTGGGGAGTATATTTTGAAATTTACTCAATCACAGAGTTTTACTGGAAAAGTAAAAAAGAGAACTGATATGTTCGCACTTTCGCAATAAATTTAATTACACATTTTCATTCAGTATCATGAATTTGTTAACCTAAAAATGTTAAAAACTTTTAATGCAAAATTACAAACACATGCACAAATACGAGTAAGAGTTGTTTAAGTACATTGAAACAAAACTTTCGAAGTTCGTTGACATGTGAATAACAAAGTTTTAGTTGCAACAGCAAATGAAACGAAACAAAAGCTAAAAACAATAAAACAACAACAAAATAAATAACATTTTCATTTAATATAATGAGTTCTATCATAAATTTGTCCTTTTCAAATGTGCCTGCCATTTGCCAGTTAAACAAATTTACAATTCCAGTATTTGTTGCGACACCGTGCGCACCGACATTTCTGCACGCACAATACACACAAGATCAGAATGCATTTGCTTTACAAACCTGCTGACACCCATTCGCTCCCTCACATACATTCACGCATACACTCGTACATTGAAGTGTTGTTTAGTTTTTTTTTTAATTTTATTTCAACTCAACTAAAATATTTAATGTAGGAAGTTGTATTTTTTTTGTGCCACGAGAATTCCATATAAAACTACAAAAACATCAAAAGTAAAAGAGGTTGTGTTGCCTTTAAACGTACAACTTTTTTTTCAAAAGCTGTGAAGTTGGTGCTGTTGAAAAATGTTAATGTTAAAAGTTGTAAATTACCCGCTTGACTCAAAATTAAAATGTACCAAAAGAAGAGTTTTACATACAAACTAAATACTTTGTGTTTGTGGTTGTAGTGGTAGTGGCAATGGCAGTGCAAGAGTAGTGGTGTTACAACAGCACAGCTTCTGGTGACGTTTGTATTCACGTTGCAAATGCGAACTGCAACATCAGATGCTACAATTAAGTCTACAAATGTTAATATAATTTTATATATGACTACTTGAATGAACACAGTGTACAAACAATTACAATGTGTCAGCTTGAAGGAGGAACTTTGTAAACGGCCGTAATAATTGCCAAAACATGACCTGCACTTTGTATATGACATTTTGAATATGAACATCTAAAAAAAAGCCACTTAATTAAACAAATGTCTTTGTTTTTAATTCATTAAAATATCATTTTTACTTAATAAATCGTTGCAAATGATTGTCGATGTTCCAGTAAAATCTTTTATGTGTTCTTTACCAGGTTTTCTGGAGAGCAAAAGAGACGTTTTACCTCGTTGCCTTGGCATATTTTTTTAAAGTTAAGCGCTTCATTGAAACAATGTTAGTTTTGCCAAAAGTATTTTTCGAAATCAAACTTAAATAATTGGATATTGGGGACTATTAAATAACTGTTCGAAAAGCCACAAATAACTCATTTTGTTGGAGCATTTTTAATAAAAATATTTTTTAATTTAGAATATTTCTTAGCACAAAGTTGTTTTGGTCTGCAGGATAAAATTATTATATTCAATAAATATCATAATGTTCATTGATTACGTGGAAAGATTTGGAACATTTACAAGCAAAACTTTGAAAATTAATAATTAGCAAACAGTAAATTAATAATTTAACTTCTTAAGTAATTGCAAACTCTTATATTTGAATTCTTCTATTTTCAATTTGTTACCGTACAACCGTTTTGTATCAACCCAACCATTTTTCATTGTTTTTTTTCGATAACAAGTTCCAGTCAGCTGAGTGCCTATCGAATACTATTAGTGGCTTCTCAGAGCCTTTCCTCATCCTTATTGACTAGATATTTTCCGAACTATTAACAAAATCTTTAAAAGATTAAAACTCCAAATACTTTACATTATACGACTAAGAAGAACTTGCATGGGCTTGCTGCTCAAAAAATCCATGGGAACTAATATTTAAAAGCACTGATAGGTTTTTGATAGAAATCTGAAAAAATTCTTGTCAGCTTGGGTCTTAACAAAAAACAATCCATACAATAATTCACATTGCTCTTGCACACAAATAACTTCTAACCCAATTGCAGATATCCCTAATCGGTTTGGTGAGTAGAAAAAAATCAAAAAATTACACTTAACAGATCCCGTGAGAGCAACGACCATACATACTTGTATAAAATTCTCAATTCTCTTATTAAAAAATCAAATTTAGCTTGGAAGTCAACTTTATTCAGTTTTAAATTGAACAATAAAATTCATGTACTTCCTATAAAGTCTGGTGCAGGCGAATAAAAAACAAAAACTTTGTCTGCAAGTAATATTCCCCTAAGCATTTCATTTTAGAAAAATATTGTCATGTGACAATTTGACATCATGTTCTAAGCGATAGAGTTGTATGGGCGTGATTTTGCAACACAAAAACGAACATTTTAAGACGCTTTAGGCAGGAAAACATTGTACCAACATCAACTTTTTGTTGTTTGCTACTTTTTATTTGTGTGATTCAGCTCTCTTATGTTTTACTTAAATTTTGATTTATCGTCTATTTGTAATTATATGTGCAAAATATTCTTTACTTTCATATCTAAAAACAAATTAATACATTCATAATTTTTATCACTCCTAAAAATAGACTATAAATCATTATAAGCGGAAACCGGAACTAAGGCGTATGCAAAAACAAAAACAAAAAATTATACTTGCTCAACATTTATTCACTGCAACACAACTATTTTTGCTTTTAGTTTCTAAAACACCAACAAAAACTTAAATTTTTGTTTATTTTCATTCACCATTTCTCGAATGCATTTCTTGAATGCATGTTTCATACGAGTAGCATTTCAATATTCTCGAACGTCAACTTGTGTTAATTAAACCAGAAACTTTAATCATTAATTTCCAAGAGGCTTTAATATTAGAAAAAACTCCAACCGTGCGGCACGAAATGTTATAAACGGAAAAAGAAGATTTTTTTTAAATGCAACTTTTTTTCACAATCCATATGCCCCGAACAAACATATTTCTAACTTTAGTACAACATGTTATTGTCCGCAGCCGAGAAATCATTTGAAACACACAAATAAACAAATTTCTGAAAACTTCAGCCAGAGTCAGAGCGAAACAGTAGCTATGCTGAATTCAGCTCCGTTTTGGAATAATACTAAAAACGAAATTACAAAAGTTTAATTAAAAAAAATTAAAATATTAAACAGAAAAGATACTTTTAACCAAATTTTGAATTCAGCATTTAAAAGCAAAACAATAAATAAATTTAAAAAAATGATGGAAAAGAGAGAAGAAGAATAATAATTAAATCTTTAATGTATAAAATCTTGAATGCCAAGTACATCACATAATCATCAAACTATTTACATATAGCCGCAAATGTAAGCCAACGTTGACGTGTCCTTTGCTCCAGCCTTTAAAAACAGAAACATAAATCCCAAATAGCTTTAATTCCATATGTTTTGTTGAAAATCAAATGCATTCATGCGAGCAATGCAATTTCCTGTTTGCTAAAGATGAATAAAATAAAGAAAAGAAATGTTTATTTTATACCAAAACAGTGACGCACACACTTGAGCATACGCATTATTTATTATAGAGCTGCATGAATCATTTCTCCCATGAACGTATTCAACTGTTCATTCATTAAGGACCAACTTCGAATAAAATGATAATAATAAAGACACTGATCAGCCTTCTCAGTTTTGGGGATTTGTTCCCAAGCAGGGGATTTTTTTGTGATTGAGGATACAAACTTCCGGAAAATCCCCAGGGGATTTTTTGGGGAAAAGGCTCTTTTTTCGCTGGGGATTTTTTGGGATAATATATTATTATAAATCTTGTTTTTTTTTGTATTCCAATTCATGTACATATTGACAAATCATATTTTCCTTGCATTGAAAAAAATCGCAACTGAATGCAGTATGACTTATTAGAAGCTTTTCTTAGAATAAATATATACACTTTTAAAATAATTCAGTTTGCATTGGCTGATGAATCAGATGATTTTGATTCTGCAGTTTTTGAAATGATAAACATTGATACATACGCGTATTTGTTTTTTTAATGTAAATATTTAGAGCTCAAACTATAAATTAATTGTAATAATATTGCGCAAATGGATTTAATTAACTAAATAAATATATGCACGTGTTTCCTTTGAAATCATTTTTAAGGATATGTGGATTATGTTAGATTATTATAATTATTATTTATAATTATTCGCCTTTTTGATTAAGTTCCAATTTATAAATTAACAATTAACAAAAAGTTTGATTGTATTCAATATTTCTATAATTAAAAAACAAGTTTTATGTTGTTTATTGAATTTTTACAAATAAATGTTAAGTATTCCAGAAGAATCTGTCTGTTGTGAATGAGAAATGTTGAATTTGATAAAACTTTCGGATATTTGTTTATTTATAAGCTTGAAAATTATTACTACATATCTGTGTTGATTTTTGGGTATAAGAAATTACCTATTTTGGGTAATTTGGGGAATGAAAAATTGCAAATTGGGGATGAGGTATAAAATAAAATTGGGAATCCTGACACTGATGCTGCCTTCATACCACCGGTGAGAACATTTTATCTCATATCGTTAACAAAATTATGTTGTTCTCTGAAACGCTCTTACCTCATCGCAATGTTGCCAGCTCTGTGTAATTGTGTAGTTTTTATTTGCGTACCTGGTCCATGTTTAATTTCCAGTTTTGATTTACACATTCAAATGTACATATTTAGCATCTTTTGCTTTCAACATGTATTTTCATGGCATTCGTATCATTATGACCGAGTGTTGATTATTGTTCTCATGTCAACGTTACTCATTTGCATTAAATAGAAACGAGTGAATATAAAATTTATAGTGAAAGTTTGATGAACATCATTACTAATTTTCATGCAGATGCCCATTATTTATTTATGCAAGTGTGCAGTGCAAAAAAGTGTATTTCTTTTTCTTATCTGAGAAGTAATAAAAGAGATGTATTTGCGATTCCTGGATTTTTTATTTAAATAATAAAGTTTTATAATCACAAAAAAAATAAAAACGAAACACAAATACTACTTTTATTTTAATGCACACAGAAAAGAAAAAATCCTTAAAAAATCATTAACTGAAAACAAAAATACTGAAAAACTTTCAAAAAAAATTTTATTAAATACGGATCGACCCAATAAAATATGACCCCAAAGTAGAAATAAGAAGTCGCTTCAAATAGAACGAAATGAACCCAAGTTGATAAAAATTTCTCATTGTTTTTTTCTTTGAAAAACCAACAAATGTTGGATCCATTTTTTATTTTTTGAGGTCATTTATTATTTAATAAAAATTGCACCAAAACAGAAAAATTCTTTTGAAGTTACAAATCCGAATCGCACACGGAGGGTTTTTTTTTTTTGTTGTTAAAGATGCAAGACAGACCCTGTTAAAATTTCTAATGTATTTAATGGTTCACAATAAGATAACTTTATGTCAGAAGTAACACTTCTCGTCCATTAAATTTTAATTGAGTTCAGGTTTCAGTATTTGTCGCTGTGAGGCCAAAGGTAATACACACCCTGTGAGAATATCAAGTACGCTGTAGTGTGTTTGACCAGTCCGCAATTAACACAACATCTATATGTAACTGAAACTCAACAATTTGTTTGAATTATTGTCCACACTGGGCGCGGTGGTGCAATGTATTCTGATTGGCCAGTATTTCCCGACAATAGTTTTATGATTTATTTCAATAATAAAAAGTTAATAAAGACACTCGCTTTTTGGCAACCGAAAAGACAAGACTCGTACAGTTGTTTTCAATAGAAAATTTCAGGAACATTTGCCATTTTTGATTCGGTGCACTTTTTATGGACCCACTTCAAATTCAAAACTTTTTCTTGAATTTACTTTTTTCGCATTCAGATCAAAAGTCTTGATAAAAAATTTAAAATTGTTTGCTCTGTATGTGCACAACATGCTTTTTACTTGCATGTTTATGAGAGCATCCTTGTCTTCTTAAGAGGTCGTTTACAATACAACGGATGCAGCTTTAATTAAAAATACAGATGTTATTTTTTTTATAACTTTCTTGTAACTATTTTCGAATACCAAAACTATATCTTTTTTGGAAAAATCTTCTCTTCGTGGAACATGTTTTACTTTTGTTAAAATATTCTTTTGTCTTCTGTTAATTTCCCATAAGCCCCAACGAAATCCATGTACGCAGGACTTGCTCAACCCACAACAAATAAAGCTTGTTTAAAAAAACAAGAGCAATAATATCTTAAATATAGAATTAAATTAATGCTTTTGTTTTAGTACAGTCGCCTGCATTTCGCACGCTGATCAAACGTTTACGCATTTGAATTTCATATGAAAACAAAAAATAATTTAATAATTCTCTTTTGGTAGCATCTTAAACTCCGGCCAAAGTGAATTTATTTTGCAGGTGGAGGTTGCATAAAAAACAGCTGACAATTTCGCCTTGGCGGGTCTACAATTCAGAATTTTTGATTTGTATTTTCTTGAGTTTTTAAATGATTTTTTAGTTTCAGACAATAAAGAATGAAATATTTTTGTATGGAGCAAATGAATTGTGTTGAAAGTTGCTAAAAATCCATTTTAAATAAATTTTATTTTCCTCTTTTTGACATTTTATGCCAACCAGGTGGTGGTTGTTGTAAAATCAACAATACCTGTGAAATGAATTGGCGTTGCCCGCGACCAAGAAGTCGTACATAAATTTGTTTTTAAGTTTGAAGAATGAACATATTTGTGTGTCTGCCCATGTCAACGTATCTCGCAAATTGCTGATCCGTTTTTGATTTGTTTTTTTTATATCTTTTAATGTCACTCGATCGACAGAGTTCTTAGGTCAGATTTTCTCAAGAAAGTCGACGACACAAAAGCAGATATCGAAAAAAATTATAATCTAAAGTTATTGTAAATTTCAAATTGAAAGTTATTGAATCTGGTTGTGAATTACGATATATTTTTTTAATTCTCTTAGTATACAATAAATATTCTTGAATATTAAATATTTCGCTTAAGCATTTGCAAGACAACTTCCCAACAATTTTCTAACATTCTTCTCTAAAATACTTGCAAAATATTAAAAAAAGATTATTAAACAAAACTTTAATGTCTTTTGGAACTCAAGAGTATTTTATGCAGTCAAAGTAAACGTCATTTAAAAAATTACGGACAACAACAACAATAAAAAACAACAAACCTACAAACAAAATGACAGTTTAATGTGCTCTAAAAGCCAAAATTTTGTTTTCCCCTGACCCAAAAAAATATAAAATGAGTCTACGATAAGGACCGGAGAAAAAGTCAAACATTCTGTTTGTTTTAATTATTCATTTGATTTGTTTGCCTTGAAATATTTTTCCCGAATTCAAGAGTTTTGTTACAACGAAGATTTCATTTTATTTTTTCTGATTCCAACTCTTAATCTATTCAGTTGTAACATTTTGACACCTTTAGTTGTCAACATCACTCAGTTTCTTTTTAACCGAACCTTTTGACATGCTTTTCTTTTATACTTGATTGATAGTCTGGCCATTGAAGGAAAACTAAAAAGGACAACGAAAAAAAGAAAAGGCAAAAATTTATCTCAGAGTTTTAATTTTTTTGTTTTTTGTTTACGTACTTAAATAAGTAAAAAACAAACGTTCAAACTGAATGTTTAACATTCATTCATCTTCTGGAGTTTTTCTATTTTTTTTTTGTTTATTTCATGTTTGTCGTCTTGTTGGTCAGGCAATTAGGAAAGAATCTGAAAAGTTGTAAAGAAAAAATGTGTCAGAGTGTCAACCACTGTTTGAGTCACGACAAACCCATTTTTTAATTGTTTTCGTTCATGAAGTTGTCTGAGAAATTTCAAATGAAGAGAATTTTAATTATTGAAGTCAGATTTTAACTAATTGTTTATTAATAATGTCTCTAACAAGACTCAGCAACAATCTAATTGATATCAAAACAACAATTAATTTTTCTACAGTTTGTCTGCATTCACGAAAATCTTTAAATTTCTAATAAATTAATTAATAGTTTTTTATAAAAAATCCTTGACTGGCGCAAGCTTTTTGATATTGATAAACAATCACTCAAGTGCTAAATATAATTATTTTCCACTTGACAAAAATTCCTTTTACACATTCAAATATAGTACACGTTGTACAGGGTGTTCCAATAAGACGTTTCCTTTTCAATAGTCCGTGATGACTCAACCTGTAACTATTTGACAGATGACAGGTGAAAATTACGTCATTAATAAAAATGGAACTACACATACTTCGACAGCTCATTGAAATTATTAAAATTCACTACAAAAATGGTAACAGTTTGCAAAGCAACTTGTCGGCAAGAAATTGTGAAACTGGTGGGAAAATTTGAGCTGTTGGACAAGTTAATGATGTGGAAAATCAATCTCGAGCACTTTGCTCACGAACAACTGAGAATATTGCTGTTCTGGTTCATAATATTGAGTGAAACCTAGACTTGTGCATTTCTCGTTGACGAAATTACACACTTATTTGCCTAAACACTAATTCGTATTGAGGCTTTTAAAGTTCAGTTAAAACAAAAACTTACAATGACATCGTGCTTGTGCTTGAGAGAGGCGATCACAATTGGCCACAGAGATTTTGTGATTTAACACCTTTAGACTTTTTTCTTTAGGACTACGTAAAAGATAAGATCTATAAAAATGCTCCATAATCGATGCAACGCCTCAAAGATAGAACTCGTGAATTTATCGAGGACATAAAGTCGCAAATGTGCAAATTGATAATGGAAAAGAATACGGTCCTGCCACGATAGCATTTTTGTGACATTATTAATGGCATATCCTCCTCTTGATAACTAAATAAACATCTGATGATTTCGCATAAAAATACTCGTGTTTTTAAATATCAAAGTGAAACACCTCTTATTGGCAGACCCCGTATTAATGTGTACAAAAACATCCACTAGAATGCAAATTTGTATAAAAAGGATACAAAGTCCTCACATACTTTTTATATGTGTATATGGGTTTTTAATGTGTGATTCGATTTGTATAAGACTGGTCAGCTGTCATTGTTAATTTATGACATGCTGTGTGTGAATAAGTTTGACTTATTTTTTATTTTTTAGTTTTGTTTTGTTTTGTTTTTTTGCAAAGAATCCATTTATATTCATTGGCGAGCGTTCATTTAGGTTTTTGATACTTTATTCTGACATCTCTGGATTTAGTTTTTGTTTTATTTTTAAAGCCCTACATCAGGTGGCAGACTATCATGCATTTATGCTGCTGTTTGAATTAACAAAATGAAACAATTTGCGATCATGTTTTGCTATTCTTTTCCATTCTGAATTTTTCTACTTATTCAAATAAAATTCAAATCTGTTTATCAACGTAACCAAGAAATGTTCAACTAAAAATATTTTGCTGTTTAGTGAAATGCAAAATTTATTAATTTTGCAATCATAAATATCATGGACATGAATAATTATTAATTTTATGTTTAATGACAAGATTGATTATATAAATTAATTTTTCCTTTCCTTTTTTTGGTTTGACCATAATAAGGCCGAAGACAATAATTAGTACAATAAATAATTATTGCATTTACTAAATTTTACTTTCCATTTACCATCGGCAATTCCAAAAAACTAAGTGTTTTATTATAATTAAAAACATTTCAACTATAATAAAATAGTTAAATCTTGGTTTTATTATATTGAAATGTCTCACCTGATTTTTATATATTAAATTTTATTTCGTTGGCTATAAGTCTATTATAAAGAAATTAATTAATATTCTAATATTCCTTCGAAGGCACAGTTAAACAGATTATCATCCCTAGTAACGAAATCTGCTCAAGATACGGCCGCTGTTAACATGTATGACGACATAGAAAATATACTTTCTCTCAACCAGTCTAATTTAACTTTTTCTGTCTTTCTTAAAAATTTATAAAAATAACTTTTTTATTTCTAATAGGGAATTGAAAAATAAATTTGAACCATGACTATTATTTATTCGTTGAATTATGATTAAAAACAGACTATTAAATCACAAATTATTAGAACGTCATAGATGTTTATGTTATTTGTATTAGTCCAGATCTCTCCACATAAACGATAATGAGTATTTACTTTTTAGGCGGTGCCATGGCCACTTAAACATAAAAAATATATTGAACATACACATTTCCTTTTCATATTATTAATTCAGATCATCACACCTGTCGTAGGCCCTTAAACTGTCGGTTAAACTTTCGTACATTTCTTACAGAAAAAAGAATTAATAAAAAAATCTTACAAAATGCCACATTTGTTACTCGTATAAATGTAACAACGAATTTAAATTTGAGTTAAAACATACTCGTATTTGTATGAACGTACGTTTGTAAGCCAACGTTATATGACTCTCAAATACATAAACCTAAATTTTGTATGAACATATCGAAATGTTCAAATGTACTCGTATCTATAGAATATACAATTCATTCACACATGAGAGAATATTTTTTGATTAATAACTTTTATTTTTGGCAGGTGTGTTTTGAGGGAAATTTAAAATTTATATTAAAGCGAAAATAATCTTGGGAGTGAAGGTAATTAATTTCACTTTAAACATCGACTGGGCCTCCCAGTGGTTATTACAAGCAAAATGTATTGCTAACACTCGAACGAACTGCATAAAGGATGTCCTCTTCCTTTTCTTAAATGTTTAGTTCATATCTGGAAAATCTGGAAAGCAGAATTTTATGCTGCAGCCGATTCTCGAATTTAGCGACATCATCCGCAATTTAATATTTCATGCTAAATTTTTGGGAAAAACTTTAAAACAATATTAAGAAAATTTTATTGAATAAGCACAACATTAAGAGATTATGAAATTTGTTTCGCAAAAAATATTTCATTTTGTCAAATATAATTTGTTTCACGAAAAACAAATCATGAAAATTTTAACTCAGTTTCTTTGAACTGCTGCTTCGCAATAAATTAAAAAAAATATATATTTCTCAAGCTGGTCTACTAAGAATTTTTTAAAAGATCAATTTATTTGAAATAGAACGGATTTATACATTCAAGATATTCAACTTCATCTAAAGCAAATGGTTTTCAACTTAAGCCTAAACAGTTCATGGCAATTACGTATAAATATTAATGACTAAAATCGAAAGCAGCCTTCTATTTCATGTTAAATTTCTCATAATTGGTTGAATACTAAGAAATTCAATTACAAAATATAAAAACAAACAGAAATGGAAAAAGTTTGATCTCAGGCAGCCAATGGTGCTTTGGTAAAATCGATGTTTATGATTTAAGCGATCGTTCATAATAAATCAATCACCAAAAGTAGAAATTTTGTCAAAAGATTCAAACGCAAGGAATAAATATCCAAATTTTTACAGAAACAATTTCGGGCGTATTCGTACAGCCCGAACTTCTACTTCATAATAAATAATATCTTCTAAAAAAATATAAATTAATACAATGAATAATGTCTTAAAAGAGACTTAAAACTTTATTTCATTCATTTATTTTGTTTGATGTTGCGTGTATTTCTGTTATTTTATTTATTTAACAAAGACAAATTTCACTACTTAATAAATCGTTAACATAATGATTTTGCTAACTTTTTTTCCTCACACAGCCGCACTTATTCACTCACACAAAGGCGAACACACTCATAAAACAAGCCCCGAAAAAGCTAAAGTAGCAAAATCTAAATATCCTCCTTTCTAATTTAAAAGTAAGAAATAAATAAAGAAATTTTACTATTAAAGGAATTATGACACAGAATGGGAGTGTCTTCATTCTCCATTAATTCGACACACTGAAACGCACCGTGAAAGAAAGAATATCAAGGGAATATAATGACTTTAAGTGTGATTTGAAAAAAAAAATATAAAGTGTCATAAAAAGGACAACGTGGGCATAAAGAAAAAAGTGGCCAGATAAATAAAATGTCTAAGACAGCAAGTGAAAGTCAAGCACTGCTGTCCAGCAAACGAATATTGGCCATATTAAGCAAAAAATGTGAATAGCCATAGAATACATGCAAACTAAAAGTTGAAGGGCAGAGAAAGAAAATTAAATTGTTATATCATCCCTCCCTCACATGGACGGGGAACAGACAGACCACTTTAATATTAAATCTTGGTTGTAAACACACTTCGGCACATCTCAATGCAAATCCATCGATTTTAGTGCGTTTGAAGAAAAGCAACAGTTGTTTTATTTCATGAGATTAGAAAAATAACAAAAATACAAATAAATTTGAAAACCTGATGATGGGTCTACTGCGATACAGCGATACTAATGATGACGGCCCATAAAAATAACAATAATCATAATTGAAGTTCTTGTTGCTGTTACAGTTGTTAGTAGTAGTGGGAATCGTTATGTGCAAACCATATTACTCTTCTACATACATTCTGACTCGCTTCAAGCCACAGAACCACTGTGTCATCATTTATAACGGTATGGCGGCGATTATATTCTCTTACAAAGCAAAGAAGCAGATGCTGTTAATAGTCTTTGTCATTCAGTCAGTCTGTTGGAAAATGTATTAAAAACCCAAGAAGAGAACAAATGAGGAAAAGCTAAAAGAAACAAATCCAATAAGAAATGGTCATTTGCATACAACTGTGGATTTTTTACTTTTTTTTTACTGCCCTTAAAATATGCAATAAAATTTTATTTTTGTTCATTTCTTTGTTGCTAAGCAGCCTGGAAGTAGTTTAAATGTTTTTGTAATTACATTAGCCTAAAAGTAGATTTTTACTTTTTTATCACGTCTTCTTTCTCGCGTCTCCAAGAATTTCAAAGACTTTCAAAGAATTTCTTAATTCTTTAAACTTTTTTCTCATTTAAAATTATGTTTTATTTTTAAGTCAAATAAATTTAGAAAAAATTGTGGAACATAAAATTAATTTTTCTTCAAATGAGCGGTGTTTCAAAAATTATGACAATTTTTTGTTTTTTCATAAGAAATAAATAAGCAGCAAATAAGATTAAAAAGACAATAAAAACTAACACACACGCGAGTTTTTAATTTCTTTTAAGTTCATTTAAAATATTTTTCATGCTACACTCATCCGTACATGTAAAGTTCACCGCACACAATTTAGAGAAAAAAATAAAAGACTTTGAAAGGATAATAAAGGCAGCACTTAACAACTTAGTCTCTGTTTTTATACCCGTGTAAACGTAATTGCGTTGGGAATTAAATTTTCTTAAGGAATCTGCAATGCGCTGCAGTAAGCAGGTCCAAAACAAGGAAAAATTCTGAAATTCTTGCAAATAATACTTATCGTAACATTTGCTCACTCCTCGCATTAGAAAAGAAAAAAATTTAACTTTGCGTATTCTGAAGAAGTTTCTCTGATGAAATATTTCCCAAAATTCTTGATGAAACATTTATTTCATTGTGGTCTTTCTATTTTCTTCAACTGTTTTCAAAAGAGTGAAATAATTAATTTCAATAAAAGTATGTAATTAAAAGTGTTGTACATGTTTGCATAAAATACCGATGTATGTACCTAAAACTATATATGCGTTCATTAAAAGTATGTATGTATGTATGTATGTATGTTCATGCTTAAAGTTGGAGATGATCTTTAACTTTTAAGCATCTAAAATAATCCGCCTTTGACTTAATACTATTTCAAACTAAAATATTTTTTAAGACCTAATAAAAAAAAGTTTATAGGGAATGTGGTGGTTCAAAATTTGACCTTTAAAATTTATAAATATGTAGCTTTGATGTCTATAAAATCATAGAAAATTATTAATATTGAAATAACGTAGAAAACTTCAACTTTTCAATCACCAAGGCCTTCAACTCAATGGATTCTGATCCGGTCAGAAACGTTCTTGAGATTTTTAAGTCGATATCTCGAAAACGGCTCTTCAGGAACATAAATGAGTTTCCTTTTGGAATGCATATGCAGTACGACTTATCAGTGTGATGCGCAAATGTTTTTGAAATAGTTTTTTTTATTAAATCTAATTATAATGCAAGACATTCTACAACTTGAATCAATTTATTTATTATATTTATTTAATTTTTGCTTTAATACATTTTCACAATTCGTTTACTATCTGAACACTTAAGAATTATTTTTTGCAAATGAAAGTTTTATAAATTTTGTGAGTTCGATCCTCAGCCTCAAGCAATTTAGGAATAAATTACTTGCGGATCTCAAGCATTCTGCTTTGTAGATGCGAGTATTTCTTTATGTGTGAGATATATTTTGAAAAACTCAAACATAGAGGATGGATATTTACTCTGGTAGAGACTAACATTTACTAACAAGAAAAAACAGAATTTTCAAGTTATAAAGAAAGAGTAGCTTAAAATATCCACCCTCCCTAATGAATATCCTTGTTTGTAGATACATAAATATGCATCCTTACATGCTGGTACATACACAAACATTTGTAAGAGTGTTATCTCAATAGCTACTTATTGCGTTTACCTTACGCTGACACGCATTTTAAGTACTTCAATATCAAATAATGTGTTTGAAAGTAAATCCATGCAGAGACAACAAAATCCAAGAAGGTATTCTTCCCAAATGAAGAATTAAACTCTTGTAATACTCGCTCGTACATGTGAAATCTCGGTAATTGTAAAATAGACTTGCAATTGTGAGCGATAAAATAGGCGATATCCAATTAAAGGTTCAGTACGCACACACACGCACACACACATACACACTCACAAGTATCAAGGACACATACATATGTGGTTAAAATGTGAGTTGCCGTGCATGGCTTCCAGTTGTTGTGAATGAAATTAAAAAAGGAAATATAAATGAACTTCTAAGTTATCGCATACATTTTAAAAGGGGAAATTTCTTAACAAATTAAATGAAGTGTCAGTTGCAATGTACAACAGAAGTAGTTGAAACATAAACAAAAGTCCGTCTAGTTGCGATAAGTGAATGTAAGAAGGTCCTCAAATCTAAGAATCAATTAAGTCCTGCAGTTACAACATATTTGAAACTTTCTATATTTGACAATTTTCTTGCAATCAATTAAGCGACTCTTGAATCAAATTCTGTAACTACAGGTTCGACCATTTAGGAGCACGGCAGTGCGACAGTTCATGTTTCGGTCTCTGTTACACGAAAACAATTCGTCCTGTTTTTAGGTCCCTCATAATTTTGCTTCAATTTGACATAAAATGATGAAACTTACGAACTAATATTTGATATACGAGTAGATCTTGGTGAAATCATAACCAGAAATCCCTGAAAATGGGAACTATTATTCTTTCTTTGTATTGGCCAAATTGTTTAACAAATTGTAGGGCAAACTTAAACAATTTCTAAGGATTTTATATATGATTCTAATAGCAAGAAGTTATATTTGTCAATGGTTATAACCAATCTATACAGTTTTCCAGAAGTTAAATAAATTTTGTAATCACTCTGCTTCAAAAATACAAAGTCAATGATACTTTGGTAGTCAAGAAAATGCGATTCTTTGGGAATTGACTTTTCTTTTTAATAAATAAACACTAGTTCATTGATATTTTTGTGCTTAATAGTAAAATAAATAATTTATTTAACATATAAAATTTATAATAACAGAAAAGTTCGAACATTCAATAAACTATCCCAAATTGCAAAACCCGATTTAGTTTTTTTATTTAGAGTTCTGGCAACACTGCCAATAAACTTTTTCATATCGATTTAGTTCATGCAAAAACGCCAACGTATAAGTTAGCAAACATGGCAAAAACTTTTTTCAACGCTGCTCTAAACTGAAAACAATGTGGCGAACATAATAAAGTGAAATAAAATAAACTTTTTCTTCACACAATGTCCTTATTTCTGTTTAGGTGGTGGTATTGGTGGTGTGTGTGCATGTGTGCGAGTGTGTGTCTGTATGCGTTTACTCTTGTGATACAAAAAGTTAGAAAAAAAATTTTTTTTTATTAAATCTCGGATTAATGGACGAATTGAAAACACTTTCCAATAAGATGCTCGCATTCACAAATTTTTTTGAATTTGGAAAAAGTAGATCCTTCCCAATATGAAATCACTTGGGAAATGTCTATTTAAAGTTGACAATTGATTTTCGTTTTCGCTTGTTTTTTTATTGTTGTAATTATTTGAAATAGTGTTTGCTATAAAGATTTAGATACTTTATCGGCCTCAAGATGCCAGAAAAATATATAAAGTCTCAGCTGAATAAAATACCTTAACATATCCAGGTGTATCAAACGAAGTACAATGTTTCTAAAATCCAACACCGCACATTGGGACAAAACACTGTGACAAATAAACTTAAAGTTTTTGGCGTCAAAGATATATTTCGATATGTATATATTTTCTAGTATTTCGTATCAAATTATTTCAGGTTTCCTTCTCTTTGGATGTCGACATCGCTACAAAATTAAGTAAGTAATACTTAATTTCAAACAAACAAATGTACATATAATAAAGGATGAGAAATAGATTTTAAACGAATTACATTTTTCCATTTGGTCTACTTTAGTTTTCTTTGACTTTAAAAAAAATATATCGTCGGTCACAGGTTGACAACTCTTAACTCGCAAAAAAATCGAATCGGGTTTTTGATGCCAAAAGACTGTGTTTGTCCTTCTGCATGTTAGTACGTTTCATTTATATTTTTAAAATATTTCTCTACTTCTCCTACTAATTTTGGTTTTTTATTTGCTTCCAACACGCAGTAATAACGTTTTGTTTTTGTCTCCTGAAAAGTACAAAAAACATGTTAAGAGTTGTCGACCTGTGACCGACGATATTTCACGAGTTAAAAAGATTTGGTTCTTAATACAGAATTTAATCTGACTAAAACTATTTATTGAATTATAGTTACAAAAAAAGCACTTCAAAATTTATCCAATTAAATAATGATTTAAGAAATAATAATTTTGGGTGATTATTTCTTATGAAACGATTTAAATTTTACCAGTCCGTCATGAGCATTTTATTCTAGTTAAATACTTAATTAATACACATTGTTACCTTTAGACCTGTTCTTAAATGTTTGCTTATTCAGGTTCATTTAATTGATCGAGAAATTAAATAAAAACCCACACAGATTTATTTATTTTAAAACACATTTTTTATTCACCAATAAGAATAAATTCACACGATCAAGTAATTATCTTTGCTTATCGAAATTCACAACCGTAAATTTCACATAAGACTGATCGATTTACTGACGGCGATTTTTATTCAGCACGACTATGTACTCTACTGATGGGTCCAGTACTTTTGTACAATTTAATAAGTTTCCTGAACGTCGTAGAAAATCCTGGATCTTCACCGTAAGCAACAAGTTTGACAACCGCTGCATCTGCTAAATTATGATGTTGTGGAAGATTGTTGCTAGTTTACAGTCCACAGATGACACTCCAATGTGGATGATAAATTAACTAACATCACTTGCTTAATAAAGCTGTTATCGATCGATGGCGCTGCAATTTACAGTTGATATTCATAATTAGTAAACAGTGATCTCAAGCAATTATGTATGTTCTCGTCAATATTTGTAGAAGCTTTCCTTTATTATTATTTTCAGGTTCACGTTAATCATGGCTGTATTTTCTTGTTCGTTAAGTTTGAATCTGCATTTAAATTTCCCAACATTATTATTTCAAATTTATTTAAAAACTTTAATAAAATTATTTCAGTTAATTTTCATGTTTTTTTAATTAATATTTATTTTTTCTGTGCGGCTGCCCGCATGTGCATCGCATTTTCCTTTTTTAAGGTTTCTACGCATATACACACATACATATGAACATACACATGTACACAAAGTGTGTGTGCACATATGTACATTTATATTTTCAGGATATTTACATACAAATTTTAAAGCTGTTCGTAAAAACAAGATGTTGGAATATTTTTTTTTATTTTGCTGTCGTTTTTAGTAACAAAGATTTTGTGGTTGATACGTTTCTTTATTTTTAGCCGATATAATAGCTAAAACTTCTTATTTAAAAATAAATATGGACACCGCTTAAATTATTGGTCCAGTGAGTGTGGACAGACGTGCACATGGTTGGGCATGATTGGGCGTGTTTGAGCAGAGTTTTCGATTTCTTAAATATTTTTTATTCGAGTGCCTCTGTAGGCTTGTGTGTTGTATAATATAGAATATCCACATGAGAAGGGGTGTCGATTCCCTCGAAGGCACTGGTCTCTTTCACAAGAAGGAGTAAAGCTTGTTTTTATTATGATGTAATTGTGTTAAAACATGTTCAGTACTATTCTCGATACAGATGTATTATGTCATCTCTGGTATGCAAAGAAATATTATTCTTCTTCGTCTCAAACTTGTTATATTTTATTTCTTAAAGTTTGCGTCTACGTCTGTGTTTAAATTTGCAAGTTAATAAAATAACGAAGCAAAAAACAACACCACGTACTCGTACATATGTGGAATCATTGTAGGCAGCTGTTTGCCGCTCAAAAGGACTTTTATTTTATTTTATATTTGCTTTGCTTGTGTGGCATCTAATCGCATTGCAAAAGTTTTTTTTGTCTTACTTTATTCATGAAATTTATTTTATTTTTATTGTTATTTTTTACGTTAAATTTGTGTAAAAAATAGAAGACTCTTTTGGCCTTGTATTTAATGATTTGGAAATAATTATTGATTTAAAACAAAATTGTTTTAAACGTACAAAAAGCCTTTTATACTTTAGAAAGAACAGGCGTTGATCTTCTACCCAACGGACAGGCAGATTTGATCTCAAATTGAGAGTGATTTGAATTCAATTTCTTTTTCAAATATCACAATTTCGGAAGTGATTTGAAAGCAATTTATTAATAGAAAGGAGAAATTGTATAAAATCGGGAAATGCAATTGTTTTTTAATATTAAATATTAAACTTTTGATATATTTCATGAAATTCAAATAATATTTCCAAACTCTTGCGATTTGATTTATCAAAAATCATACACTGCATTTTTTTCTTCGACTTATTGTGTTTTCTTTTCTAAGAAAAGTACAACATTTTATGCCCTTTTTATTTAAAATATGCAATATAATGATTTTTTGAAATAGTGAGTTTATTAGAAATTATTGTATCATCACTTACGAGGCAAAATTTTGTCTTAAGAAAACTTTGAATAGCGGTTATTTGATAGAAAGTTACACTTTTTTAGAAAAGAAAAGGGCATTAGAAACTTTGTGTAATCTTTGTATTACTTTTCTTGACTTGATTTTTTTTTCATTTAAAACTTAAAAAATGGAAAATATTTAAGATTTGGAAGATATTTTGTATTAAATTTATCAAAACATTTGTTCTCAAATAATTATCAATCTGAATGACAACTTTATTATCTCAAGCTATTTGCGGTTGAAATCAAGTAATAAAACCATCATATTTGAATCTTTGGACTTTATGTGTGTTGGGATTTCATTTTTTAGACATGAATTTGTGCGCGTATTTAGAGAATGAATTCTTTCTTGTGTGCGAAGTTGGTATAAATAAATGAATTATATTTTGGGCTCAAACCTGAAAATAACGCAACTTTTTGCCATCCGGTTACAAAATACAATGAATTAGTTTTTAAGTTAAATAAATAAATAAATAACCATGTGTTGTGTAATTTTTAAATTGAACGAATGCTTGGATACTTTACTCGGTATGTGAAATTGCCAACCGATAAAAGTTTGAGAAAGTGAGAAAAACAGAAAAACCAATTTCAATTTCATACCAAATAAGTTTAACGTTCAATTTTTCAATAAATTTGCATATTTTCATAAAAAACACCCACACACACAAAGTTATTCCTTCTAGGAATAACTATTTGTCAAAATATCATTCATAAAAAAAGTTTAAGTTTAATGCGATTTGACAGGAACAACAGTATAGTTTACAAACATACTCAAACACTCACACATATGCACAATTTAATAAATATTTTTGGGGTTATCAGAGAATAATAACTTGTGTTTCTGTTCATGGAATTGGAAAAACAAAAGTTTACATATTAAAAAAAGTTTGTGAACAAGGAATTTGTATTTTGATTTTATTTAATTGAATTGAAATGATGCCATAAAACAAAAATATTTATGAAAGAAAGGAGGTGTGCGAGAGAGTTTTCATGTTATTGGGTTTAAAATGAATGGTTCTTGGTTGTTCATTATTAACTTCATTAATCATAATTTCGTTGCCGCAATTTTATTAGGGATACAGTTTTTATCCACTTGGGAAGGATCCCGTAAAACATTTACTTTGAGTTCTTTTATAAAAACCGATATGTGAGGGATATCGAAAGGCAGCAACAACTATTACTTATTTATTGAAATGTCAGCTTTAATGAAAATGTATTTCTAATGAACTTTAATTATAATGACTTTATATTAAATGTATAAATTTCTCATATAAAGGAACAACAACGTGCTTGCTCCACTGTAAATCTACTGCTGTTAAATAATAATAATTATCTATCACGATTGCAGTTGTTGTTACAAGGCTTATCATCCATCCATTTGTTGTTTTTAATTGATTTGTGGGCAGCAACGACTTGATGTTAATTATTAATTATGGCTTTATTTTACACACTTGTTTGGATGAAATTGTTTCACTTTTATTTAGTTTCACATTGGAAAAATTTAATTTTCTGATGTACACACAAACTTCATATACATATATTCAAAGCAGCACTAACACCAACAACCAAATTTGGGATTATTTAAATGTTTGTTAGTTCGTTTATTGATTCAAAGTGCCAAAATGATTGCATTTTTATTGAGTTTTTTTCCATATAAAAACAATTATGTGGTAATGAGCATTTAATTGAGTCTGTTAAACATTCGACCGTTTAGTTTTTGGGAAAATCACATACACAAACACAAAATTTTATACATGTAAATTTTTTTTGTTATTTTCAGTTAAATATTAGCGGTGTTGAGAATAAGATAAAAAATAAAAACCCACAGATACTATTTTTAGTTTAGCAAAACTGCAACGGTGATTTGTAAGCGAATTTTTGTGTATTTCTGGTCGGATTGTTAAGAAAGTGTTGCGATATTTTGCATTTATTTGCATTTTCGCAAGATCATTTGCAGCATTTGTTTTAATTGTTTTAAATGGAATGGAAAGAAAAATGAAATTAGATTAAATATTTAATTTCACTCAAAACATGAAATTATATTGAGGAGCGCTAGAAAATTGATTGGGGTTATTTCAACGTTTACACAGAAAAATATAAGTGCAGCAGTAAGAAGCAGGGATTAAACTTTTAAATGACTTAGAAAAGCCAACATTACTCGGAACTTATAAGCAATTAAAGTAAATGTTATGGATTCCAAATACATGCGATTGATTTTTCTTTCCTTTTTTAACAAAAATAAATTACGATTCGTTACGTATTAATATGAACATTGCTTTGTACAAATGTATGTACGTATTTATGTGTATTTATAATTTTTCCTTTGAATTCTTATAATAAATTTATAAGAACATAAATATGCATTATTTTAAACACATGTATGTGTGAATTCACAAATACATATGTATGTGTATGTGTGTGTATTTGCACATGTTTATTTATCAATAAGCATTTATTTTTATTGCATACTTATTAATTTATTTGTGCACATATACAAGCACATGATATTACATGCCCAGCAAACACAAGGCGACCCTTTCGAAATGTAACAAACGTTGCATCCAATCCTTTTTTAAAACTTAAGTTCAAATTGAAGTTTCTTTGTGAAAGAGTTTTTAACAAATGGCACCTTCTCTTCTTTGATAACAAATATTATTTTATAATCAGTATCCAAAACAATGTTTAAGCAAACTACCAATAAACTCAAGACGCCACAAATGTTAAGGAAGTGTGCTTTGGCACAGCCTCACAAATTCGCTTGATTACAAATGCTGTCTTTTCTATCAAATAATGTTGATAATTTTAATTCAAGGTGCTTCAATATTTCTCAAATAAAATGAGGAATCAGCTGGCACGCACAGCTGCAATAAATTGGAATTTATTTTAAACAAATTTTCGGAACTCAAATATTTTATTTATTAAGAAAAACAGTTTTTTTATTTTATTTTAGCTTTATTTCAGAATTTATTTTTGCATTTGAAAATTGGAGTTTTGATATAAAATTGAAAAGCCATCATTTGTGTATTATTGTATAAATCAACTTTAATTTGAAATCAAATTTTAATTTATTAATTTTAATTTTAGCCTTTACAAATAGATTAAGAGCCAGTTTTGAAATCAAATGAGAAAACGTTGTTCTTGTGTTTGTTGGGATACGACTCCAAACATTTTTTTCCGTATGTTTGTATGTGTGTCAAAGCAATAAACAATACAATCAAATGTAAAGTAATTCACAATAAGCCGTATAAACATCATGCGGCATGCTTAAGGCAAAAGCTCCCATATAAATCGACTTAAAAAAAAAAAACATTAAAATACAAAAATGGAAAAAGCAACAAGAAATCATATAAATAAAAGCAAATAAACATATGAGACTTTTTTCACGTAATAAATGTAATCGCACACGCCCAAAATTACTAAATAAACGGATAAAATGGGAAAGAGATTGAATAAAAAAGCAAATGTATAATGAAAAATATTTAACAATCTTGTTCCTGATTACCGCAAAACAAGAAGAAAAAAATTACATAAATTTGTTATACATTCTACACACATGCAGACGAGTATGTGATTTATTAGAAATAAAAACATGAAAAGAGAAAATGATATACCAATAATCATCATACACATTAATTTACGAACAATGTATGTGTTTGTATGTGTATGTTATGAGTTTGTATGCGTTCGAATGTGTTCTTAGCAGAATCAAGCAATCAACCTTCGGCTGCCTTTATACAAACTCCTGCCATTCACTGCCATTAAGCACAAGCAGAGAATTATATTTATAAAGTTTCCCCTACACTTTTGACAGCAGCAATTGCAATTTTAGAAACCATTCACTTCCAATATTCAAAAGATTCAGATATAAACAATACATATGTACCCTAATGGGTGAATGTGTAGCAGCTGATGATGATAATTCAGTCAGTCCATTGCTCGATTTCCCATAAAAGGACTTTGCTGTTGGGGAGCCTGCCAACTGATAAAGTTTTTTAGTTAACACAGAACTACTTACATAATCGTATCCACATTTATCGGTCTAGATGTTACTTACAAATAAGAAACCACAATATTCACTTGCACAAATATGCAAGTGTAAGCATATTTGTAGGTGTGCATGTCTCCTTGGACACACACACCTTCACATATTTTTTCATACATTTTGTAATGGTTCGTTTATAATGCCAGTTACAATAATCCATTTTCAATTGAGTTTAATTGGAAAATATTTTTCATGTTTTAAATTAATCGACGTTGCTTTGTTATTACCACTGACTGCTACATAATACTATACCAGCGCCAGGGCCACAGCGACTTGCCGCAACAAGGACAACGACAGCCGTAAAAGACAAAAAAACTAACTTAAGCCAACTGCACAGTGTCCCATCGAGCTGACAAATTTAACTAAAAAATAATATTCTATTCTTTATATAATTATTATATATTCAAATTCGTTCGTGTATAACAATATAAATAAAAAATATGCACATATTATGTTTGTATGTGTCATCATTTTACAAATCTGTTTCAATTAGTATTAGAAACACAAATAATTTTTTATTTAAATACATTAGACTCGTGTCCAACTGCTTTTTTGAACAGAGCTATTGGACAGAAGTCTAATTTACATATGTATCTCAGCTTCGGAGGTACACCAGAAAAATATTTTTAAACACATTTTGGCAATAATAAGACACAATTGTTCAAATCAGAAGCTCAATCGTATGGCTTATCGTTTAAAAAAAGACGATATTTGTTTATGGGCTTGTGAACAGACCAATTTGTTGTATCGTTGTTTTGTCGCATTTTAAATGTCAATTCAATGTAGTCTGTGAAATTAGTGAGTTTGACAACAATTTTTAATTATTATTCAACTTATGTACTTATTCGTATAATTTTTCCAATAAAATTCATTAATATAAATAAAAAATAAAAATAGATATAAACGATGTCGCCGGAGGAAATATCACAAGCTATTGCAAAACTTGCCAAGTACAAAATCACGACAGCAGGCTGGCTTCATGGGTACATGGCTACAAATTTCTCTGGCTTTTTCAAAAATTGTCTACTTTTTGCGAAATTTCGGGTTTTTTGCAACGGGGTTACTTTTTCTATTTTTTATTGCTTCATCGACTTTTAAATGGTATTAAACATTTTAATTTTTTTCAATGATTGGAAGTTATTGCGAATTTTGCCATTTTTGTAGTTTTTTGCGAGTTTTCCACATTCCTTGCATTTGTAGCTCGTTTTAGAAGATTTTACGACTGCTTTTGAATTTTGCAACTTTTGGCGGAATTTCGCGTTACAAATAGAATTTTTCCATACCTGTCTTCAATACAACCATTTATAAAACATATAAAATTCAAACGTATAATTATAAAACACTTTTGTATGAAAATTACCAACAACAAAAATACAATACCGCATAATTAGACGATTACACAACACATACGGCGTTAATACGAGCTTGTGAATTCAACAAATAAGTCAGCTGAGCTGTCGAGTACAGATGGCATGAATTCGCCTTGCAATGGGGGAAAAACAATTTTGTGATGTGAGAAAGTTTTCAAGAAGTGAAAGAATAAAATAAAATAAAAGGGACAAAATTACTGAAATATTTTGAAATAGAAAATGCCTGTAGTTTTTGTTCTTGTTCTTTTATCTCTAATATCTCCTCTCCTTTTCTTCTTTAAAAAGCTTGACGATTTGGTGCATAACAGCGTGAACTTACAACTGGCTGTTCACAAGTTTCATATGTAGTTGTGAATTGGACAATTTCTTTAATTAAATTTACTCACTGTGCTGGTTTAATAAAAAAGTCTTACAAGAAACAAATGGAGTTTCCTGTACATGTATTCACGTTAGTTGTATTTAATAATACGAGTAGTTGTGCAAAAGCAACTATTTATTCAATTGTAAGCAGAAAGAAGCAATCTGTGTATGAATGAATGAATGAATGAATGAAAACACAAATGTTAACGAATATGTGTAAATGAACGTTATTTAAACATTTATTACCGACAGTACAACAATACAATATAAATATGTACAACAATGATGTGTTAAAATCGCAGCGGAAATGTTACTTATTGCAAAGTGTATTTGGGCGGAAATGCCTGCATTTATGGACGAGTGTGTACGCCTACACCACACAGATGCATACATACATACATACATGAAAGCTCATATATGTATACACATGTAAATATGTATGTATATATGAGTGTCGACTTTGTATTACTGTGTTTCGCCTTTCAACTGAAAATAATAAATATTTATGTGCACAGTTTCTTTTTTTCTTGATTTTTCCTCCAAATATTTCTTTCTTGCATGACCTGATAAATGATTGTTTGGAAGCCAATTAAATAATTAGTATTCGAAGCAAAAGAGTACGTGAACAAACCAATTAAGAAATTTATTTTGACATGTTAAGTATTTGTCATATAGAATGTCACTTTTCCATGTGTTCAATTTGTTCAAGTTTTGTCATCCAAGTTCTTCAATTGATTCCAAGCACTTCCGTCTCGTGCCATACACTTCAAAATAACTTTTCTCTTAAAACGTAACTTGACATTTTGAAAGCTGCAATTTATAATCAATATTCAAAAATTTAACCAACATTTTTAAAATTCCTAGCTAATGTGTAAAATAAAAATTTACTAAGTTATAATTATAACTTTTCATACAAATTTTCCTCAAAATAGATTTCAAGCCCAAATTATTTTTTTATGAATACGGAAATTAAGCTAAATTACTTAAGATAAGGCCCGACGATACATAAACTTTTTTTATATAATTTAAATTGCTGTGATCATATCTTATTGTATGAAAAATACTGGCTGAGCGAATTTCTTCAACTATTTGCCACGTCTGACTCCATCTTAACTTAATGTATTACATATTTAAATATTCAAAATGCTTTGTACAGTAAATTTTATTTTAACTAATCTGTAGTTATAAAAAAATATGAATTTAAAAAACTTAACTTGCTTAAGCCAGTATTTTTGAAATATCTTTTTGGAAATGAATCTTAATTATTGCGGCATTATATTTTTTCATTCAAGCTCTCATTTTTACAAAAAAATATATATATTTTCTGTGTGTGTCTATCCCTTCGAGTATTTAATTTAGCTAATAGATTATAATAAATTCAAAGCTCATGATTTAATTATTTATAAAATATTTTAAATTTGTTTGTGTCATTTTTACTTGTGGAGATTCATGTGGAATATGTCAATGATTATGGTTTTAAACAATTCAACAATTCATTTATTTAAAATGCAAAAACGTACATCAAGGCACGACAACTCACATTTAGAAATACAAAATAATAAAAGTGGGATTACATTCAAACAAATAAATAAAAGCCAATAAACGCCCATATAACTGTGTACTTACATACTTATTTTTATATTCGATTTATTCGATTTTATATCATTTTTTATTTATGTGATTTTATTTTGTGGAAAATATTTGTTCATTTTTATTATCTGATGACTTTGTAATAATTACATCGATAATTATTATTATGGCGATTATAAAGTTGTATAGAAGCAACAATATTGAATTAGTGTTAATTTTATTAAAATAATTCCGGAATATAATCTTTGCGCCAAAAATGTGTGAGCGCTTACGCAAATATTAATTTCAATAATTGCAAAAACGAATTCACCACAAGTTCTATGCATTACATTTGTTTATTATACATACGAGTACATACATGCATAATTACATACATTCATATATTGGGTTTAATATAAATACTTTCACTACATCAATGTAACCACGAAAAACATTCTGGAAAGCACTATGAAAGACCCATTACAATTCAAAATGTTGAACTAATTAATCTCCAGCACATCTTTTCAATAAGTCGAATTTAAAAAAAAACCCCGAAATGTCTTAAGCACGAGTTGCGGAAACCTCTAATATGTCTGAACATTTTTGGCATTAACCTGACATCACTTTCCATACAAAATTTATTTTATATGCGTTTTTCAAACGAAAAATATTACTGACAGCATTTTCGTGTTAAATTTGTATGATTATATATTATTTTACTTATTTATGTTCTCAATTAACAATTTAATTAAGGAAATCGTAAAACACGCCCTCCAACAATTAAAAAAAAATCAAATCATTCTTAGAAAAATCTATGCAAACGCGATGAACATTATTAAATATTTACAAAACAAATTTTCGCAAAACTTTTGATATTTTTGGAAGAAAAGCTTTAAAGGCAAATAAATATAAAGTCGAGTTCAAATTAAATGTATTATATCTATTATGTTTTATTGTATTATTTAACTTCAATTACGCACCGCATGCATCCATCCATCCATCAAATTTTAATAAAAATACCAAATAATCTTGTTTCGTCAACTATTTGACAGGTCTGACTGACCTTAATTTAAGCAATTCAAATATTACTTTCATCAATTTATTTATTTGATCTTCAATTAGAACTCAACTAATAGTAAATGCTCATATCTGAACTCTAAACTCTAAAAATTAATTGAGTCGGACAAGAATTTATTTTCTATGGTTGTAACTGATATTTGGCATTCACATCTCAATTCAAATATATTTCCTGTTTGGAATCAATAATATTTTCTCGAAAACTGCTGAATTACTTTATTCCTTTAATGCTTCGAATTTTAGTATAATTTATTAGGTTTCTTGAATGTGGAGCAACATTTGTATTGGCTGTGTAAGTGTCCTGTATGACTATAAATTATACACATGTGTGTATGTGCATTGAATGTTCAAATATGAAGTTAGTATGGTCAGAAGCTTTCTTTCATTTAATATTAATGATTTGCTTTTCGCAATTAAAGCAACAACAAATCAGTTTTTAATTAAAATCATTATACAAATGTACAGAAAAACGTTATAGAAAAATATTAAATTTCTGTTTCGGACAATATTTAAAACACGTACCAAAAAGCTTTTTAAACACCCAATACATTCGGTATGTTTGTATCTGCATGGAAACACATTAACATACATGCATCCAAAATATAATACATCAAAATTAATGTTTTAGGGTTTATTCATTTCGTCCTTACACACCCCCAGATCCAACCATGCACACATAAATACACAATAAAACATGAGTATGTTTATGTGTTTGTTAATGTAAGTTCGTCTATACATAAAACATAATGCTATTTAGTTTTACATACACACAAATACTTCCTCGCATTAACCGATATTGATTTGCAAAATGTGAAAATAAATTGGATGAAAACATGTCACTTTACAAAATATGACATTGTCAAATTATATTAAATGACAAAATGATAAAATAATCGACAAAAACAATATTGAATGATATTATATAAAAAAAAACATTACACACACATACACACACACACATGTTACGGACGTAAATAAGTACATTGTTGATGCTTGCAACACATTAAAAAAAATATTATATGCAATTAAGAGCTTGATGCGCACTTCATGAATATCAGAATATCAATCAATATTTCCTTTTAAAAAATCACTTTCAATATAAATTTAGTATGTATTTATTACTCAAGCATTCGCACGATATAATTAATACACACTTTCATCTTTTTCCAGTTACTATTCCATTAACGTCCTACAATTGAATTAAAGAACTGTTCGTTTCAAGTTTGGACATCTGAAGCGTTTTATGTCTTTGACTCGGAAATATGAAACTATTAGTTTACACTCTATTTACGTTGGAGTACATATGTACATAAATATACAAATATGTACATACTAGTAACTATATGTAGCGAATATAATATTCACTTGTGTTTGACTCGATTTTGGCGTCTGCAAAATAAAATTCAAATTTAAACAAAAGATCACTATTCAATTATTACACTCCTAACGGTATTTACATTCCGCCAGCAATAAAAAAACACTTTCTTGTCTTTCATAATCGACACCAAGTTTGTTTGTTTTTGGAGACTAAATCAGAAATTATTAAATCTTCCCTTCGATTACACTACAGAACATTTTTAACATTTTGGGACTTTAGATTTGTGTCAGGTGTTTCGATGAATGTACATATCGGAGGTTCTTACTTTTTTTGGAAGTTCTTAACTTTTCTCATTATTTATTCGATGAATTAACTGGTTAAACGGCAGTCATTTTGAAAGTGAAGATGATTGGAAAATTTAAAATCTTGTTTCTGACGGATATAAATAGAATTGTTAAAAAAAACTACAGAGCGTAACATACGACTCATTTTGGATTTGTTTGAAGACTGTCAAACATCTTCAAATTCTTCCAGAAATATTTTATCCTCTGGGTTTATAGAATAGTGGCTTGACAGAGTTCAGATTTTAAGCAGTTTTCACATCAGATTTTACACAAACTTGTGAACAATTGCGTGTATTACATTTGTTTATTTTAAACTAAAAGCAACCCGCCCGAAATTTTTATCAGTTACCGAATCATCTGCTGCGAATTACATACTTTTGAACTCCTTTGTTAGTTAATAGAGGAGCTACAATTCAGATTATTTAATTTTAAATCAAATTGTTCGCTAAATAAATATTTAAATCGTCCAATCGTTCTATCTTTAGAAAAGAATAAAATGAAAAAAGCAATTCGCTTTTCATCAAATTTTTTTTAACATCAAATCTTTTTAATTTTCTACTTTCATATGAATCTCAGAGTTGAGTTAAATTTATTTTTATTGCAAAAACTACCAGTAGAATAGTTTTTGCACGAAACATTTATTTATCATTTTTATAACAACATAAAATGAAGTATTTATTTGCATAAATATGTTTTAATATTTTCTTTCTGTTTTTGCAAATAATTTTTGTATTTAATTTCATACTAATGACTTATAATTTACGTTAAAAGTTTTGTTACTGTAAAATTGTCCGCATCGTTCTTGCGCACACAGACACACACACATATATATACACAAATGCATTAAAAAAATGCAAAGTTTTATCTTGAAAACGGAAATTTTTAATTAGGTACAATTTTGTTGCCATTACAGTTGTTTCTGTTGTTTCAAAAGAGCGCCGCCTTTAAAGGATTTTATGCAACTATTTTAGAAAACAAACACATGCAAATATTTGTTAATGGTCTTGTTTCACTGTATGTGTGTATTTACCTGTAAATGTGTGTTTTACAAATATAAAGTGATGTTATCTACTCCCTGCAAACATTTCCTACTGTAAAAGCAGCTAAGAAATTATCTCGAGATTGTTGATATCTCCACCTGTTACAAGACAACTAAAAATTATGTTCCAAATTAAGTAATCGAGCACAGTAGTGAATACCTTGACCTGTTGTGGTGAAACTTGCGACAGTCTTTGGCAGGAATCGAACCCACAAACTCTAGAGTGATAGTGTAGCGCTTCATCAACTAACGTCCTTTCACTAACGTCACTTGTAGAAGATAATAACGCGATAGAAATATACAATTTTGTTTTTATAACACTCTGTGTAAGTTAATGCTTCTTGTTTATGTAAATTGTAAAATGTATTTGGTCAATCTTCCAGAAGACACCAGAAGGCAGTGCCAAGTATCAATAATCGTCCAAAAGTTTGGGTGTATGAATGTCTGAATGTATTTGAAATTGTTTTTCTTTTTAATCAAATATTTTTTTAAGAAGTTTACTTTCGTATTCATTTGTAAAGTAAGTGTCATGTCGTTTCTGCCATTAAATGCACATTCACAAACACTTGAGAACGCTGGATACATTTAGTCTTTGAAGTCGTAGCAAAACCATGAAGCAAAATTATTGGCTTTAAATTTCAAATTATCCTTTTTGCAACAACTTGATTGGGCGTATTACACAACAAATCACAACTTTTAATAGTAAAAGGGAGTTTTTTAAGCCCTATAAAAATTTTAAATTGTAAAAAATAACGCAAATAGTTAAATTTTAATTCGAAAAGTTTTTTATTCGAAAGATCAATAGATGACATTAACACAAGAAATTGATTTCGGTCACCACGGCTTTTCTTGACGAAGCGCATTCTGGACGATCAATTTCAATCACAAATATTTCGCCTCCAAGGCGTCAATTGTTGCTGGTCTTACAGCATAAATCAGTGACTTCAGGTGGTCCTACAGGAAGTAATCTCGAAATCAACTTATCGCCAAATTTTTATTTCAATAAGTCAATGGTTGCAGTCGCCGTGTTGCACGCAGGGTCTGCTGTGGATTGGTTGCACTCCATTTATATCGATTTTGTTTATTAAGAAACTCGTCAAGCCAAAAATGATCTTCATCGCTGAACAAAATATTAAATAATAAATTTGGCTCTTCTTTTCAGTTCGCACATTCCTTCGCCATGATGGTGTTACTGCATCATTTAGAAAATTTGTAGGAGGAAATCTATCCACAGGTGGATGTTTATGTGCGCTATAAAAATCACGAAGTCGTCTTCAAGTTGTGCGAATTGAGGACCTATTTTCAAAGCAAAACCAGATAAGTTGGTAACGTTGTTCAAGCGTCAATCTATTCATGATGATTTGATTATATTTTTATAAAATTATTACGTTACGATACGTAACGTGAGACTTGGCTAACATTTTCTAGTAAAAGAAACCCGTGCATCTAAATTTCTAACCATTTAAAGGGAGATGTGTTTTTTTTTTTGTTGTTAACTGAACATTTTGTTGGGCAGGTTTTTTAAGTGCAAAATAATTTAAAGTAACTTATAAATTAAATGAGTTTCCTTATGAAACATTGCAGAAAACTTTATCAGAAAACTTTAATGTTTTTATTTGTTAATAAACTATTAAAATAATTCTAACACAAATTTAATTATCTAAAAATTGTTTTATAATTTATAAACGATTGTTTTATAATTAAAAAAAATTATATTATTTAAACTCATTATTAATCAATTAACTCTGTTTTGGGTAATTCGAAATAAGGAATAATTAAGTAATCAGAATAACTTGAGCTTCCATCTGTTGCCTTTCAGTTTTTTTTTCATTAAAATATTTTAACATTTTTTTGTTTTACATTTTTAAACCAAATAATTAAATTATATGAATGTTCAAATAACATAAAGTGTATTTAATTTTTTTTATTTTACCAATTTTATAAATATTTTAATTGTTAAAAATATTCTTCGTTAATCAAAAGAAGGCAACATTTGATTTCCGATATCATTTTGAACAAATCTTAGTAGAACTACAGTAACCTGCTGTTAAAATATGTAACAAAAAATAAAACATCCACAATTATGATTCTAGTTTTATAAAAAATTAATCAGCAGTTTGGAAGAAGTGTATGACACTAATATGATTTACAACTCAACTAAGTTGAGTTGTCAATGTTACAACTTAACTCAACTATTTTTTTGTATTATGATTCACAACGAATTTTAGTTGTCTTCGTTGTAAATCATAATACGGGTAACAACTTTACGAATACAACTAAGGCCCAAATTTACAACCTTTATTTAACTAATGATGGCCGTTTGACCAATGACATTTAGTTAACTAAAGATTGAGAATATGGGCTTCAGTGAACAGCTGATTGAATGCTAAATTGAGTTGTAACCCATAATAAGAATTTAAGAAGTACATCTCAACTATCAATTTGGTTGTGAATCAAGTTGCCATTTACGAGTAAAGTTTTAAATTATAATTTTTCACACTTTAATTATTAAAAAAAAATAACTTTACTATTTGGCGTCAGAGGCTCTTTATTAAATTTATTTTGCTGCTACATAAATAACTTAATTGTAAAATCAATGACCATATCAAAATTATTTTCGATCGCCACACCACAAATTTATTTTATTTTCCAAAAGTTAACAACGTCCAATGTTTCATTACATCATTATGTTTTTAAATGGCTTTGGGTATTTTTTTTTTCATTTGGATTAATTTTTGCACCAGTTTTTAAACATGTGCAAGTGTGAGATTAATTGAACAAATATGGTCGGTCGCATGATAAATTTTTTATTTCGTCACATGACATGAGAAGTTTGGTGGACACTGGATAAATAATGATTAAAATTGGCCCGTAAGAGATCAATATGAGTGTTATAATACACTTATGTCAGTGTTTGTTAATATCAAATGAAAAATTACAAGTGATCTCGTGTGTCTGTGTACGTTTTGCAAAATTGCCTGCAAACAGAAGTAATAAAAGCCCAGCAAACAAATAGGTTTGATCTCAAATTGAAAATAATTTTAAATCAAACTGCAGCTGAAATGGTAAACGTTTGAAATTGATTTGAATGGAATTCGGAGAATCCAGCATTCTCAACAAAAAGCTGACTTTATTCTCAAGTTGAAAAATAAGTTGATTTTCAAAATCAATATGAGACATGGATTGTAAATAAATGTGTAACTTAAGGGAAGTTAATTTCATTGTAGTTTCAATTTCCCATACGTTTAAGTTGTAAAACTGTCAATTATATTTAATTCCGATACTCTAAGCGCGTCGCGATACTAATTTTTACACATTGAAGAATCTTAATAAAACTTATATTTTTGTCTCATTTTTATTACATTCCGGACCGCCTTTAGTAGTAAAATGAAACGCTTAAAATTTATACGAAAAAACTTAAATTTAAAAAATGTGTATTTCTCATACACGTTTGAAATTGATTCCATAAAATTTGTTATTTGAAACTTGAATTAAATTTTAATCTGTGTTTGAGAAATATTTCAGAATAATATTTTAATATCAAACGTTTGATCCTGTGTTTGTTGGGAGTACGTACTCGTATACATTTCCAAATGCACGTATGGATTTACACAGTTTGTATGTGTATGTAAGTATGTGTTTGTATAGATTTGTGTAGTTTCGTTATTTTTCCATAATGCGAGAAGTAAAGTGTGTAACGGTACCAACAAATTATCATAGTATAGTTATTTTGTTGTTGCTGTTGTCGTTGCTGTTGCTTTTCAATGGCCACAATAGACCATTAAAAACCATGACGACATTTCAGTTGCCGTTATTTCTACAGCTGACGATGATGTCCTTTCAATTGTCCGCATTGATGCTGATGTCATTGGGACAGTTCGTATGCCTGCGCCACCGAGAAAAACTATTGAAACACACACACGCAAACACACACGCGCGCACACACACACACACACATACATGTCACGTTAAACCGAATGATAAAATGTGACATTGACTTGAAAACTTGAACTAAAAAAGACAGCGAATATTGGAATATATTGACAAGTGGCTTAACAATTTAATTTTTGCTCTCATATAATCGTTAAAAAGGCGAAATTGCATTATTTGTTTTCAATTTGGTATAAAATTAAAAACACAAAATAAATTAATATTTATCTACTTGACAGCTCCTTGAAATGGTGTTTATCCTCATATTTATATGTCTGTTAACCAAATCAGTTATTTGTTTTAAGCCAATTAATGTCTTCGTCTGTGGCACAAGTTTTTCCATAGTTTGTTGAGTCTAGTTCTTTCATTTTAATCTTTTAATACTCGTGAATTGTGTGCGAAGGCCATTCAAGTGATGAATATCATAAAAATTATCCTTTTTTAATTGACAGTGCTTATGCGGACTTAGATTTAAGATATGCCAACTCAAAAGGAGCTCTCACTCCCTTCCCAACACATTTTTGTCTTTTGGGACACTTGAGTACAATAAGACAGAAAAAAGCCACAAATTGCTTAATACCAAACTTGTTAGCACTCGTGTCCTTTTGTGTTGCAAAAACACACACACACACACACACATGAACAAATACTGAAGAATAACAGAGCAAAACAAAACAAAACGAAACAAAAAGCCTGTGAAATAAACATTAAATTCCGATTACGCGCTTAATTTATTTTCTCTTCTGTATAATAGATATGAATTTGGACAAGTGAAAGGGAAACCAACGGCAACAAATTTAAAAGACAAAAATATTATCCAAATCACTGAAATACACAAACACACACACACACACACACCCGTACTGCCCGTATAGAGACCGAGTCAGTCTGAAGAAGACAAAGTAGTGAAATATTCACTTAAATAAAATATTTATGAGTATGAGAACGTTTGTGCACATCAGAATTTTTCCCTTTTCCTGAATATTTTCTTTTGAGTTGTTTCACTTAATTTTACTTCATGTTAAATTTATGTACGTTCGTGGAAGCGGGAGTAATTGTTTGTGCTGTGGCTATTTCTTTCCTGTGCTTTATATTTCTTAAAGCACAAAAAAGGTACTCGCAATATTACTGCGATTTTTTTAAAGTTTATGAATGTAGTTATAGTTGAAAAAAAATGACTGGAGTAGAAGAATACAAGAGCGAGCTAAATCATTACGTAATCCTCTTGTTGAAAATTATGACATTTAAAACAGCATAACTGCTAAACAACGAAACTGCAAGGAAGACACTACAAATTAAATTTTTTATTTGGAAAAAGAATATTTCAATAACTGAAATTCCGAAGCTGCAACTTAAGAGTGTACATTAGGGTGGCTCAAAATTGTTTTTGGGGGTTTTTAAAAAGGCTCAGTGATAACGAGGTGCTAAGCTGTGTATTTCATATCAATGTAAAGTTTTATAACATTATTTTAAGTTTGTTTTGCTCCCGAATTGCATGGGAAGTTTTAAAAAAATTTAGATTTTCGGAGTCACGTTAGTACTTTCTTCGCATTATTTATATCAGAGTCACAACTCTCTTTGTTATAGATCACAAGATATTGGAGTATCCTCGCAAAAGAACTAAAGTCAAAACAGTTTCTGAACTTTAAAATGAAAAGAAAATTAAATTCCTTACAAGTTTTAAATCAATTTATTCAGGTGATTATGAATTCGCTTACCTGGATAAATTGTGATATGAATTCGCTTAGTTGGAAATAGTGTTATGAGTACAATTAAGTGTTTCCTCCAGCTTCGTTACTTCCTCATTTTTATCAAATAAATTCAATGAAATGCAGATCAATGCTGTATCGTATCGTGTATAAATTAAAGTAAAAGTATCAAATAAACTGTTATACAAAATGTGGAGACCAATTTGAAAATATAAAGTTTTATTTTGTTTCTAATTCATCTCTAAAACTATTAGTGTAGCGCGGTGTTAAAGGTTAACATTAATGCATTGACGTCATTATATGTGTCCTTTCAAATTTGGATATTAAAATCTCTAGCCAAAGAATATTCAAGATTTTTAATTCAACTCAAAGGACATGAAGAATTGTACTTACTACGCTTTCAGTGTCAAAAACTACTCTGAGCGGCAAAACTACGAGGAGGGATTCATCAAAGCACAGGTAGACAAAATAAAAGGATTTTGCTTCAACCGAAACATTTCACTTAATGAATTTAGCAAATTGATTATTCGAAATATGCTCTGATATTTAATATCAAAAATTTTTTATTTGTTCTGGGTTGAACTCCATTTGTGATTATGACGAATTACTTGGGTATTTTTTTTTTGTTTGGAACCAGCGATCATTATATAAAAAATTTATTTTGCTAAAATAATCCGTTGTGCCCTTTTTCAAAATTGCATATTCAATTATAAACTAATCGTGTTGCCAAAGTCATACTGTAGCTCATCAATTTAAATACATTGAGAATGAACCACTGAAAGATGCCACAAAGTCTATGCCAAGTTTAGCGGCGCGTCTAACAAATAATTCAAGCGACATAATTATCTCTATTGCCAAAAATAAAAGGACTAAAAAAGAAAACAAATATTTAGTACAGTGAAAATACAATAAAGGAACATTTAACGTAACCTTTTAAAAAAATTCATGTTACTTTTCGAGAGCGCTAATCTAATTCACGACCTAATTCAGACATGGAGAAACAGACAGACAGCCTGCCAAACGATTTAACGATGCGACTGACTAAACAAAATAACCCGCCATAATAATAAACTAAATAAATCAACTGAAGTTCTATTTCTTTTATTCATTTTTGTTTTGTTTTTGTTTGTTAGGCTTTTTGCTTTTGTTTTTCTTTTGCGTAATAAATCGATCTAAAAATCAAAAGCAACAATAGCTTCATCATCAAAATGGACTGAGGAAAAGGCATTAAATCAACAAAAACAATAAGTTAAAATATAAAATGAAAAAACTGAAATATCTGGAATTTTGTTATTAAAAAAGGGAAACGAAGTCATAATTTAAAGCAATTTATGCGTGCTTTGCATTTTATAAATAAGATTAAACACTTTACAGGAAATTGTATCTGCGTATCGCAAGTTTTGCAGCACAGCGCTTTCTGAGTGGGATGTAGTACATGATAATGGCAGCATCCAATACACATACATACATACACACATAAATACACAAACACATACATACATATTTACAAGTAGAGGAGAAACATCAATTTCTCATAAATTTACAACTTTTCAGTGTTTGGAAAAACAATGCGACGGTTGGTAAACAGATTACCAAATGTAAATATAAAAAAAATTATTTTTTATGTATTATAAAACATTCCAGTTTCCGTTAAGAAAAAAATATCTTAAAGTATCTTCGACAAAGCTTACATATGCTTTTGTTAACTGCTTCCTACAAATCGTTTGATGCTGCAACTAAGTTTAAGATTTCTTCTCCCTCTGCAATATTTAGTCCAACATCGAAAAAGATCCACACACATTCACACATGAGAATATTCATCAGGATAATTCGTAGTTTTATGAGAACTTGAGTACGGCAGTAAATCACACCTGCACGGACAGAAAAAAGACTCGTTTAGCCAAACAAATGTAAGAAAATGAGGACAGTAAAGATGAAATACGTTTCAAAATGTTCCATTTAATTAAACACAAAAAAGAGAGACACACCGGAACAGTTGAAATTATTTATAAAACTTCTTAAATCAATAACTAAAACATTTGCTCTACACTGCCGCTGTACTTATTATACTTGTGGACAAACTAAAATAAGGACACCCATACGCAAACACATACATCTGCTTATACATGTTGAAGTGCTTCACTGATAACATAAATCAAGTGGGAGAAGGAATTTTAAATTAAAATATTATTTTAAAAAAGCTTTCGTTTTCATTGAAAACAATAGTGGAGTTCAATGCAACATGGACTGAGGAAATCCAAATACAAAATAAAAATAAATACTGTTGGATTTTATTTTCACTTTAGCAATCAAAGTCATCAAACACTGAACTCTGCTAATATGTAAAACGAAGTCTTGGAAAAAATACACAAACTCGTAGGAAGACTTTATTTTATTCAATAAAAACTGTCAGACAGTAAAAGTGCTTAAAGCGTTTAATTTTTCTTGGTATTAAAGAAAATACTACATGATATTTCATTATTGTTTATTATTATTTTTATTCATGACTGATAACAATTTTCATACCTGCAATTAAAGTGAATTTATTGCAATAAATTTCATTTAAAAAAATTTAATTTTAAATTGTTTTATTTCAAAATATTTGGCGTGAAAATCACACTTGAGTCGGAGATCTGCGATATTTTCAAATAAATTTTCTAGGCAAATTTTTGAATGTTGAATTTGATTCGTTTTAAGTTTTATCTGTCAATAAAATAGTTCACTATTAAAAAGCCGACTTACAATAAATCTCACTCACAAAGTGCTACAAGAAAATATGTGAATTCAAATTTTATTGTTATAAAAGAAATTTACAATAGTTTTAGAAAAAGAAATTTCTCTTAAACAAACGCACAACAAGTCGAAAAGAAAAATAAAATTTTCCCAAAAATAGTTTATAAACTTCCTCCTTTTTTTGTGATCAGTTAAAAATAATATTATTTCAGAACTGCCATAAAACGAATATGAAAAATATTAAAAAAAAATACAAAAAATATTTATTTATTAGATTTTGAAGACGCCATTCCGTTGAACGAAACGCTTTATGTTGCAGGGAAAAAATTTATATATAAAAAAAATGTCTCAGCGCTTTTATATCAGTGTGAAACACTTAAAAACGTTTCGTTTTACAAAATGAAGCCGTGATTGACTTTTGATTTTTTCAACGTTTCAAAATGGCAACAAGTACTTTTTATTTGCAAAGTAGATCAGTACTAAATTAGTATTCGTATTGCCAAATTAACCCTTTGTGGGGCTACTCTTAGCATCGAAATTTATTTTTTAGCACACACAATCCATGATGCAAAACAAATCAACTTGACAAGTCATCATCATATAAGAAATATTAATACAGAAATTGTGTTTTTTTTCATACCGGCATTCAAGTAGAATTTAGAAGATTCCTTTTTGAAAATACCACTCCACTCGTCGGTGTCAACTTATGTAGAGTCGTCTCTAAATATTTGAATACGGGGAGTGGTACTAGATCCAACCCGTCGCATTGAGATATCTAATAAGGCCATTCAACCCAATCTCTTATAAATCTGAAAGGTCTTCTTGCACATAACTGCCTAAAAACTTGTGTCACGAGAGATGCAAAGTGGAAGATTGTCTCTTCTTTGCTTTCTTCTCGGCAGCTTCGGCAGAACTCATTATAGGACAAGCCTTTCCTACTAGCATGTCAGCCGACAGTCCAATGCCCCGTCATGGCTGCAACGAGCCTCGAGATGTCCCTACGGTTTTTACTTGTTAATTGTATTGAGCTCCTATCATTGTAGCATGGCCACATTTTGTCAGCAACTTTGCACGTTGATTCATTTTGCTATTTTTTAATTTCAGTAGTATTTATCTTCATTAATAAATTTTTTGATTAGAATGCCTGTGTAGACAAAATTGCACTCAATAGAAATATAATTTTGTATGGATATAAATTATTTGAAAACACTTTATGATTTCGATTTCCTAGAAAGCGAAAAAATTAAATTATTTGTAAATGTGATTTTCAAAAAGTTGTAGGAAACTGTAGAACTTTTGTAATTTTAAATTCAAATTTGTTAACAACACTGCCTGCTAAAAACATTTTTTTCTATTAATAAATTCTCATTAGATGTTGTTTACCTGCATCAAAGTTTTATGTACGAATACATTCACGTATTTTGCGTCAAATTGAAAGTCTTTGAAATTAAAACACAACAATTTGCTTGGGCCGGAGATAAACAAATAAAAAGAGAGAATTTCCCATTGAACAAATACATCAAAGCAAATTAAGAGCATTTAACGTCTGCGCCTTGTTTGGTCTCACGCTCTGCTCCTTCTTTGTGTCACTTCTAACGAACGACTCAAAGAATTTTCAGTTTTACTAAACACGTTTTTGTAATTTCTTTTTTTTTAGTGAATCCGAATCCAGCAAATTGGTTTTTAAAGAAAATAAGCATGAAAGTAGCAATTCAGTGATACAAATGGAATTGCGGTTTATTAAAAAAGTCTCTGTAGCAACAACAAAGTTGTTGCAACTTTTATACTTACAAACACACACACACACGAACGAACGAATTTAACGGTAATGTTGTGTGTGTGTGTGTGTGTGTGTTTGCTAAGACTTTCATTTATCGAATAATCAATAAAATGTTCATTCATTATTCGCAAATCGCATGAGAATCTTCAGTGTCAAAGTACCAAAGGTAAGACGTTTTTGATTTCTTAATTTTTCAAATGAACTGCACAGATTTAAGCAGAGCTGGTTTTCAGTAATTCCCCAACAGCTCATTCATAGTTATTTTTTTAGTTTTTTACTATTTTTGTTGTTGCTTAAGAAAGAAAAAGGAATAAAAACATTTGTACATAAATACTTAATCTCTACTGTTGCAAAACCAAGTTGTTGAGAAAAATACTTTGTCATTAATTTAATAATTGTTGAAGGTTTAATTTTGGTCTCTTTCTTTTTGCAAAAGACAACTTAAAAGTATAAAATCATTTTGCTTTTGTGCAGGTCTTTGAAGGGTTTCTTCTTTTATTTAGGTGTTTTACATTAAGATATCTTTTATCTTTTAGCACGAAAAAAAAGAAAAACTAAAAACTTACACAAACATGTCACTTTCGCAAGTGTGTAGAGTGAAGAAATAATGCAAGTGATAATATTGTAAAACTTTAGAGCAAACATAAATATGAACAAATTCAGCTTTTCCCAAGTCATTCTCCTTTACTGCCCCCCCTCATTCGCATCATTGATTTACATAGATTCTGAGTACACATGTTTTCACTTGTAACATGAATGAACATGTTTGTAGCATGTTTGTGAATTATGAGTTGTAGGTTAGTCGATGTATCCTTCGGTCTACGGGTTGGTGGGTTGTTGCAGCTCTTTACTTTTTTTTAGTTTTTGTAAAAGTAACCTCAAGTGTCAATAATTTGGTGTAAATTTATCGTTCAACCATATAGAACTTTTGGAGTGTGGTTTTAAGAAACTAACTCAAGCAGCAACGACAGGCAGCAGGATCTGATACCTCACCATACTCAGCCACTCACAAATACATAAAACATAAATGGATTGGTTTGTTCTTTGTTTCTTTGTTCCGAAAACGAAAACGAAAACGAAAAATATTGTAAAAGAAACCTTGATGGTGTTGTGAACTGAAAAAATTACTTTTTTTTTTTGTTCTGCTCAAAAGTTAAACTATTAGCAAATAAATTTATTTAATTCAAGGTTGTATAGCAAGCGGGGGAAAAAAAGAATATTGAAAAGAGACATTAACAATTTTGTCGTTAGGAAATTCTCTCTATTCAATATTGTAATCAATAAAAACTGCAAGTAGGGGTACAGTGAGTTTGCTGGAAAAGTGCAACTTTTTGAAACATTTTCAATAAATTGAATGGAAATAAAAAATGTAGAGCAGAATTGTTTGATAATCAGCATAATAAAAAAAACATGTTTTTTGAAGGTTTCATAATTCTATAAAAGTTGCTTAAGAAAAACAAAAGCGATAGAATCCATTAACGTTATTTATTAGACAAAGATTTTTGTAATTAAAAAGAAAAATGTGGTTTCGCCAAGGCTGATTTTTTTCTTTTGCTTTTGCTATCGACTTTCACTTTGACAAATAATCTTTTGAAATTTTTCAAATACAAATCCTTCTAAAAAACACACTCAGGGAAACAATTTATTTGAAGATTTCACATTTAAACAACAAAGCATTAGAAAACAAAAGTGATTTCAATTGCTTCAATCAAACACTTAATTTGTTTTTATTGTTTTTATGTTTTGCTAAACTCGATAACAAAGGAATTGATTAGAGAAATTGAAATCTTACCGCTATTTCTTTGGACACAGTTCTTAGTATTTTTCTTTCAAAAAGATTATTTGCTAAAAGCATATTGTCGGAAATAGGAAAATATTTATGTTGAATTTCCCATTTGAAAGTGACAGAAAAGATGTATCTTGGTAGTTCATGCCACATGCGAAATATACGGACAAAACTAAGTTTTAAATCAACCACAAATGAAAGAGCTCTCAATGAAAAGCTTGTCGAAGCTCTAAAATAGCTTTGGGAGAACTGTCATAAATGTGTTTATTGTATTTTCTGTCGGTTATTTGTTTTGCAAGAATAGAAAAATTGACTTGTTCGATACTGTACGCACGATCTCATTCAAAAAGCATTATAAGATTGTGATTAAGGGTATCATAGATTTTGTGTATTGAATGTAAATGTATGCCAAATTGGACAAGAAATAGAAATGGAGCAAAACCAACGAACTTCGACAACGCCATAGAAATATCAAGATCCTCCACGAAATTTTGTATAGATCGAGGCCATCATTGCGAGAGCAAAACAATCTGTTCTCGAGTAGAGTGTCCTGTAGAAAAATATGCTGGCGATCGCCAGATGAAAACTTTTCATACTTTTTCATGCAAAGTAATGTGGCCTCTCCTTTGGCTTTTGGAATTAGTTCAAGCAAATTCCCAACACATTGAAAATACGTCACATAACTTTACAAACATTATTTTGTTGACATTTATCAGTTTATAAAATGTTGATCGTTTGAATCGAAGATATTAGTTGCGGCTTCCGAAAACAGCACGTTTTTCCGTTCTACTATTGTTGTCACAATAATTTCCTTTTTGTTTTACTTCATTTCTGTTTTAAAAATATTCAGATAATCAAAAACTTCGTTTCTTAAATTAACGAACTGAATAAAGTCTGATTTAAATCGCATTAATAAGATATTTTTGTTTAGAAATGTTATTTAACTTTATTAAATTCTTGAATCTATTTTTTAAATAAAGTGTTATTTATTTGATTCGGCTCTAAAAAAATTATATTTCAAATCGTGGGATGATGATTGTGTAATTATTTTAAATTCTTATTTCTATTAAAAAAATATCTGAGAAAATATCTACGTAATTCTTTTCTTATTTAAATTTTCACAACAATATATATTCTTTGTGGGGATTTACAGATTTCCAAACCATTAAAGCAAATAAATACGATTTTCGATTATAATTTTCATACAATGCAATCTTCAAAATGATTATTATTGAAAACCAATTTGCCTTTTGTCATTAAAAGAGAGTAAACAGGAACAGGCAGGATAAAAAACATTTAAGAAAAAAAAATTAAGACAAATAAGAGGAAAATGTATATAAGTGTAATTGTGAGCTTTTAAGCGAAGATTTTATCGAAATATCCTTATAAATAGTAAACAAAATTATGAAAGAAAGGAAGGTGGAATCTTTTGTATTTTAATTATGCTTTCAAAAGCACTTAATGCGATGAAAATGAGTTTTAAATATTAATTTTATCTCAATCTATTTAAAATAATGGGGCACCGTATGAATATTTTGACGAAACATTAAGCTGTTATTTTGATTACAAGTTTTTATTTAGATTTAGCAGTTGAAATTGGAGCTTCTACTGAGAATAGAAATAAATATTTCATTGCTGGCAAAATGAAGTTTGAACGCAGACAATATTTTGTCACTCAATAAATCACACAAAAAACACAAAAAAAATCCAAAAGAAATTAAGAGTTTTGCCAAAATCCAACTCTACTGACGCAATAATCTTGATACAATTATCCTTTATCACTTTACGTACTCTTCATTTGAGGATTGTATTATTCCATGATTAATTGTTAACATGTTTGCACACAATGTACACAATTGACTTTGCAGGAGCTTCCGTTTGTGTTTTTCCTACTTTATTGTTCTATCAGCAAAGGAAGCAGCAGCAGCAGCAGCATCAGCATCAGCGACACACCGGGTATTAAATGCTTACACCAGATATAATAATCAGAGATTCTGCTGCTGCTGCTGCACTCATGTAATTTTAACTAAATAATAAGAAATGAAAACGATGCGAAAACAGAAAAAGAAAAAAAAACTTAAATAAACACAAATAGAATATGAAAACAACAACAAACTGCAGTGATAAATATTTTTTGTTATTCAGTATAAACAGAAATTTATTTTTCGGATTTTAGCGTATAGAATTTTCCAAAAAGAGCAAAATGCTACACAGATATTTGTAAGAAAGTATGCACCCAGCAAACATTTCTCTTGCCAACATGTTTGAACTTTTTCAGACAAAAATCGAAGTCAAAAGTAATCCCCTCAGCGAATTAGTTGTCAGATCTTGTTCAGATATGCTGGAAAATCATTTCGTGTTTATCCATTAAATTTCCTCGGAATACGTATAAAACTCTGTCAGGATAAACAATTTTTGTGAACCAATTCGACATAAACACCCCAATTATAAATATTTGCAAGGAATTTTTTCTCGAGAAAAAAATATTTCTCCAATTAATTCAAACTCCCTTCTGTTTTGTAAAGGAATTTTTTTTTGGGAAAACCCAAACTTCAATATATTTAGAATAACTACTTTTTACCTTTTTATTTTTTTGCTTTCTTTTACACGGTTTATAAAAAAGGACTAAAAAGTAAAATGAGAGAATTTTTATTCATAATAGGAGAAAAGGAAAAAGGGAATTTTTGTTTATAATCGGGCTGAAAATATTAGCTGGGTAAGTTTATAAATCTGTATTCATAACAAGCAGTGTGTATGTGTAAACTCTATTGTTGTTTAAAAAAAAACATGGAAAATAAATCTCAGTAGCATCAATTTCCCAAACAACAAGTTTAATTTTCTTTATACTTGACACTTTCAACAATAGATCCATATGCAAAACTACACTCCACTCACGACACGCGACAATAAATGTGCACCCACTAACTGACAGTCAGACTGCTAGACAAACAAACAGACAGAAATATAGCATAATACACAAGCAACAACCGCATTCAGCGACACAAGAAAAGATTCATCTCCAGGCAAAATTGTTATTCATTTTTGTTTTGAGGAATTTGAAATGTTTTTCACGCAAAATGTGTGCATTTTGATGAAAATGAAGATGCATTTTGTTCGTCCAGTCAGCTACTTACTTGACTGGTTATCTTTTGTTGGTGTTATCAATGACTTTTCCAGTCTTTAACTATCAATTACGATTCCACAAACAGTGGCATCAATTCAAATAAACATATTTGAAATTTTAATTATCACTATTTTATTTTCGCTTTGAATTTAATCTGTCTGAAATCTCTTGCAATATCATATCAAGTATTGACATGCTTCAAAAATGGAGATTTATCGCAGGAATCATCTAATCATCAATCATAATAATCACTACTGCGCATCACAACTCTGCAGCAGTAGTTGTAAATTAGTGTTACACACCAAAAAAGCCACAAATAATTGAAAAACATCTCTGTCAACCAAAAAGTTGGTTCAGATTATTCACAACTAAACTTTCCCAGCCATAAAATTAAAGCTTTTTTTTAATTAACTACAGGTAGCCCTTGCTTAACACGTGCTTCCTAGAACATGGACTCGGTATAACACGGATTATATTTTCTGACACATTCTTCGTTAGCTCGGGAAAAATTTTCGGTTTTACACACAGTTTTTCATTCCTGTATGTACTCATTTTAGTCTTCAGAGGGGAAAAGAACTTTGCGAAAATCTTTCGAACGAAAAAACAAAAATAACAGATTTTTTTAAAGAAAAAAAAAACAACAGTATTTTGTGATAAAGAATAGATTTTATGATATGTCTCGATGTCTTATAACAAAAAGTTTCTTATTTGTTGTGGGTTGAACTTCTGCCTAACTCTCAGAAGACCTTAAACCAAAAAGGTTTGAAATTTTTTAAGAATATGGTTTAAGGTGTGCCAATGAAATGCATGCATATAGACTAAATCAACCCACAACAAAGAAAAAGCTTTTTATTAATTGTAGATTTTATTGAAACAATTGAATGTTATGTTTTTTGTTTTTATGTACAAATGTAAATATGTACGCATATATGTATATTTTTTAATTTAAATCGTATAAAATATCGAAAAATATATTAATGAAATTGGCTTTTTTTCTTTTTGCACTGGTTTCGTGTATCGCTTAACACGGCACGTAGCCCCCTTGTTAATCCAGGTCTACCTGTATTTTGTTTCCAAATATTTTGTTTAACTAATTCAACTATTCATGCAAAAGCTGTCTAATTCACTTTGTGGGTGTGTGTGTATTTGAGGGTGTGTGTATGTGTGTGTGTTTTTTCAATCTACAAACCCATATTTTAATTAATTATGTATGCTGCACACAAAAATGATTTAATAACAGCATTTTACATTTGATTCTGATTTGGAAAATAATGTTTTTGAAATGGAAGTTTGTAAGATTTTCAAGTTGGTCGCTTTTAATGTTCTTTGACCATAAATTAATCCCCCATTTAAAATAGCAAACAGATTGCCTCAATCCAAAAAAAGAAAAATTCCTTATATGTTCAAGAGCGCTGGTACTTGAACCTCTCGTTGCTATAAACACAAGAAAACTAGAAGAGCAAGGATACGGATACACCACACCTGCATGTATTCGACAGATGCAAAAATCATATACTCCTCATTTGGTTGTTTGTTTGCTCACTCAACTTGATGTGCAGTTCGTTAGTTAGTTAGTTAGTTAGTTTCTTAGCTACGGCTTTTAAAATCTCCAAATTACCGCTAAAATCTTATTAACTACGCAAAGAAATTACGTCATCTCCATTTGAGGCAGATGCTTCTATTTCTTCATTTCATTATGTGGGCATCAGTGTTTGTGGGTGAGTGTGGATATAAATTTATTATGGTTTCATAGCTTAGTGTATGCGTGTGTGTGTGTGTGTATGAGAGAGTGTGTGTATGTGTATGTGCAAGCAGTATCAGAGTGCAAATGTCTGCAGACAGAGATTCATGAGTTTCCATGCAGGTAGAATTGTATAAATTGAAGAAATGTAACAATCATTCTGTTGTTAAGCGCATAATGGAAAATCCGCATGCAAATTTGGTAACGGTTTTAATTAAATTACAATTTGAAATTTCATGAATACGACGCACACACACACACACACACATATATAGAAATTTTATCATGTATTTATTTTAAGCAACCTGTACATTTTGAGAATCGGATGTGTAGTCAGTCAGTCAGTGAGTCAGTCTCACATATAAATTGTAATGTGTATTTATGTATGTAGAAATATAATGCAGGCAAAACAAACAAAGATGCAATTTAGTTAAATGATAAATAAGTACATTTGTGTGTGTGTGTGTATGGGTGCGTGCGAAAGTATTTGCGTGTTTTTATCAAGAAGTCTACTTATTCTATTTAGAACTTGCATGTGACATAAGATGAGATTTTAGAAGGATTCTCTGCAAATTAGTATGTACATCTGTTTATTTGAATTTTCATTGTTTACTTAAAACATTTTCGTTTGTTAAAACTATTTTCATCTCAAAGCTAGATAAATTAATGTACAACAATAACGCATAAACCAATTACGAGAAGTGCGAGTACTTGCACAGGAGAGCATCAACCAACCAACAGCAACTCCATTGCTAACAAGCTTCCACCTCAAGCTAACGAGAATATTATAATTGTAAACTTTTATTTAAAATGTCTAAGTACATTTGCATTCGATTTCTTTTGTTCACTATTCCAATTTGTTGCCACAGAATAAATACCAACAGGCTTTTTCGCATTGTGGATGAGTGTGTATTAGTGTGCATTTTACTAAAAGTGGTTTCGGAAAGGCTGTGAATGGGTTCGTTCATTGATTGAATACCTTCATTCTGTGTTTACTGTTGCACAAACATCCACGGCTATAAGCTTTCGTATAAAACACCATAATGGCTTCAGGGGCAAAAACTATTTATCGATTCAGCTTTCAAGGCAGTGGGTTGGCTTAATACAATAAATTGCAAATAATTGTTAATCACAAAAATTATATTGAAAATTAAATTGGCGAATGCAAAATTAAGAGGCAGACGTTCAGTAAACGAAAGAATTATATTTATAAATTTATGTATGAATGCTCGCTTACTTCAAGACCGTCATAACTCAAAACACTGGTTTTATAGAAAGAGAAAAGTCTTTAATTTACTCACACCTTTGCTTTAGTTATGCCTCTTTTGATATCGATGTGCAAAATGTTTTGACTAAATCGAGTTACGGTGATCCATGGCATATGATTGTTTTAGGTTTCCACCTTCAATTGGCCAGTAGGAGCCTTTGAATAAGCTGGTGGATTGTTGTTTTATGTAGATTTGTGATTAAAAAAAGAAAAAAGCGTTTTCCCACGTTTCATTTTCTGATGTATACAACCTGCTGCCACTAATCCAGTATCAGGGATAAAAGGATACTTCCACATTCCATTGAGTTGCTTTAAATAAATTTTATTTCATACACAATCAGACAAAAGTACTGAATTCGGCTCAGCAACAGAAAGTATCAGATAAGTTCTCGTCCAATTATGCGATTGAAAATCATTTAATAATAAAAATCAAATTTTCCTTATATGTTCGTTGTTTTTCATGACTTGCTTGAATGCGAAAATACTCAACTAGTTCGCGGCCATGCTCCATGTACCAGCGGCACTCTGGAGTGACGTGTGATATATAACTTTTATATTTAAGAAACTATTCCTAATGAAAAGCTGAGATATACTTAATTAAATACATGTGTATGTATGTATTTATGTATGCATGTGTGTAAATAATACATAATTTAAAAAAAATATGTTGTGTCTGAAATATTACAATAATTTACGCTTCGGTAGCGAACGTGTTAAACGGAATCAGAAATTCTTAAAAATAAAAATAAATAAAAAATCTTAAATTAGTTCTGCGTATGTGGACTCCAAGACGAGGAAGACAACAAATAATGTAATCAACATGTTCATAGTAAATATTAATTTATTTCATTGATGAAATGTTAATTGGAAAAGTTTTTCTGTCCGGAAAAGAAAAATCAAAACAAATTCGCAATCAAAGTTGAACAAAGTTCCGTGGTCATTATCATTATTAATAAGTTATTGAATGATAATGACGACGATGATATTTAATGTTTGGGAATCGGAATATAAAATACATAGAAAAATATGCAAGAATAGATTTTATTAACTTGTTCATCGATGTGTTTATGACATGTTTTTGGATTCTGTTGAAGCACTTACATCCATGTAAACAATACTATTAACAGAAAATTTATTTTCTTGTGTTAATGAAATTCAATCTGAAAGTAAATTTTGATTGGCGTTAAATAACAAACACCAAACGTTACTATTAGGGAATTCCAAGATTTATTTTGGACATTATTCGGGTAGAATTAATAGATTTTATTAATTAGAATGGTAAATGAGATTTTTACAATCTAAAAGCATTTATTTCTTGAAACAATAAACAAACGGGAAATGTTTGGAGAAAACACTCCGGAGTGTTTTTAATTCACAATCACACAAGCTCACAAATAAAATATGTTTTACCACACACGTTCTCGAAAGACAATTACCGGTTTGACTGTTTAAATATGAATGGATTCCGTAGTCGACCACGTCTTAAGCTTGCAAAGTATAATGTGGGATATTACAAGTTATATCGCAAGCTGCGAAGCATAACGAGACGAAAATTTATAAAAGATTCCCACAAATAGTAGTAGAAACTTTTTATTAAAATTTGCTCTCACCAACAATTCATCATTTACAACCTCCTGTTTATTTCCCAATCAAACGTACAACATAGAAAACAAATTTGATTTTGTGTTCAATGAATTTTTAAACAAATTATTTTAACAATTCAAATGTTTGTTTCGCTTAATGAAACTATTTATTGTTTTTTATAAAATATAAATTATGTTTATTATTATTATTATTGTTTTTGTTTGTTTGTTTTACAAGTTATGAAAGTATAAAACATCAAACAAACTATAATTTACAAATAAATTAACTGTCTCTGAAAAGGTTGGGAAAAAAATATTTAATTTTTTTTTAATTTCAACAATCATTATTAATTCATTCTTATGAATTCGTTTAGAAAAAAGGAATCAAATCGAGTTTGTTCTTAATAAATGAAAGAAGAGTAAGGAAATAAATAAATAAATAATTTTCTTACAGATTTAATAACGATGTCATGCAATTCCTTTCAAATTAAACTTCGAGTTTATTTTACAAATATCTTAAAGTATTTTGTGTGCTCTTTAAATTCATGAAATAGTTTACGAATTGTTTTATCTTTGAAAATATTAAATGTAAATTATATTTTTCTCTCTCTCTCTCTCTCTTTCTATATCGCTTTGCTTGGAAAGCTGTAGTTTCATAATAAAATGACAACTTTATGAACACTTTAAATTTTTTTTACTCAATCTCCTTTAAACTTTTTTGCCACATTACAAATGTTAATTATCCTTATCCAAGGATAATAAATGAATTTACGAATAACAGAATATCTGCATTATTTAACTTAATTTACATGTTATTTTGTGAGTTTTAAGGGAATACAAACGACAAAAAAGCATTAAAACTTAAAAAAAGCTCTTAACGCCTTCATTCTCTGTGTCACATTTATTTTTAATTCCGATTAAAAAGTAAAGAAACAATCCAGATAACGAAAAGTTTTCCTGTGTTAAAGATGTCAATGAAACTGCGTTAAGAAAATGTATGACAGTCGATGTACATATTTGTTTTATATACAAATGAAAATAAAATAAAATGAAATTATTGTAGCAAATGCTTTCTATAATATATTTTATTTATTTTGCTGTTGCCACAGAAATTATTACTGATAAGAATTATTTGCAGCATAAGAATTTTAAAATCAGCTTCTGTTTTTGTGAACTGATGTAGACTTATTAATACTGACCACGGCTTTTATTTTATAGTTTGTGAGTCTGCAAGAAAGGAAGAAAAACCCATTTCGTTTTAGTATTTTTGCTGCGTATGCAACTATACTATAACGAACAAAAATGGAAGTTCGCCGAAATAATAATATAAAATTTCATTATCCTTGTATAATATCAGGATTAGATATAGAATTATATTTAACTTTTTTTGCAGAAATTACAAATACATTTTTCCCTTCCAGAGTACCTTTGTACAATACGATTTGTGATTTGTGTAGTGCAAAGTGTCCGAAATATAAAAATATATATTTATAGTGGGAATTTAGTCCTGTTCAGAAAGGTCCATAAGATTCCGAACAATAGATTTGGAGATATTGTAATTTATATAAAAGAAAATGTGTGACAAATGGCAATAGGATGCAACAAACTAAATTCAATAGAATGCAATAAACAAGACTTCAATATCGAGACAGGCAGCTGAAAATTTAAAAAACTATTAAACTTTAAGTTTCGACGGCAAAAAAAATTCTTGCTAAATTAATATTTAATAAATTATACTAAACCTTGAGAATTACTGTTGATGCATTATACTCGTTCTTATTTATTACAGTTGAACAATTTAGCGAAGGATTTTTATGTTCAATAATACTATCACATGCAATGCAAGTGCGCAGCCTAACAAAATGCATAAATGCAAACGGTTTTGAAAAACATTTCGCACGCACATACACATACGTACGTACAAACAACCATTCCTCCTGTCAACCTTTAAGCAAAAGAAAACAAAACTAACAAACAAGCAAATTCAAATAACCACAAGTTTTTTTTTCGAACAGACATTTTGGCAGCAGCAAAATACTGGCAACATTCAATAAAATTAGTTTCGCTTTCGTTTCCCATGTTTTTCATTGTGCTTTACAACAACTTTGTCAACAACAACAACATTTCATAACAGCAATAAAAACAACAAGAGCAACAAAACAAACAGGAAACAAACAAAAAAAAAAAAGATGACATCTTCAGTATACCGATACAGACCAACCAACACATTCTCAATACAAGAAAAATTTACCACTACAAAACAAAACAATCATGAATACACTGGTTTAAATAATATTTATTTATACTGTGTCTGTGACCACATGTGTGTGTGTATGGGTATGAGTATGTATGTGTGTGTATGTATTTAAAACAAACAACAAGAACACAAACAAAATGACAATAAGAATGACAACAAAATCAAGTGAGTGTGAAATTCTGCTTTCATTCCTTTTCGTTTCTTTTTCGAAATATTCGTCCTTATGGCCTGCTTGATTATGTGAGTGTTGTTTTTAAAAAGAACACAAACAAATGAACAAAAAACAAACAATAACAAAATCAAAAAAAAGAAAGTATATATAATAAAAAACGTTCTTATTATTAAGTTTTTCTTGCAAATAAAAATAAAATTCGATGCATTTTTAAAAATACAACGATTTCTTTCCAGGCAACAACCACATAAATCAACAATAGAGCAGCTTAAAAAGTTATTCTTGCCATTTATTTTATCCTGGCTGATCAAATTATAATTTTAATTTTCGTTTATAACAACATTCAGAAATTTATGTACATATGTACATATTTATGTATGTATGTATGTATGTATGTATGTATGTATGTATGTATGTATGTATGTATGTATGTATGTATGTATGTATGTATGTATGTATGTATGTATGTATGTATGTATGTATGTATGTATGTATGTATGTATGTATGTATGTATGTATGTATGTATGTATGTATGTATGTATGTATGTATGTATGTATGTATGTTTGTATTATGTACTTGTGCTTATAATTTTTTCCCCGGCAATTTCTTTTCTTATATTGAAACGTTGCATCTGACGCACCACTTTTGTGTTTCACTGTTTATGATAGAATTCTAAGGTTGCTGTTCCTCCTCTGCTGGTATTGAACGAATGGCCACAAAAACTGTCGATCTGTACTCCAATTTTAGGAGCCAAATGACAACAAGTGTCTGTTGTGGCATAAGTGTTTTGTACATTTTCTTCTTTCACTTTTTTATATTTGTCAAGGCTCAACATTAGAACTTTGTGTTCAATAAATTATTTGTTTAAAGTTGAAAGATTTATTCGCAAATGAAAAAAAGCTTATTGTTGTAATTCAATCCAAAAGTTTAAATAAAAAGGCAACTTAGTTACACAGACACTGTTTTAAATGTGCTATCAAGTACTTTTAATTTTCTGTTTTAAAGTTCGTTTACTTTTAATTCTTAGAAAGGATTTAAATGAATTAAGACTGGCATGACAATAGACGCAAGATATCTAAAGCGGACTTCATTTGTGACGGTAAACAAAAGTCAAAATCAAGTTTGGCAGCTGACAGCTTAATATCAATAAAAAATCACTACACGAATGAACAAATGTTTATCCAGCCCTTAAAAATAATGAAATATGGTCCGAATATTAATTTAAATTCGTAAAGTGTGAAGGGAGGGGCTAAAAAATTCATGGAAATTGAATCGAACAATCTCTTCTACGTGAGAGTACATGAGACTGTTGGTTGAAGATCAGAAACATCTATTCGCCATCTGGAACAAGAATTTCAAATTGATAACTGAGTTTTTGCTACCTTGGATGACATTAATGAGAAAGTGATGAAATTCAACCTGCTTCATTTATTGGATTTATATTTATTTATTATTCTCATGTGCATTGAAGGAAGAGATTCATCGCTGCACCAAGGAAAAAAATAAAAAACTCGACCACATTTTTCCAAAATATTTATGAAATATGTTGGCCAAATGGCTACGCATATCCTGGCAAAGTCGTGGAAGTCATTTGCCAGACGTGTTGCTCCATAAATAACCTTAACCCAGTACTTTATATTTTATCAAAAAAAATATTTTCTATTAAATTTAAATCATGCCTGGCTTTTGAGACATCGCATCCTCTACACTTTTATTATATTAAATAAATATTTTTTCATATTAAATGCATTCTTTAAGTAACAAAGATGCGATGAGACCTTCTCCACATTGTTCGGTTGCCGCAAGAAAAAATCCTAAAATAGTGAATTTACAACATTTAAATATATTTCTATGCTTTCAGTCATCGTAACTTTACTATTTTATCTTGATGTGTATATTTTTAGGGCATTTTTTTTTGGAAAATTCTCTTTTAACAAACAGTATTTATTATAAGCAACTGTCACTTTTTTAAATCAGTTTTTGATGTCAATAGTAACAAGGGACTTGGAACGACACATGCTCGGAGTCATTCCGATATGTAAATATTTTGCATTTTACTCAAATGTTGCAGTTAACAGATCTCTAAAATAATTCAATCATCGAATTGTTAGTTTCATTCGAAAATTTCAATAACAACTCGTCGTTGTGGTCTAGTGAGCAATTGGCTAATCTATCAGTGTGGAGGTTGTAGGTTAGATTCCTGGCTAAAACTCGGTAATATTTTATTACAAGAGGTGGAGATGTTCGTTACTATTCTGGTAAAAATTAAACTATGACATAATTTGAAATTGTATTTGTAACATTTAACAAACAAATAAAGCAAACTAGAATCCGATTGCTCTGAATCTTTTAAAAATACTCATTAAAAAACGAAGAGATCATTATTTCTACAAACATCAGGATCCAGCTCAAGCTTTTGGGAGGAGAAATTTAAAATGAAAAATACAAATTTTTAAGATTTTCATGAATATGTTGTGTTGTGTTGTGTTGTAGACCTCTTTATAATTAATGAGTTGAGGTCAGGCCTCAAGCCGAACATATTCTAGACTCATTTTCAAATTTTCTTTTAGCAACGCAAAAGAAACGAGGGATATATAATTATTTCTGATAGGGGAATTATTGCCATTTCTCTCCCCCGGATCCACGTACAGATGTGAGTGTTTTCAATGGCTTTTTAATATCCATACAAATGCAATTGCTTCACTTACAGCAAAAATTTAAATTTTTCGTTAAAATAATAACATTTAATACTTTTCCCTCCCTGGACGTACAGTTTAATGTACGAGCGCGTCTGTTAACGCAGTCAGCCGATAAAGTAAAAATCATATGTAGATAAGAAAAAACAAATAAACAAACGATTTATAAAAAAAAAATACTAAAAAAATATGTAAAACGAAAATGTTGCTGCTTTTGGCATTTTATTGTTAAAAATTACAACTAAAAATATATAAAAATATTTTTTTAGAAGTTTATTGAAAAAAGTTTTAATTTTAGTGAAAATTTTTCACACATTGGAATTCGCACAAACAGTTTTCCTTTGAGGATATACGAGGAAAGAAGGCATATACAAATTGCATCACATACCAAAAAATATCACTGATGTTTGAAAAATTGTATTTGGCAAAATTTTTTTTAAAACAAAACCTGCGAAGCCTTTTTCACATCCCTGCAGATGCTCCCAGAGTCTGAGCCAATTGCATTAAGCAGCCTCTAGTTTATTTTGCAGAAAATTTCAAATTAATTTGTCAAATTAATATTTTCTTTTACGTTGGACAATAATGTGTTGTATAAATTAAAACTATTTGAAAACATGTTTCATGTTTCTTTTCAATAACCAAAAAAAATTGTTTAGTTTTCCCACTTTCTCCAGCTCAAAAAAGTCTATTCAGATTTATATTATTTGCGTCGAAATTCATTAAGTGTATATAAGTATTCCTTGGTTCTGAATATAAAAAAGTTCTTTAGCATGCTACATATCGTCACCTTAAATGCAAACGGTCGTAACTAAACAAATATTTGCTGAGTTTTTGTTTGGTTATGCTTCGTCTTGTCCAACTACATGTTCATGGAATATTTTAGAATCCTACGATCAAAAATGGTCCCTTTATTAAAGAAATTTAAACGGGAGTAGAAAGAAGTGCATGTATGTATTTTATAATGCAAAAAGGCATAACTACATAAACTCTTGTAAAAAAATAAGTGCTGCTTTGTCTTGTTCAAAAATAAACAAGTCTATTATTTTATTTAAAAAAAAATTAAAAGGATTGCAAAGAATACTTTATTATTATTGACATTATAATGTTTTTAGATTCTCATCTAAAATAAATAAAAGTGTAATTACTTCCATTTACATTTAGGATGACGATATATACATTTAAAGTTCGTAGACGTCATGTGAGGTGTTTTACACGCATAACTTTTTAGAATTACAGCATGACAACAAAACATCTGATAACAGGAATTTAAAGTATTTTTCGTTACATGAACGGAAAATTAGAAAATCTTTTTGTTATTGTGGTTTTGGCAGACGAGACAATGCTGCCGACAACGAATTAAGTTTTTATTATAATATCTATAGTTTTTTATACTCAGACGATTAATTAGGATAAATATTCAGTTTAGTTGTTAGATTATTTTGACTCTTTTTATGGCTTTTGGAAACGTCTTTATTTGGTAAAATAATTGTTACAATAAAAAGTTCGAATTGCGTTGTTTCTTTAAATTGGAATGTCTCGAAAAGAAATAAAACTAATTTTATATGGGAACTTATTGCAGACGCGTCATACACACTCTTGGATTTCTTCCACAACATTCTAATAAATAATATTTTTTACAGCTGCTCTTTATTTCCTATTTTTTCATATTGTTCAAGTTTATACAAAATTATGTTATTTTAATATGATTAAGATAAAATACTTTCTATGGAGTTTCTTAAAAACAAAACATAAAATGGTTAAAAAGGAAAATATATAGAAATTCGTATTAAAAAAAATAATAAAACCACTCATTCGAAAATATATTTTACATCGAACTGTAACAAAAGCGAAAAAGTTACTTCTTTTGAAAAAAAAAACCCCAACACAAAATATAAACATTTCCAAGTACGTGTAATCCACATTTATGCCATAAATAACATCATGTACACGCCTTGTTTAACAAAATAAATATAAATCTCTTTCGACGGATAATTAATATTTCTAGATTAATAGCAAATTGGCTGAATTTAAATCCAACAAGATAAGCTTGTCGCAAAATCGTTGAAATTGTTTTCACTACAGAATCATATTTGTGTAAATATATTTTATTTTTGTTATCACATTCAATTAATATTAAGGTAAATTCCAAAATCTATTCAACCTGACACAGTGAAAAATGTGTGGTTTCATCGAAACAGCTAAAGAACGAAAGGAAGCCCTTTCTAGTGCGAAACAATATAAAATTACCGATGCCTTTCAAATTATTTTTTATTCATCTAATCTAAATTAATATCTTTGCTTACATCTCTCACAGCTCTCGTTTGCAAGGAAACACATTCATTGTATTATATTTTAAATCTGTCAGATGAATTAATTTCTTTCCACATTGATGCATGTAAAAACATAATGATTTTCATTTATGAAAACTCTCAGGGCTTCAGATATTTTATTACTGTTGTAAAATTGTGAAAAATAAATAATAAAAAACAGCTCGTTAATTATTATAAATCACTCACATTTAACTGAAGTTTTTTGTTGAAAACCCAAATAATCTTTCCATCTGACTCGAATCAAAACCATTCTCTTAATATCTACTCTTCCAAAGTCAAACATTATAAATTATTAAGAAAATTAAAAACTTACAAAAATAATAAAATGAGTAAATAAAATTGTGTAAACCATCAGTAATAATGTAGAGTAAAAGTCCTTTTATAAGTTTATTCGTTGTTGAGTGTTTTTTCATAAACTTTCTTGTTTACAGTTAGAAAAACTAATGGAAAACTTGTTTTCTTCTTTTCCATAAAATAATCGCTTTTACGTTGTTCATAAGTACAACGAAGTAAAATCGTTTTTCCAGGACAAACAAACTTGTGTGCCCCATTTTACACTTTAAAACAACAACAACAACAACAAAATACTCGTATTTTAAAAAATAATCGTTCTCATTTAAGATGATTCTTTTGTTTTCGCATGCGGTTTCAACAACATCACGTATCAGAAACAATTGACCATGATGACATTCCTATTATTTAGCCACAAATATATTTTTATACAAAAATGAAATTATTGTATAAAAAACTTTGTTAATGGTTGAGAATAAATAAATATTAAAACACCCATTACAATTGAAAAATATAATATGAACAAATAAAAGATCCGAGAAAAAAAATGTACTCGTATCTGATGATATTGTTAATCCTATTTAATAAATTGTCTTTTAAATATTTAAACATGATTTTCTATGACTAATCTCGGAAGTCTTCTGTCATATGTTGTATTAATATACAACATAGATGTATGCATACATTTGGAGTTTGTTATCGACTGTGAATTACAGTGCAACCTCGGTGAACGCAACCAATAGAAATTTTGGGCTGTTGCGATAACTGAGTCACAAATTTTTAGTCATATTTTTCTATTTAAAAGCTCATTTTAAACCAATCAAGAATTTTATAAAAAAATAGTTAAGGTCAGCTTTTAATAATCGTATTTATTTGATTAAAATAATGAATAAAAACAGAAAAACAAAATATACATCTAATAAAAAATTAATAAAGTACACATTCAAATGTATATATGTTAATTTGTACTGATGGTTGTTATCGAGTTAAAGATTTTTAAGGGAAAAAGAAAGAAAAAAATATTTGTCATTCTTAGAATAACGGTAAATCAGAAAGACTATTGCACTTAAGCATAAGATTTTACAAACACGTTTTAGTTTTGAATTTATTTATCAAAACCCAAACTAAAAAAACAAAAAAACCCTTACTTGTCTAGCAAAGTTGCGTTAATTGAGGTTTTGTTTTTTGAAAAGTTGCGTTTACAGAGTCGCCAATGATAAGAAATTGGGTGTTGCGTTAAGCGAGGGGTTGCGCATATCGAGGGTTGCGTTCAACGAGGCTGCACTGTACATATATGTATGTGTGAGTCCTGGAATTTAAGAAAAATTTATTAGATATTAAATTAGAATTGGATCGAATTCGTTCAGTCGCTGGTTTTAGACGAAAACCTTTGATCAAGCTCATGTAATTTCAATGAACTGAACGAGTTCGATCCAAGTCTATACTAAATTATAAATTTTAATATGTATAAGTAATTAGTTGAACTGTTTTAGATTTAAGATGAATTTTTGTTTGACTCAATTTCACACTTAACTTTACTAATTTCTTTTTTCTTGTAACTTCGAATTATTTTTATTAAGAAAATAATATTACAATTGCTAAAATCAGATTTGAAGTTGAGCCAAACTTAATTGTAATGATAATTTCAATAATTGTTTTTAATTGGGGTCAAGTTCAAATTCTTCAGACTCCATCGGAGAATGAAAATTATTTGTTTGAGTTTTTAATGTTTTCTTTTACGAGTTTTATTAAGGAAGAGAATAAAAGTAAATTAGATTAATTATTTATAAATAAATGCGGCAGTGACTTCCTTCGCTTAAAATCTATTTTTCTTTTATTTTTTCTTTCGATTTGTTGTCGGCGAGTGCGAGCTTGGGACAATTTCCAGGCGAATTCATTGCAAGAAAGGAAGCTTAATGTAAAAAACAAAAAAAAAAAACAGAAAAAACCAAGACGTGCAAAAAAATTAAGGTAAAAAGATAAAAAAGAAACAAAGTGCGAGGTTCTTGCATAGACATTTTTAATGAACCGTACACGTGTTAATATAATGATGGTCTTACTCGACTTATTGTATCGCAACTGTTTTTAATAAGATAATACTGGTGGAGGGCATAAAAAGCTCTAGGAGTGGTTCCTAGAGGAGTGGCAGTTCCTGAAGCAAGTCCCTATTCGTTTGATACAACTGCTCTTTGGTGAACTGCTTTTGCAAATGTTTAAGAATCCAATCGGAAGCTGAGGCCCGACACCGAAACCGAAATTGAATAGTAAAGTTTTTATTTTTAATACGAGTACAAATATTTCAAGTTGTTAAATTGTTTCAAATTGAATCCTTTAGCTCAAGAAAAAATTATTCTTTACAAATTTTATCAGAAACCAAAATTGGTTCACAATTAATTTCGTAATAGAATAAATTGTTAGTTAATGTGATCAAAAATAACATTATCCAAAAAATTTTTCAAATTTCGGGCAATTTAAAATTGGAGTTCTAGTAATTGAATGTGTAGCTTTCGCCACAGGTTAAACTTTGACAGCAAAATTAATGGATTAATTTATGTAATAATTAAATTTTTAATGTTTTATTTTAATTTAATGAATTTAAATACATTAAAATTTTGTATTAAAACAACTTGCATACATATTTTTTTCTTATTCTTTGCCACTTCCGTGGCAATCGAAAAAGTCTACACGAAAAAATCTTTTTAAAAAGGAAAAGACTATACAATTAATCTTCTAAAAGTAAAAATGTATTTATTTAATAAAATGTAAAAAAAGAAGCCCTAAAAAATAATGTTAACTAAAACTTTTCTATGTCACTTATTATAAATATAACATTTATTTCACGTAATAAACGTGCTGCATGTGGATTTTGACATACACATGGAATCACACAGATACGAAACAGTTAACACACACATGCACTAAGAAGCACACTTGAGAAACATTAACAAAGTATTGTGTTCAGCAGTTAAAAACAACAACAAACAATTACCCCATTTTAACCATAATGGCCAGTGTAATTTTTTATTTAGTTGTTAGAAACTTTAAAAAGTAACAATAGAATAAACAAATGCATGTTGCAAAAAATATAAAACAAAAGAAACACATTCGTACAGAAAGAAGTATGTACGATGCTTTTCAGAATAAACATGCACACATGCATACATACATACATGCATACGGGCATATCAGTGACGCGCGGTGAGGCTGTTGTCAAGGTGTTCAACACTTTTATTAAATTTCAAAATAATGTCTATACTGAGTTTTCCCCAGGATCACGACACGGAGGTGATAGACAAAGATCTCATTTATCCTTTTTTTATTGTCTTCTTGCTCGTTTGTTTTATTCTTTTTTTTATTTTTTATGTATTTTTTATATTTTTAAAAAGAAGTGTTGGGACTTTTTACTTATGTGTGAGATCAATTTTACAAGTTTTTTGTATAAAAATTTCGATGACCTCATCGTAGAAAAGCTTTTGTTTTTAAACTTTTAAGAACTATTTTTTTTTTGTTTCAAAAATAATCTAAATTTTCAACAGCAAATTCTAAAATTTGTTTTTGTTTTAAATGTAATTGTACGGAAGAACGAATACGTTTGACATAGTGGGCCTGGCAGTTAATAAAAAAATAAAGTTGTGAAAAAGTGGGTCCGATGGGACACTACTGATAAGCACAACAAAAATAATTTACTATGATGGTTAATGGATATTCTTTATCTTATCCTAACTTGTTTTATGTCAATAAAAAACTTTTTATTACATATTTAACCAACGTTTCGTTTAACTTTATGTTGTGTTTTTCAAAGGTGTCATCTAATTAAATAAAAACTCATACAATTACAATTTCATTACAACCAAGGCGTATTTAACCAGGTGACAGCATTACAGCAGCTGACTATTCGTTGCGAATGGCAAAATACATACAAAATACTTTCGTCTTTTTTTCTGTGTCTATACATTAAACACCTGCGCACATTAGAAGTAACGTCACTGATTCATATTTATGTATGGTACATGACTCTGCATGTCCCAACTTTATGCATACTTATAAAAATGTCAGATTTCATTATAGTTTTCACTTAAATCCTTATAAAGTTGATTTGACGCACTTAAAAGTTCTTACGACAATGATTATTTAAAATATGTATTCTAAATATATTCACACGTACATCCATGCACACAACATTTGTACATACGAGTACATACATATATACATACATGTTTTTTATATGCACTCACTCGCCGTTATTATGAAAACCTCAAGCTAAAAGCATCATTATGGTTGCAGTTAACAACAAATAGAACATCATCATTATTCTTAACTGAAACAGGATCATCAACACCGTCATAGACGTCATCAACAAGTTCAAAATGGATGGTGTTTGTCATTTTAAGTTAAAGGTTTTAAGCTTAGACTGCACGTAATGAAAAGCAATAGCAACAACAAAAGCGCTTCAAACTTCGAACTAGAAAACAGTAGTTAAAACTTTTTATTACTCCACAAATATTTTAAAGTACGTACTACAAACTATATCGTTAGCTGAAACGCAAAGCGCTCAAATTTTAATAGTTATTCAGGAGAAACTAAAAACATGCTAAATTAAAAATACACAGGTTTTCCATGTGGATTTCTCTCATAAAATAAAATAAAAAACACGACGAGCTGATTATTGTACGAATCTTGTACATACATATACATACACATGTATGTATGCTTTTAATATTTGAAGAATTATTTCGAAAGGCCAACGCTTTAAGTTTAAGGAATATGGCCAATTTAAAATGCTTCTGGGGTTAGCTTTTACCAGCTTAAGTCGGTATTTAAATTTAAAACAATTGTCTTATAGCCAATAAGATGTAAGCGATATAATCTCATTCGCTTTTCGTTTTTTTATAACAACCGATAATTTACGATCATAAAATCATAACTATTAAAACTGATGTTTCAAATTTATCTATAAATTACTACAAAGGTAATCAATAAGCGGCTTTTTTTTTTGCTGAATTGTCTATTCAAACACCAATCAAATTATTTCAATTATTTTTTCTCTTATTTCTTTTATTTTTTCAATTATTGAAGACAATTATTTTCACAGCACATACAATCTTTTTTTAAATTAAGGAAAAAAATTTAACGTTATAATTAATTAATTAATAATTAATACTAGAGTAACTAGGAGTCGACTCAATCGACCGCATTCTAGAAATTAATATTAAACATTTACATAAATACATACATACGATAAAAATATAAAAGCAAAAACCATTCCAAATAAACAACATAAAAGTCTGTCTGTCTCTTTTCTATACAAAAACAAATTGGACAAACACACATGCACACTTTGTTTATTTTTCAAGTTGAAGCTGATACATGCAGGTGAAATAAGTGTGCATGTGTTAGCAGCAACTTTAAACGCTTATAGATTCCTAAATATTAAACCGGTTTAAATAAAATTGAGATTTTGCACATCTATGTAAAAACCCGTTTAAAAACATATAAATTTTTCCAAAATCGGTTCAGTATTACGACCGTAAAAGGGACCTAAAAAACGTGTTTGCCTATTAATAACATAGATACCTGGATTATATGTACCTAAATACATACCCTGAAGGAAATGTCAATAGTGAAACTGTACTGACTTACTATTGACACAGTCAGCAGTACTAGTGAATTCTAATACCGCAGACAATGCGTAAATAACTACAGACATTTAACATGTACGTGTCATTGAAAATCTACTGACAATGGTACTATTGACTAATTTATTTAAAATAAAACTTCAACTGTATTTTAATTACAAAAAAAATTATTATAAATATGATTTAAATTTTGACTTTTTTGCATTATACGTACACATTGTATGTACATATCGCACCTTTATTGCAACGTAGTTATATCTCAAAAAATATCGTTGTTCAGAAAATGAGTTTAAAGTTTGTACTTCTTCACTCACACCTGAATAGGAAAATACAAAAAATATTCTCCTCTCAAGAGGGGAATAAACAAAATATTTTTATCTGCATTCCTACATCAAAAACGATGTTTTTTGAGATATGACTACTTTGCAAAAAAGGAGCAATATATTAATTTTATATTTAACCGATTTACACGTTGTAACCATGTATGTACACATGTATGTATGTAGATATGTGCAAGCAAAGCCGTAACCTAATCCACTATAAAATTATGAAATGTGTAATATATGTGTGTATGTATGTATGTGTAATGTATTTGCACATTGTTGGTCGAAGTGAATAAGACCCGCACGCACACACGCAAAAACTCCTGTCTCTTTTTGTTAAATTTTTAAATATAATTTTTATTAGCATTTATCCCATAAATAATAGTAGAAACACATCCCCACTATTTGGTCTCTGCTGCCAATGGTTTACAAGGTACGAGTATAATCAACGACGCCATTACCGGTGGACATTAACGAAGTTGTATGACGCCGGATGGTTGGCTACAAAGACAATACGAATGTTAAAATTCATCCTTTAAGGATGAAAATATGCGTTGATTGTTTTTGTCGCTTCTTTATTCCTTTCACCATTTAAGAACCGTTTAAAAAAATATGGATGAACTTGTGTGTTTAGGAAGGTGGGATGCGTTCGTTGTCGGTCGGTTAAGTATTATTGTTATGATTATGAGGTGAAATAAAAATATCTATGGCTTTGTTAATAATTTTAATAAATATTATTTAAAGAGCTTTTTTATGTGTACATTAAGGTGGTTCATTTCCGACAAGAGTTTCCCTTTTCGGGTGCACAAGCAAAACATCACTTTACAAACGAAAAATTAAATCACATCTTTAATCATTTGAGTTAATCAGTTTACTTTAATTTTTTTCTCTCAAAATTCCTATTGCTCAGCTGTCTGCCGTGTTGAGGAAACGAAGCCGGCCCTGTTTTGCGGCCGGCAACAAAATTGAAATTCATTTTATGACTCAATTTATTATTATATTAATATTATTTTTCAATAATTAAAAAAAAGTCGGCTAAGGAGGTATTAAGTCCGCTTATTTGGTACTCAGTCTGCTAAAAGCATTGCCGATGTAAATCGCACATATCGACGGCAGCTCATTGTACTAAATGTTTCGGCGGCGACCTTAAGCCAACTTTTATCTGATCGGCTTCATTCCCTGGTCGTGATATCGAAATGATGTTTGATGGATTCTGTAGGGAGTCCAACGATATCTATTCAATAATGCGACCTTCTGTATCTAGATTCACATTTTGTTCGTGCATCTAAAAAAATTTAATTTTGTTGGAAAGGAAATCCCCTAATGCAGATAGATACAACTTAAATCGAATAAAAATGTTTCGTAAAGAGTATGGTTTTCACTCGAATCACCGATTTTAAGGCGAGTGATTTCTCAAAATCAAATACTTTTCAATTTTAAGTTTTTGACTACAGGCTAGCAGTGCTTGGGATGATTGTAATATTGAAGTAAACTGCATTGGAATTGTTTTTTGATACACTTTCCGTCATTTGTTCAATACCCGTGCCTAGTGAAACTCTCCCAGTAAATAAACACTTCATTTTAAAAATATGGATTATTAAAACAACTAACTTTAAAAAATATATGAAGTATTTGAATTTTATAAGTTTATAAGCAAAAAGTTTGATGACAAAGTAAAATTTATATGTCTGATGAGGGTATTGAACTCGCGTTTTTATATTTATTGCACAGCGTCGAAGAGTTCATATGAATTTATGTTGTTCTTATTAAAAGTCACTATCAAGTTTTTTCTGGAGTATTTTTAAAACAATCGATCGATTTCAAATAGCGCGGTTTCGAAAAACGTTTAATACGTGTGTTATAAATCGTAAATTACACTTTAATAATTCGCGGAAAATAACAACTTTAATCTACTGTTCGAATGAATTGAAAACCTCAATTTCGAGTTATTTGATTAATCGAAGAATTAAAAGGTCGCTTGAATTGAATACTCTAAGTTGAGGCTCATTAAAATAAATACTTAATGACCTCAAAGTATGCTAAATATTTTCTGTATGCCGCAAACATATTAGCAGGCAATATAAATAAGAAAATACCAAATCTCTCTTCGCTTCCACTCCAGCATAAAGGTGATAAAAATGTTTTTCGTTGAAAATTATTTTATGGATTTTTCTTCTTAAGTATTAAAAAGGTGTTGTGACCATAAAAATGTTTATATATTTTTTTTGTCTTTTTTTAAACACGCAAGCCAACATTCAACATGAGAATAAACCGCACAAAGTGTGTACATACATATGTACAGTGTACATAATACTTATATAAATAAATGCATTAACATTAATACCGAATCGCCCAAAAGTATGCCATAAAATAATACGCTAAGTGAGACTGCAAACATTTTGAACAATTTAATGGCGTTTTTGTTTGTCGATGAAAAATATGAACACAACAATGTAAATATTTTTTGAGGATACACAAGAAGAAAAACATAAAAATGAATTTAAAAACAATTCTCAAATTATTCTTAGACAGATTTAAAACACGATGATATTAAAGCAATATAAATTTTGTTCTTTTATACTTTCTGTAAATATTGTTTTATAAGAAGAATTATGCGCGTCTTGCCTCGCCTCGTTTGACAAAGCTTAATTTTATCCTTAATGATGTTTTTGGTCCTGCATCAAATTATAATTGTTATTTCAGATAAGTCGGATTACTCACTCACTGCCCACTTAACTATTTCCAACTTTTCGCAAATGTAGCAAGTTTAAGACAGATTGAGTATTCATACATCCATACATACATATGTCCTTACATACATGCATACTCGTACATACATATGAATAAATTTCCAAGTGATGCTGAAAAAATAAACGTGACAACGTTCTGTAGGAACAAATAACAACAAAACTAGACAAATAATAAAAACTTTTTTTATTTTTATTTATGAGTTAATACGAGTACATATTTTTTATCACAAGGAATATGAAATAGAATATTAAACAAACTTTGAGCCGGACGTTTAAAACAGTGTTGAGCATTTTCATAAGCTACGAAGTTGGTCGGGTTTTCCCATTTACTCATCGTGAATGTTACAACACTTTTTTTTACTGAGATGGATTTTATGCTGCCATTTACAACATCCTAAAAATCATCTGCCAATTCGTACAAAAATAAAAAAGAATTAATTACAAGAACCAACGTGTGCGAAAAGTAAGTTTCATTTAGAATCAGCTTGTTGAGCGACTGATTGGCACGAAATGGCAACGTTGATCCATATGCACCAAACAAAAATATTTTAAACAACAAAAAAACACAAATAAAAAATTCCTGAAAACTACAGCCAGCACGGCGAAACAGTCATCTGTGTTTAAAACCATTCGCCAAATGCTAACAAACAAGTACATTTGTACATTAGAGCCACTCACGGAAAAGACTTGTTACCTTGCCCTTCTCGTATTCAATCAGCCCGAAGAAGAAGTGCAGGGGTCTGTTTCGTGCAAGAAGAACAATATTTCACTCTCAAAGTTTCTCTCATTTGGCCAATCTTGCAGTACGGGAACAGTTTTCGTGTAAATTGGGATCAAAATGTTGAGTCACGTACTCAACATCGCACCTATAAATAAATTCTAAAAAATCAAAACATAAAGGTTTTTAAGACACGATCACTACCGGTCACCACTATCATCAAGACATGAATTAAGGGAATACAAAAGACACTTTTTCTCCTTTAGAAACTCCTAAAATATCATGCTCTTATAGAACATCGCATCGCTGAAGGTACGAAGGATAAAATTTATTGCGCTGCTAGAAAAAACTAGAGAAAGTATACCTTTTTTAACTCCCAATGGAACCATCTCTGGACCTCCCAAAATATTTTGAGTCCTCATAAGCAAAATTAAAGATGTGTATAATTTGAGAGGGATAGAAAAACCGGACGCACAAATTAAATCATGCCAGCCAGAGTTTAGATTTAATTTCTCTCCTTTTTAATGAATGGCGTGACATAAAACTACAAATTATTTCTTGTGGAAATACAAATAAAAAAATTCACAAATCAGGACACGAAGGTGTTTTCCTTTGGACGAGACTAAAACAAGAACAACAGCAAACAAAGGAAATCGTAAATAATGTGTTTTTAATACGTTATAGCTGAAGGTTTGTTTCAAAGGAGTGGGATAAATGGTATGAAATCACAAACTTTTTTTTTAATCTGGCACGCTGAGAAGTTTTCTACATCAGGTGTGATTTTGAGAAACTCAGGTGATGGTCATAGTAAAATTTGTTAGGAAATAATAATAAGGGCATGTGTATTAGGTCACCTTTCAGTCACAAATATGGTACAATAAATACGTTTGTACAATAAAATGTGGTATTCTTCTTAAAAATTTAAAAATTCGCAACAACTTTAATGTAGTAAAACTGCTTAACTAAAATTTATTCACATAATACACAAAAATTAATTAAAAAAACCAAATTTCGAACTCTTTGTCAGCTAACAAAATATTCATTAAAATCTTTAAACTTTTTTATATCTTCTAGTTCTCAGTCATCTTATGTCATATTCATTCTCTTGAAAATTAATCGGGGTCATTTTGAGTATGAAACAAATTATAAATACAACTTCACCTGCACAAATTTTTATTTTTATATATTTAAAATAAAATTAACTTCAGTATAATCGACTTTTTTCACCATTAACCGATTATATAGTCGAAAATGAGTGAGCGGTTGATCTAAAAATTGGAAATCGTTTATTGGCTTTGGATGCCATTCACTAGTAGTATAAGCAGGATAACAAAACTATCAACGGTGCTCTGGACCTTTATACTGTAACGTTGGTCACACTTATTTCGTAAAATAGTTGCCCAGTCGGACAATAGCTTAAGATTTAATTTTTTACACAAATACTTTACTCAATAGAATATGCCAAAATGAACTTAGTTCATTTAATATAAAAAATCAATTTTATAATTTGTATTTTTCTTTATATGTACATAAATATTATTGTGGTTTATTGTTTAACTTAAGGATAAATAACATATATTTGGCACAAAATTGACTAAATTTGTTTTGTAAATATTTATAAAATTACACACATACAAACATACATACATATATATTTATGTTTGGATGTACATACACATTTATATAGTATATAGTCCTGCGTACATATTGAATTTGATTTTTCATTATATTTTTGTTGTTGTTTGTTTGCTCTCTGAAAAGGACTTTGAAACAAAATTTATTAAATACAATAAATTGTCAAATCCTTACGGAATGTTTTTTACAACTTTTATATTTTGCTTGTTTTCTCCGCTGGAAAACTATTTTCTTTTGAATTTTTGGATTAATGCAAATTTTAGCATAACTTTTATAGTATGTACTCGTACATATGTATGTATATATTTTTGTTTTGTAATTGAACCAACTTTAAATGCTGAAGGGAAAACCAGAATTGAAAAAATAAATATGTAATTGTGAATTTGTTTTACTTTTCTTCACGTTTACGTAAACGTTCAAACGTGGCTGACTTGAACGTGACGATGTTCTCTCGTTCTCCTGACTGAAGAAGACCCACAGAAAGCAAGTTCATGTACATATTATGTATGTATGTATTTATGTGTCTGAGTTGCCTGCGTATGCGTGAATTTGAATTCTAGGCTTTTTTTATATTTAGTTTTGCTTTTGATATTATTTGATAAAGTTTAGTTCGTTCTTTGTTCATCTTAA